>JAWWLV010000183.1:4104588-4123757 GCA_035041135.1 Platyrinchus mystaceus
GTGGTGCACAGGGGGCTGAGCTCAACAAGTCGAGGTTCAAATCCTCAAAACCAGCTTTATTCAGTCATGATTTCTGCATTTCACATTATGCTTCAGTGAAGGGCATGGAAAGTGTCCTCAGTCCCAGTTCCACCTCTATAAGGAGAGGTGAGCAAATGTATGAAAATCCTCTTGTCTGGATGCTTCCTGACAGACTGCTTCCTCCCATGCCATAAATAGAGGGAGATAATTCACCTTAAGAATTTGTTCCTGTAAGATTTTGTAGAATCATGGGCCTTCAAAACCCACACCAACCAGAAACATCCTACGCAGTCATTAACTGTGTGACTCACCAAATTTAAATGCTAGACAAAAATATCCATGTGGACATTCATTCCCAGACATGTGACATCTGATTTCCTCCTTTTCCAGAGTGCTAATTAAACACGTCCATGAAATACCCATATTTGCCATGTGATTACCTTGTTCCCTCACAGATATTGGGCTGCGTCCCCTTTCCCCAGCTGCTCCTGCTCCTTCTCCCTCTCCAATTCTTGTCCTCAGCACAGTGCCCTAAGCCTTCATGCAAGTTATCTGCTACAGCAATCTACAAACAAAACACATCATGGGAGAGACACCTTTCCTTAGGTGAAGAGAATAAAAAAGGTAGGAAAGAAGCACTGGAAAACGCTTATAATTTACTCAGCATATAAATCTACAAGGCAAATAGCTCAGACTGTGCTAAGAAGGCTTTTCAGGACAGACATTAAGGTTCATCTCAAGGAGAACGTTTTGTAATTTGGCTGTAAAAGTCTGGTGGTTTTCTAACCCACTAAATACTTCTGGAGGGTCAGGGTGTAGAAAGCGGTGACTGCTTCCATCAGGGCTTGGAAGATTCTTGGCAGAGCTCTGGATGACAGACACCTATCCATCCTCCTGCTCCACCTGGGGAATCCTACCTGGGCAAAGAGGGGTTTGCCTTGCAAACAGAGCCTGTCTGTATTTCCACGTGGATTCACTCCAGAGAATGGATGCAATCACAACACCTCCTTGCAGAGCTGAATTGATGTTCCCACCAGGCTCGTTTACTCTGCAATGCATAGCACCTGGTTTCCCACCTAATTATGCCCATTTGGGATCTCTAAACAAAAGTTTTCCTGCTACCACAAGCAGGAACCCATTTTCAGATGACAGGAGCATCTCCCTGCTTTATGCTGAGGTGAAGCCTTAGGTCAGCATTTTGCTGCTACAAAACACAGATGAGCTCAGCAAAGGTCTTTAAAAAAACAGACCTCCTTGGACCTGATTTCATCCACCAGTGAACAGTTTGTGCCATCATTCTTTCTCACCAGTCAATGCCTGTGAGCTCAGCCATTTCGCCTCACCCAGTAACGTGCTTCAGTTCAGCACTGTCAAGAATATAAATAACATCTTTATTTCAACCCATTGCCATTCCTCCTCCTCCTCCAATGGATACAGAGCTCGAGCATGCTGCTGGAATGGCAGACAGAAATTCATCTCCTTGTTTGAGCCCAAACACCTGTGCACCACCTCACTTGCATGATGATCACTGAGCTCCTGGTGCAACCACTGCATCTTCTGTGTCATTTGGCAATTTATAAACGTAGCTGGGAAACTAATGCCTGTGTGCTCTATGGCTGCCTGTTTACCCCCAGCTTCTGTTTGGCATCTCCCATCCATTTGGAGAAAAAAAAAACACCCAAACAACAAATCAAAACACATTATAGGGATAATGAAAGACTGTACCATGAGATACCAGCCCAGAACAGAGCAATTAATTCAAATTAGCATAGGGACTTTAGTGGGCCACAGGGACACGATGATTAATGGGATAGATACTTCATGCTAGAATAACAAAGGAGACTTAGTTCCATATATTACAGCAATTAGAGACAAAAGAAAAAAGAGAGACTGTATAATATTTCTGTGGAAGTTAAGCTAAAGATACATCTATATCAATTCTTAGTGTTCATGGATTCAGCCCAAAATTCACCCTCAGCACTTCCTAGACCTTCCCAGTGGGGGCCCTGCCATGCCAAGCCCCCAGTGCCCTCCCTGCTCCACCCCTGCAGACACAAGTGAGACTCCTCTCTCTCCAGAAGGTTTCACTTGGCTCTGTCACACCTTCTCAAGGGAATGTAAAACAACTGTGGAGAAAGTGCAAACAAACAGAATCTGCCACATACGTGTTCTGGAAGAGCTTATTCCTGTGTGGGAAGTGCTACAGTCACTGAGGGACTTTTATATCCATGAGAGGGTAACGCCGTGGGATCGCACCAGCAGTGCCAAGGAAGGAGATATTCAGATTCCTGCTTAATCTGGCTATGAAAACTTTGTGCAGGCCAAAATTAGATTGCATTAACATTGTTTACTGCTCACAGAGTATGCTGGGGGATAACACTGAAGTGGGATGGAGAGTGTCCTGCTTCCATTGCTTGACCTGATAAACCACCGAGACATCAGTTTGCATGTCTGCATGTCCGGCTGTACATGCTCAGAACCTTCATGTGTCACACAGGAGTAACTGTGACCTAAGGTCAAAGCCTGCTTAGACCTCCAACATTATCCATCCACAAAATGATCAAATATTCCATGAATTTTCCTGCCCTGTATCTGGAAAGACTCTGATTTGAAGTACCATGTGCAATCGGTTTGTTTTTTGGTTTTTTTTTTTTTAACCATTCATTTTTAATGAACGTGAAAATGTCCTGACTAAAACCTAGAAATTTATATTAATAAGGATCAATCCATAAATAAAAGCATGCAAATGCAGTGTTGTCCCCTATGGCCAAAGACAATACCTTGTATTTGCCTTAGCACAGTGGAGTCACTGAACTGATAAATAAATAATAATAGCTAGCACTGAGACTATTGTTGATGTGATGTGCCAAAGGAAACAACACACTACATTGGCCAGGAACAAAGACAAAAACAATACCTTGCATAATAGGGTTTGCAAAGTAAAATTTAACCATCTTCTGAAGTAATTAGCAAGTACATGAAACACGTTAACAGAGAAAAAGGGACGTCTCCTGTTCTGTGTCTCAGACTGTCAGCCACAGATCAGGAGTGAAAACCTGTGTGACAGTGACAAGGCACAGCGGAGAGGGTGGCACGGCTCGGCTGGCAGGATTTCATCAAACCACAGCTCCTTCAGAAGGGCAAATTAGCTGTTCTTGTTCTTCTTTCTGCCCCTCCTAAAATATACTGTCTGTGTCCAAATAGAGACACCGGGACACAAGACAGCTGGGCTGTCAGGGATGCTGCTAACCCAGATCTGTCAAGGTGAGCGTGTGAAAGGCTTCAATTTTCCGTAGACTGGCTGGAGGAGGAAAAGTCTGTGCTGTCCGTGCTAAGCTGCTGCCATCAGGGAGTCGGGAGCCTTTCAGCAACACTCACCGGTGCCTGAACACATAACTGACTCAACTTTTTGTGCAGTGTGAGGATGAAGCCATCAGGTACCCACAGGGAGGGGCTGCTGGTAAGGCAAGACATGGGGAAAAAAATCACGGCTTGCTTTGTAGGGTAGGAGGAAGAGCCAGGATTTTTTCATGCCCTGCATGTTTTCTTTAGCTGAGGCTCAGGTACCCATGTCAGACTACCTGCACCAAATGATTCCAATCCCAGGAGCACTGGTTTTAATCATTCTGCAGCAGAAATTCCTTTAATGCCGTGTCCTATAGGTGATGGCATCCTTTGAAGTGTTAAAAGAGGGAATCATGTCTGTTCCACCTGGACATTTAAGAGCCGGTGGCACTTTGTTCACAAGCTGGAGTTCACTACTGTCTTCCTGGCTTCTCACAGAGATGTTACTTCAAATTCTGACGCTATTTTCTATGGGTTGTCATTGAATTCATGTTTTGCACGATTTTTTAAGTTTCATGCACAGACAAAAACACCACTGTAGAAAAGAAAAGAGTTTTACTAAAGTGGGACTGAGAGAGCATCCCATGAAGAAAAGGCTGCACTGGTAAATGGTGTTCTGACAGCACGTTCAGCAGATGTCTTTTCCAGCCAGACCTGGTCAATACTAGCATGAGTTAAGAGAATATTTAGAGAAAGCAATAGGCGTTTTCAAAATGGATGGGCCATTAACAACAGATAATTGAATACTTGTGGTTAAGAAGTGCCATTGAATTCAATAGGAGCTGCACATACATCAGAAGCCAATATGCAGAACATTTCTGAACAACAGGGGAAAAAACTTCAGTTTATGATAATAAATAAATAAAACCAAACAAACAAAACCAAAACAAAACCCAACAAAACCAACAAAATCACCAAAAACAAACAAACAAACAAACAGAAATACAAACAAATTGAGGCTAAAATATTTTTAGCATGGTCCAACTTTCCCCAAAATAATGGAAAGCTTGGGTGGAAATTTAGGATTCAGTCTCTTTGGTGCTGCTTCATAAGGAGACCAAGTCTCCCTTCCCTCAGGTCTGGTGTGGGGAAAGACAAAGAACTGGGATGTTTCACCAGATGAGGGAGTTGTAGTCCTTTGCTTTCTACCAGTTCTGGTGAGAAAAAGATAAATATGTGTTTATATATACTCATAAAGAATTTGGATTCAAATTCAGTGCCCTTTGGGTCCTTAACTTCACTCACGTACAAAGAGGAAGAAAACTGCTCCTACATCTTTTACAAGAATTTTGACACTCCTCAGACCAATAAATGAAATTTATCAAGGGTTTTATGCCACAGGGAAATGAGTGAATTCAGATGACAACCTGACTAAAGGGGTTGCTGGAACACACACCTCAGGCTCACACTGGCAGACACACAAAGATCACCTTCCAGCTCTTTGCAAATCCAGCCAGTGTTGCAGGCCCATTTTTGCTGCCTTGACATCATTTTATGGCATGTGAATAAATGCCAGATCAAGTCTTGATGGTATCTGAAGGCACTAATTATCCATCTAGCTCTAATGAACCCAGCACAGTGATGTGTCACAGGCACCATGGGGCTTATACCAGCTCCTCATGGATTTATAGGAAAACAGTCAATCTGGTGGCGACATGTTTGTGCTTGTAAGCTCATAGCAGTAGATATAGTCAAAAACAAGATTTCACAGAATTCCTTCATGCTGTGAGCTTTGACTTTCCTCATACAGAGGTCTCGGAGCTGACCTGAGCTCCTTGTCTACTTCTCTTTTTGACCTTAGCCCATACCTGTTAGCTCTTTGCTATGTTGCTAAATACACATTAGGATCTTATCCCAGTTCTTTTTCTTTGGCTGCAGCTGCCACATGTTTGATTTTCTCTCTCCTTAACTGAAAAAGGCACTCCAAATATTCCTGTTGCCTCTGATTTCACTTTGGAATTAATTATGCCCTGTTTTCATCTTTAACTTGGATTATGGGTGTACATTTGCAAAAATGCTTTACTGGGAATGCATTGCAGCATCATTTGTCAGCATCAGCTCTCCAAACTGGCCTCCTGAAGAAGCTCCGATGACAGAAAAAAGATCTGCAAAGTTCAAAAAAACCTGCACAGAACTTACAAGACTTTCTCCTAACTGAAATGTTAATATTTGTATTAAGCATTTGAAATATGAGGTGAATTTATGCAGGCTCAGAATATTATTTTCCTTTACATTTTGTCAATCTGCAAAGGTATTTCTTTGCTGTTTCCCAATATTTCTCCAGTATTTCTACATATCTGTTGATTATAGTTGTAAAATACAGATTGGCTCACAATTCTCTTGAAGACAGTGTTAAAACTAAATCTATAAAGCTCTTACCAATACATTTGAAAAAGGCAGAAGTGAGGAATTCAGAGACATAAAGCATACTAATGTCTGTGTTATGTGATACTTCACGGACGTTTTTCCCAAAATGAAATGATTAATTTAGTCAAACCTTGGATTTTGAATCCGTAATCCTTGGTTGTACTTGACCCATTTTGGTTTAAATAACTACTTTCAAGAGCTAAAATAATTGTAAATTGAAGCTGATTTTCAGTATGTTCTTCAGATGAATCAGATGCCTGACATTTTTTTTTGCCAAAGCCATTTGTTATGCATGTGGGCCAGAAGAAAGGGAGTCTCCACTGCACAAACTATACCAGCAATCTTAAAACTAAATATATTGAGGCAATTCCAGAATGATGTATTGGTCTCCCAAAGGTGGTTTACAGTCATAGTTTCATTTACAGATTATTCCTCTATAATCTCTAGATATTGTTCTGGTACTGTTCTCTAAAACTGATGATGTTATATTTTATCGCTTGAGAGATGTTGAATATGAAACTGCAACCTGAATGATTAGGCTTTGTGAGAAGTCTACCAGCACCAAAAATTCCCTCTTTAGCCTGATAAATATCTGTGGAAGGCTCCATTTGTATCAGGAATTAAATGGAGAATGAGGAACATGACCACTTGAAAATAATTTGTGTCTCCCTTCCAGCTTCCACTTAGTCTTAGTCTTTTCCTAAGAAATATTCAGCTATTGTGAAAAATGCTCACAGAAGTTCTGCACATTAAAAGGAAAAGGAAAAAAAAAATCACAGATTTTTATCCTTGCAGCTGACAAGGAAGAAATTACTGTGAGCCATTACGTTTTGCAGAATTGGGAATACCTTGTGCAAGGGTAATGGTGCTGATCCTTTTGGGAACAGTGACCTTTACGAAGAGCAGCAGCACACAGCACCCTTCTTCCCTACCCAAAAACACTAATGTGGAAAGACAGAGGAGGGATGCACAGAGTCCATTAAGCACCTGGAACTAGTTGCTGAGAAAGTAGCCCATGAATATGAAAATCCAGCTCAGGGAGTGCAGGGCAGCTCTCTGGCAGGCAATGTCACAAGAGCTATGCCCTTCCCCTACAGAGCATATATATTTTTATATATATTTATATACTTTTTTTTTTTTCTTTTCAGACCATCAGAATTTGTGCTTGTGCTCTGAGAATCCATCAGCCAGCTCTGATGGCATAACAATAGCTGGTCAAGGACAGAGCATACAATGTCTTTTCACAAGGGGCAAAGGCAATCAAGAGATTTCACACATATTTGTGCTGCCTGAGAAACATCCTTAATGTGTGGGGACACAGACAAGGGTAAGAGCAAGAAAGATAAATTATCTTGCTCCTAGCTACAGTCAGCCTGTGGATAGAAGCAGATTGACACAGTTGAGTACAAGCACCACGAGCCAGAGACTGTAAATACCTGTTAGAGTGCAAGCTGGGCTGAGCCAGGAAAAATGGCTCTCTCCTTCTTCCTAACCCTTCTGCTCGTCTTTATCTGTCTCTCCTGGTAATTTTATCATCTGTCTCAGAGGGCAAAGAGGGGATGGAAAGGGTAAGTGGCATTTCTAACCCCAACGTTGGATATTAAGGGTGAGGTATTTAAATCTGCAAGATAGATTTAAGAGTCATCAGCCTCCGGAGACGAGCTCTTAGATTAGCAGCTCTAAAAACTCTTCGGGAATTATAGCTAAAGCAACTCATACAAAGCCTCCCAGTAATCCCATTTTTGCACATTTGCAGAAATGTATTGAGGGGGCTGAGATATATTCAGTCCTCTGAAACCCCGTAGCTTAAGTGGCTACTGCCACAGACTTTGGCTAATTACACTGCCAGGTGAGGATCTTACAGAAAGATTTAGACCTGAAAAAAACCCAACATAAATATGAAAATTCCTTTGAAATATTCCTATTTGCCCTCCTCCTAAATCCTTCTGTGTTCTGCATATGTTGTGAAACTGCTTCTGTTTTGTTGTGGCTGAGGCTTGTACAGAAACTGCTACATACTGGGACAACATCTCGCTGGATTCAGGTCTGGCACTGCACCATCATTCCTGAGCAGATTAGGATAGCAGGAATTGACCAGATATAGCAAGATAAAGGCTAACCTCTAGGTTTCCTTGTATCCTCAGCACACCAATAAGCCTCTATTTTGGATCTGACCTAGGGCAAAGCTCACCATGCTGCTTTAGGAGGATGGTCCCAGCAGATCACCTATTAATGGAGCACAGATAACTTTAAGATTGCCTTTTGGGAACCCAGATCTAACAGAAGGTCACTAACAAGCTGATAGTGCTGCTGAACCCAGGCATACCCAAGGATCTGGCTTTCCTCATCATTTAAACTACAAAATGGAATACCTTTTTACTCCATTCCAAACTGTGTGTGTGCAGGTTTCCCTTCATTGAAATCAGGTCAGGGAGAGGAAAACTGCTGAAGTGTCTCAACCTTGTCCTGTCATTGCAGGACACGAGTAAGGCATGGAAACCTGGAAATATTTCCAGTAATTTCTATGTAACTAGAGGTAGGTTCAGCTATAGCTATACCTAACCTAATTAGGGACTGCATCTGGGAAACTCCCAGAGAATCCTTCAAGAGAGCCCCAGCTCCACAAGCAGATGTGGTCAACAGCTTACTGTAAATGAGTGTAATGGACAGGAAAAGTGGGAGCCTTGCTGGTCACTTTGTCCTCTGACATTCCTGCACTGGAAAAGACATGGGAGAGCTCTTTGCACTGAGAAACTGATATCCTGAAATCCTGACTGTGCCCAAGAACAGCACAGTGATCATCTGGACACATGACCATATGGCAGGTCGTACGTGCCAGGTGAGGCTCCCAGGAGAGGAGTTTCCACCTTCAGAATATTACTGCTAATTACTGTCCTCCAGATTGCAACAGGCAAAATGCAGAGGGCTCCATCAGGTTCAGCCAGAGGTCTAGAAAAGAACTAACATGTTCTGTATGTAGGAAATTCAGTACAATATTGAGACATGAATAAAATAGAATACATTGGAATACTATTATCAATGTATTTTGAAATACAGCAGTAATACTGTTTGATGGTCCCCAATTGAATATTCTTGTGTTGTTTCTCTTCAACTTCTGCTTTTTGTTTTCTCTCTTTGATTTGGGACTCATTTCAAGTACAAAGAATTTACCACAAAACAGGAAAACAAAAAAGGAGTTGCTCATCGGTCAAAAGCAATCACTTTGCATTTAACAGCTTCTCAGAACAGCACGAATCCCTGATCAAAAGAGAAATTTCATTGTTTTTCAAATATCAAATATTAGTGATTATTGTAAGGATCACTGTAAATACCAGCTGCGTGAGTGCTGCAGGAGCCCACTGAACTCAGGATCTAAGCAGCAATGCTAATAACCCTAAATTAGACTAGAGTTTACTGAATAATAAGATTGCTGAATATTAAACAAGAAACTTGCAAATTCCAACACAGCTGATCATCCCCTGGATGAATAAAATCATCCCTGAAGTGTTCAGATTCATGTACTGTTGAATTACATTTTCCATCTCTGATTGAAGAGCAGAATGACTCTGTGTTATCTGAGTTTTATCTCCACAGAGAGCTGAAAACAACGACTGTCATCTTGTATGCCAGGTATGTCACACTTGGGACATCTCACATTGGGACCCTAAGAGTATTCAGTTTTTAAGTACAGTCTTCTCGAATGCAAGGTAAGCTCTGAAAAAAATCTCACCGAAAGAGGAAATAAGAAATTAATTCCCTAAGTTACAAGTCAGATCAAAAGGCACACTTTGCTGTTTCGTTCTCAGAGAGAAGAAAAACAAGCAAAAAAGTCATAATCAAATGTAACAGTTCATTATTAAAACCACAATTGAATCAAAACATCACAAATAATGTCTGCTTGCTGTAATTAAAACTTAAGGCACAGGACTGAGTGCCTTGGAGGCAGCTCTCATTGCCTGCTAGAACCCATATATTTGCTTAGGTACTGTGTTGATAACTGTTCAAGAAATGCTGACAGACCTATTCAGTTGAAATATTGGTGCATTAACTGTAAAATAGCAACAAAAACACCTACTTGAGAAAATAGATAAGCTGATGACATTTTTTGCTTATATGTATATATATAAGCACACAATTTTCATTATTACAATGAAGTGTGACCTGGAGTCAGGGCCCCTAAAAAAGATAAAAGGGAAGTTGTGTTGTATCCAAAAGCCCATCACCCCACCCTTGCTCTTCCTTTGCTGCTCTCTGTGAGGAAAAGAGCCCCAACATTCACCTTAAAGCTTTGAGTGAATAATTGCATCAGCCTGGGTGTAACTCCCCAACAACAGGAGCCTTCAGGAATTTCCCCAGTCCCCTGGAATATGGCTCAGCCCAGCTGGAAAAAGACCTTTGTGTGGTTTTTGCTTGTGTGATGCCCCAAAATACCTGTGCTTTACCCAACCTATTACTGGCAACCCCACACAGAACAGGCTTGGTGGTACTGAGTGAGCCCACAAGCAAAAGGATTGGGCCACTGAAATCTTTATTTTTATGCTGGAGGAAGTGTGTCAAAAACAACGCCTTTGATATTAAAAATTAATTGTCTTAAATGGTATATGGCATTAAAACTTAAATTTACAGCTCACTCTTTTAAGGTGCTGAACTGCATGGCTTTAATCCCCACAGGCATTAATGCAGGTACTTAAACTTTGTACAGGTGGAGTCTTATTGATGTAAGCACTTCGTTAAAAGGGCCCAGATTACAAAGCCTCTTTGAGGATCTAGCCCTCAGCAGTGAAAAGAAGCAGTTTAGGCCAAAGACATCAGACTGGGCTAGAGCCCCACACGTGTTATTTGCATTTGGAACGAGAACATTTTAATAATTTAATCACTTTTGAAAAGCATTGTGCAGAGACGATCCCCAGTCATTTTGAGGAACTAAGTCCTCTTAAAGTCTAATTCTTACCCTTCTGCTTATTCACAAAATAGCTTTAACAAATATCTTGCCATGCCTCAGCTTTTCCATCTCTACAATACATTCCTCAAAGGGCCATTGTGCCTGTCATTAAATAATGCTGGTAAAGCACTCTGAAGATCTTGCACTGGTATATATATTCCAAGAGAAATCATTATTGTAGCGTTAGTACCATATGAAGTTTGATACAAATCCATGAACTATACCATTGGTTACAATTCTTTAAACACAATCTCCAGCATAAAGATATTAAGTGTAAGAAATAGTTGCCTACTTTAGAACATAGTTCTCTAAAACCTTTATTCTTATAGCTATATTATATTCAGATGTCAGAATACATCCAAACCTCTATTTTTATTTTAAGCTTGGCTGATTTATTGATGGCTGTGCTTAATTTTTAAAACATTTTCTCCTTTAGAAATTAGTCTTCTGTCAACCTTTCTAATGTACACAATCTGGAGTCACAGAATTCATCTTAAGCAGCTTAACATTAATGTTTAATTCTGCAGTCTTTACCCTGGCTGTGCAGAACAGTTTGATAGTTTATGTCTTTTGCTAAAAAATTTCCTGTGTTCTTGACTGTAGTGATAGTAAGTTGCTATTCTCTCCCACTCTATTTTCCCTGGGGTTTTCCCCCTGTAATTTCCTCCTGGTTTGAGACACATGATTTTTCAATAACAGGGAATTTTGACAGCCAACAACTAAAATTCTGGAAGACACAGCATCTCTGGCCCCTCTTTGGATGCTGGAGTTCACAAGATGTTTTTGAATCAGATTGTCTGAGCACCCATGGACTTATTTGCTTCTGTGGGTCACAGAACCCTACAATAATTTGGGTTTGAAGGGAACTTGAAGATCATCCAGTTCCAACATCTTGCCATGGGCAGGAACACCTTCCACTAGACCAGGTTGCTCCAAACCCCATCCAACCTGGCCTTGGGTGATCCCTTTGCCACCATGGGCTTTAGGCACACGAGTCCTTAGTGCTGTGTGAATAGCTCTTATCCCACAGAGCAGATCTTCACTCCAGGATTATTCTTCCTTTAACAAGCAGAAACAATTCATTAACCCTCTCTCACGCTTTATAAAGGACGAAATAACTCATGGGGTGCCTTATGCACTGACACACACTCCCCAGTGGAATTTAAGCTGTCTTAAGTGCACTGCTGCTCTTAATTTTTCATATTTTCTGTCTCCACTTGTACATTTAAGCACCTACATTTCTTATACACCCCAGATTTTGTTATCCAAACCAGAGCAACCCCCTTTGAAGGGGTTTTGAGCCTGTTTTAAGCCTGCTACCCTGAAGTACAGGGAGATTGGGTAGGTAAGTACGTGCTTAACATTACCATGCTTACCTTCTATTAAACCTAATAGGACTCGGCACTTGTTTAATGTTAATTATACCCTTATGTGGTTTATGGATTGGGGCCTGGATTACTTATTTGATTACAATTAGGCCTGTGATTGCATGTTCACTGAGCTGAGACCATTCAGCACTGAGCCTGAGTGCTGTCCTGCTCTCCACCTCCCCTCATTTTGAGTAACAGAAGCTGCTACACTGGCAGCGCTGAGGGGTTTCTATTTGCCATGTGGTAAGGATGGATTTGAAAATAAAAGTACCATTAGCCCTTTTCTCAGTGCCTTGTGATCACTTACAGAGACAGAGCTCTCCCAATGAGAGGGCTAGCAAACCATCCTCGAAACACAAACCTTTTACATCTTTAGTACAGGAATATATACATGCATTGCCTCCACCCAGAGAAGCTGTAAACAAGATGAACTCTTCTAACCTCAGTCAAAACTGTCAAACTAAAAACAAGTGAATAAATGCTCTAGGGAAAAGGAAGAGGTAGAGCAACCTTTAGCAGAGCAGCAAGATCTCACCCCTTCCACTGTAAAAGCAGAAACTCAAGGGAAGAAACTCCTGTCCTGTTGAATGCTAACAGGCTTAGAGCTTAGTGTGACTGGAGCAATTTAACAGTGACCTTGCAGAGTCAAAACCCACCGTCAGCTGGAAACAATATTAATTATAATGGTACAAAATGATGCATTTAAAATTCATTTTACAGAGGCTAATGCTTACAAAGTTTTTTAAATAGTTCATTTCTTTATGCAAAGTGCCTTCTCTAGACAAACACATTAAGAAAAACTGATATCCTCATCAGAATGATCCTGCGGTTAAGGTAACAGATTGGGAGTCGTTCCCGAGGTCTGTGTCCTTTTCGTGTCTTATCTTTGAGAGACAGATTGTGAACCAGTTATTCTCATTGATGAGTAGCACTTGCACTGGTTGTCCCATCCAAAATAATGATACAGCTCGTGCAGGCAGTCATCCATCACTGCAAAAAAGCCATTCTCAATGTAACCTTTAGATTGAATGAGATGTTCAGGGAAGTTACTATCTCCTCCTGCACTTAGCACAAAGGTCTCCCTGCAGCTGGTGTGTCAAAGGATATGCAGTATAAGCAAAGAAAGCCTCAACTATAGCCAAAATAATATATTTTTAGAGTACTTAAGTAAAGGCTATTACAGGCAAAATATTAAATTCTTAATATTTCCTCCTGTAAAATCATTGCAATCCACATTCCTACATCTCTATGATCTTGGAGCTCTTTTCCAACCTAAACTGTTCTACTTGAGGCCTCAAGGACAAGTTTGAGGCTAAAGTATAAAAGAAAAGGAATAGTTAAATACTGATTCATATATAAATGCTTGGTTTGTGGGTTTTTTTCCCCCATAAATGGCAATCATTCAAACTATCAATCATTTGGAGAGGAAGAATCAGCAGGCAATCTAATTCAAGGAATTAGATTGTAATGCCTGATGTAGATCTACCAGTTAATTTAAATAATGAGTCACCTGGTAGGCAATCAAATCTAGGTCAGGACATTTAGCAGGCTGAAAATAATGAGTCTAACAGCAACAGAGCTAACAAAACAATCCAGATAATAATGACAGCACAGAATGACAGTCCTAACATAATCAGACAGTGTGCACAAACTGTAAATAGACAGAGTAAAGAGAATGAACTTGTGTAGGGAGGCAAAACATATTCTCCAATGAAACTATTATAGAAGAATTATGTTTGGTTAAAAGGAAGCATAGTGGCAATCACAGTGAGGACATGCAATATTTATATGCTCTGACTGCATCTATGATATCTGTGAAAGATTTATATTCCAGCTTTTTTGTTTGTTTTGCTTTGTATGTAAAGCAAACACAGTAAGATAAGAGTTGATTGTTTTTTTGTTTAGGAAGTGAGGCAGGAAAAAACCCTCTTCTTAGTTTCCTTTCCTGACTTTTGTTTGAATTAATTGGGGATTTTGATTTTTGAAATTGCTTCTTGGTTTGAGAAAATGAGACTAGGAGGGTAAAAGAAAGTAAACGTTCAAAAGGAGCTCCCCCTTCAGTCCCCTTCCGTCACGGTGCCCAAAAGGATCAGGATATTGGAAACGCAGGGAATAGAGACAGGGAATTTCATAAGAGCATCCTCTGCAAGCCTCTCATGAAGCTGATGTCGTGGAGCTCCACACCTTGTGCTCCCCGAGCAGCCCAGGGGCCGTGACCACACACAGGCACTTCTGCACGAGCTGGGGGTTTGCCTGAGTAGGAAACACTAGATGTCAGCAGCTCTCCTCGCTCCCTGGTCAAGAACACAGTTTATAGATAATCCATCTGCTCCTGTCTGGGGGCACAGCTCCCCTTTTGTGGGAGTTGTGTCTCCACGTAGCCTTGCCTGCATCCAGCTGCCACGGGGTGTTTTGTGTTTGATGTCAGTCTTGTTCATTCACACAAGCAGAGGGCAACCGGTTCGGTTAGTGTGTGGGAAGCTGGGGTCTGAAAAGGTTCTTACATATAATCCACTGGGTAAAACACGTCACTGATACTGTGGGGAGGCCAGTCCTTCCTTCCCCAGTGCTCTGCTCCAGCAATTTTTCAGTTGAAGAATCATTAAGGTTGGAAAAGGACTCTAAGATCACCCAGTCCAGCTGTTAACCCAGCACTGCTAAGTCCATCACTAACCCATGTCCCCAAGTGCCACATCCAGTCATGGTGACTTCATCACTGTCCTGGGCAGCCTGTTCCAAAGCCTGAACAATTCTTCCTATTTTTTAATTTTTTTTTTTTAAAGAACAGCTCTATCTTACCAACAACAATAACAAGTTTCTCGCATTAAACATGGAATGGCAACAGATTTACCTACTGAGATGAATTTTATAATCCATTACCCATATGATGCTCCAGGCAACTGGAGCTCTGCTGGCTTGTTACTAATGCTGGTCTGTTGAGTTTATTCAGCTTAAACTAATAGGGAAGCAAATAGGGGATGACTACCAAATAAAAATTCTTCAACATCAACATCTCATTATGCCTTCAAATTTGGCATCTCATTGTGTCTTAAAATGAATGACGGAATTCCTTTCCATAACTCCAGGTAACCAGCTAATTTTGAGCAGCCCATTTTTTCCCCTTTGTGAGCAGTTTATTTGGTTTATAATTGCAAATTCAGTTTTAAAAGCATTGTTGAGTCACATCGATAGATTTTAAGAAGGATAGGGCTTTGTAGCTCAGCTTTATGTTTCCAAGCATGTCACAGACTCCTCCAAGAGAATCTGTGGGAGCTCTGATGGTTCCTTACATCGTGCTTTTTTTCTTTGAAAAGTCAAAAGGGAGTGATCAGACTTTATTGTTACCTACATCAGTGCAAATTATCTTTGCCTATCCACTGGACCTACTGTGGTGATGAAGCACTATCTGGTAGCTACTTGTAAAAGCTTCATCAGGTTTCAGTAATGTAAAATGGGTGAAGAGTCTAAAATGAGTTTTATAAAGGTGTAAAAATTTCATCTTAACCATTGGCTTAAGAATTAACCATAATATTTCATTTTTGTTTACCTTTTCATTCCATTTTCACTCACATAAAAAGACAGTGAAAGCGATTTCTGAAGCACTCAGTATCAAAAGAGCAATAGTTTTGCATTCTTGCAGCAGCACAAGTTGAGTCATCATAATATCCATGAGCAAAGGGGCCTGACACAGTGTTCAGGGCCAGGGATGCTGAATCAAGAGATTCCAGCTATTCCTCCAGTTCTGCTAATGATCTTCTGTTTTCTCCTGCTGAAATCATTGTGTATTTTTCTGGTAGTTCCTGTCTCACCCTCTGTTTATACTGCAGATTTCTTTTAGGACTTCTGAGCTCTGTTGCAACTCAAGTGGGGACAGGAAAAAGACTTTGCAGAGGCATTACTCCATCTTCCCTATTCTGTACTAAAGTATTGCAAAAACAGATGTATTTGTTGCTACTTAATTCTATATTATGTTAATCAGTTTTATGTATTCTCAAAGTTAAGAAGAACCTTTTGATACAGCAGAGAATCAGAGCTCATTGCACAAAGAAGGTGGTGGAGCGTTTTAGGGGCCACTCAAATAAAGGGAGCCTTGTAAATAGGAAATTATAACCAAAGAGTAGATGAAGACTTTAGAATAAACAAGAAACCCCCAGCCTGCACAGGAAAGATGGAAATCACAACCTTATCCCTAATTTTCATATTTAATTTGTATGATTCTTGTTTCACAGATATTGGAGCCTGTCAAAACTGGAATCTTTTCCAAACCTGGAGAGTAGCACTTTAAAGCTTTAACTACTGAAAACACTTGGCTACCTGGCCTGCTAAAATGTTAATCCTTGAAATAGTAATTTTCCCCTTTTCACACATATTTTACAGTTTTTAGATGCCTGAAATAGTAATGCTGTATGTAATTCTCTTTCTAGGCAAGCCTACTTAAAATGCTCGCTCAGGAGTAATAAGAGCAATATTTTTTCTAATCAGGTCCCCTTGGAATGAAATCATGGAAAAACTGTTCCTGCCAGTTCATGCTGATTACCTGTGTGTCTCATTATTCTAAACCCTATCTGACAGCAGCACGGTCATAACTGTCTCTCAACAAGAGCTACCACTGAGTCTTTTAAAAATAATTTTATTTCAATTTCTAGCTGGTTCTAGCTTAAACAGCACATTTAATTGCCTAATAAGCAGTTCATAAGAAGAACATAATTTCAAAGTAAAATGTTGGACCTACCCGGTCTTTGACAGCGACAGAAATTAGAGATGCCTTTTAAGTTCTCCAGTGCAAGTTATTCTGCAACAGAGGAATCAGCAACCTGGAAGCTTGTTAGAATACTGATTAAGCTTTCAAAGCATGCATGGAATTAAACAAAAAAAATAATAACAGTTATTGTAAATATTAAGCAATTACTGAAGGTAAAAAGGTAAAACATTTTAACTGTTTCAGAATTAGCAGTAGACTCGAAATGAATATCATCCCAACAGGTTTGGTATGTGTAGAAGGAAAACTTTCCACTGGAAATTGCTGTTATTTTGTTACCACATAAAATACGTGCACAAATGTACAATGTACCATGGGCAGGGTCTTATTTTGTCTGACATCCTGTGTAACAAAGTCCACAGAACTTAATCCATATATTTTTTTCCTTTTAGCTCAGTTATATGTGCCTGATGAACTTCCAGGACTTTGAAGAGTCCCAGAGATGACAAACCAGAGCACGAGTGTAAGAGGGAAAATTCCTAAGGACTTATAGAAGGCAGATTTCAGTCACCAGTGTCAGAATATCTCACCTCCATTGCTTTTTCCACATGTCTCCCTGAGTCTGTGCATGTGATGGATCCTCTTGCTCACTTGAAAGCCTGGCAGGGAATGTCTGGCAGGGAAAGTAGGCAGGGAAGGGGACAGAAGGACCAAAGTTCTTCAGCACAGAGCTGTGACTGTAAAATATTTTGGAGTTAATCACATCCAAACAAGGCATGGCCACAGATCTAAAGTCCTAATTCCCCAGGTAACAGGTGAGCAATTCCCTCACCTTCTGGATATCTGTCATGTCTTGATTCCTCAAATCATTAAAGTCCAAGCTGGACATTTATTTAACATCCAGAGCGTTCTCTGTAGGAGCAACACAATAAAGCCAGTTACTACAGCAGATATCCTATAACAAGGCAGTAAAATAATTTGAGATTTTTAATGGAAATGCATTCCACTGGAAAAAAAATATTCAATTTTGTCAGAATGCCCTGACTCTGATGAAACAGTACAAATAACATAGAAAGAAAATAATTAAAGCCCAACAATTTCCATAAGGTCAAATGCACTGGCATATCTCTGTTCAGTATTTTAAATTACTTTTTCTGGTTTTATGATAACATTACAAATTGGATGACCAAGAAGTAAAAAATTAAAAATTTTCTATATCCTGCTTTTATCTGAATCAGATGGGAGACTCTTGCCTCATTTTAAATGAAATATGGTGTTATTAAGATGATGCAAATGTTTCATCTTCTAAATGTTTCACTTTCAGAAGAAGAAAAAAACTCAAGAAACTGTAGCTGCATAGAACAATCATTGTACAAAGTGAAATAAAATTGCATAATCAAAATTTAGGAGCTATTAGTTAATACAAGAAATACTTTTGAAGAAAAATAAATTTTCTTTGCCCATCAGCTCAAAATAGAATTTCCTGCTTTTAGTCTCAGAAAATGAGAAAATAATTTTGTCTATGAGCATAACAAAACTGATAAACCAAAAGTGTAAACTATAAAGTCATAAATCAAACATAAAACAAATTTCAGAAATTATCACATAACAACCCATTTTCTGTTATAGATTTGTCATTGGAATACCCCCTTAAACTGCTTTTTCCCATGATTTTTTGAAAGTATGATATATTCAGCTCCTCAACAAAATTCTTACTAGTTAAAACATTAATCATTAGTTAATTGTAATTACTTAGCCTGTGGAAAATTTGGGATTAAATTTGGATGGAATTAGACTGTGACTACAAGTCAAATAAAGTTTGCCTTTCCTATTGATTTAAACATTTTTGAGACAGATGTTCAATATAGTTTGCTTAGCATTTTTTTTTTCTTTTTAATGCTTGGTCAATGTGCTGAATAATAATTGAACTCCCTCTTTACACAATTTTTGAATCACATAGAAGTTACCTTGTAATCATCAATTTTCCTAATAATAGAGGACAGCACATATATTGCTTTTCCAATACACTTGCACAAAATTCCAAACCAAGATATTTTTGAGCTTCAATACTTTTTGTTGTTCAATTAAATGTTCCTGACAACATTAAAAATTATTTAAATCCTGCAGCAAACACTTTGACAACTCCTTTAAACACTTATTAACTTTTTCAGTGTCACAGTCCAATGCCCTTTCCTTTAGTTATGCTCAGAAGGCCAAACCCTCAACAGGTTTTCAGTGTTGGGATGGGGCATTGTCTGCATCTGACACTGGATGTTCTTCAGCCATTCAGGACTTTGAAAGTCAAGATCAAGGGATTAATTTTTCTACCACTGAAATAATTGTTTTATCTTCTTTCCCTTCTTTTATTCATATCACTTTTAATGTTGGTGATTTCAGCTCTGTTAAGAAAATACTCATTTATTTT
>JAWWLV010000183.1:4130956-4175578 GCA_035041135.1 Platyrinchus mystaceus
AAAATTTTTGTTGCTCATGTGACTCTGTTCTGTAAATGTATTGCTATAAATGTGTATCTAAATTATACATAAAAATAGTTGCCATATATTGGATAAGGTTGCAGTCCTTCCAGAAACAGTCCAAAATAACAGGAATTAAAGTCAAAACCTTTAAATAAACTGATACTAAAGAGAGATACTTTAACGAGACTTTTTATACATATATCTATATACATACACACACATACATAACAATCTCTTAGTGTAATGCACATTTGTGAAATTCCTATCATGAAATACAGCAATAACTTCTTCAATGACATGTTTCTGCTTCATTGTCAAAGTAATTTGAATATTTTGGGGAGTTGGGTTTGGTTTTGCTTTTTGTTTGTTTGGAATTTTGCTTGTTTGCTTATTTGTTTTATGTTTGTTATGTTGGTGGTTTTCTTGTTTGTTTGTTTTTTTCATAAATCACCACATAAAACTCTAAATGCTTTGTCCTTGCTTTTTGGGAGAAACACAGAAAGACTTTACTGAAAAGTAAAAAGCTTTTTGCAAGATTATGTCTTACTCTTTCATCTGTTTTAAAACAAAGAATTGCAAGTGGGGGCAGGAATATCTTGAGTCACCTTGTTCAGTGGGACCTACCAGTGACAATGATAGGATTGTGATAAATATTTACAAGTGTGCATGGAACAGATATCTTTGACATGACCTAATTTCACTCCATATTCATAATCTGCTCGTTCATAATCGTTCATCAAGTCGCGTGTTTCTTTACCAAGTGCTGTTTGTCAAAAAGGTTTGAAGAAAACTTAATCTGGTAAAAGGCTTTAAACATCTCAAAAGTACAATGAGGTTGAAGTTAGCATTTATGTTTGTATTCATGAAAATCATTATTGTCTGAGCATTTTTATACTGCTTTTTCTTCCAAGTTGATAACACAGGCTGACGTACCACGATGCATTTTTTATTAAGTGCTTGATTATTCAGTTTGATTTCCTGAAGGCTTTGTGTCTAATTTAGTGAGAAGGGAGGAGATCAGCCTAAACTTTGTGCAGAAAAATGAAAATAACATATCTTATGGAGACCTGTTATGATGTGGCACAATTATATGAGGCCAGTCTTCATGAGGCCATAGAAATAATCTCAGTCCATGGTAAGTGCCAGCGTGGCAGAGCATATAAGGTTATTAGGAATATTTAAAAATGAATACACACTGTGCAAAATCCTCAAAATTTAAGAAGTGAGAAAGAAGACACAATGCCATCAGATTTAACTCCCATTTTGGTGTTGATTTTGTGACATCTATACTGCCAAGTCTAAAACATTTCACAGCTGCAATTATGCATTTTCATTCCAGAGTTCAGCACTACTGTAGTGACATTTTCCAATCTAGACAGAGAACTATTAACCAATCCAGTTTTACAACAGGGCAAAGTGACCCCAACTAACCCTTCTCTGATGATAAATTTAAATAAAAAAAAAAAAATAAAAAATTCCTACCTTCTCAAGGTTTAAAAAGAGATAATTTAGTTTATTAGCATATTTTGCACTCCATTACACTATATAGCATGGTAGGTTGAATATAATTTACATTTTGCTTAACATCTTATTAAAATTTATATACAAAAAATATTAAGATTGAATATTAGTAAAAGATTCCTCCAGAAGTTAAGAGAAGAATATGCAAAGAAACAGCAATATCAAACCTTTGACTTCTTTGGTTAAATCTTGTCTAATTATCAGGAATCATGATATTCACTATCAAAAATGCAGAGAAATCTTCCACTCATTTTGTATCATTCATAGCTTGGGTAAAATCCAGCTTATCCAATTTTGTGTTCGAGGATGGTAACACATGCACTGGAGGAGATGAAGGTAACTGCAGTGTCATTTTTCCTTTACATTATTATTGTTTTTTAATATCATGTATACTTGTTTTATGGATATATTTCTGCTACTGTTAGAGGGGACTGGATTATAAAAAGGGAAATGTAAAATTCAAGAAGGATAAAATTAAGAAAAACTTAATGTGATACAAAAGAAAACATATATATTTATTCTAGTAGAAAGTCTTTATGGGATTTTGAGTTGGAGGATGTCACGTGGAAAGTAGCCAGAAATGGAGGCAAATTACATCAGCATAAATTTATCTCTGTGTTTAGTTCAATGTTTTATAATACTGATACAAATACTCACACAGGTTATTTGAAACCACAAAGCACAGCAAACACAATCAGTGAGATAGAAAGACTCAACCAACTTCTTTTGGTTATTAGGCCTCTGACATTCATAAATCATCAGGAAAGGCTGACCAGATATTTTGAAGCCTGTCCAATTTATCATTGCTTTGATAGGTTACACTTTCTAAACTTGCTTGTTCATTCTGATCATTATACTAATTTGAAATGGCAAGATAAATCATAGAATACCAGGTTGGAAGGGACCTCAAGGGTCATCTGGTCCAACCTTTCTTGGCAAAGACACGGTCTAGACATGGCCCAGACATGGCCCAGCATCCTGTCCAGACAAATCTTAAAAGTGTCCAGCTTTGGGGAATCCACCAATTCCCTGGAGAGACTATTCCAATGCTTATACTGATTTCACTAAGACGTATATCTTGCCATTTGAAGCATTGTTTAATTTCTTTTCCCCTCAGGTTTAGGCACCAGCCCAGGAAAGCATCTGTGCACAGAGCTAAACATGTACTCACTTTATTCTGAGTTTAAGCATCTACTGAAAGCAGTAAAGCATTTAAATAATTCCTTTAAATGCCTTCTGCATAGAAACCTCAATATCAGCAATTTTTGGAGAAGGCTATTGATTGCAGCTGGCCCTGGAGTCACCTGCAGCTCCTGGTTCCCTGGCTCTGGCTCACCTGCTCCAGCCACAGTCTGCCCTCACAGGGGTCGTGTTTCCCCCCCTGCACTGTAATAACATGCATAACTCATCAAAAATACATTACCTTCAACAACTTTCTTGATATCACAGGCTGAGTGTAAGATGCACTTGCAAAACGGAAGCTGCATTTTGCAGAACACAAAAATAATTGGAAAAATCTTAAATGTTATGTCAGTCAAATGAACCAAATTTGTTGCTTTAGTCAAATCCGCTGGTTTGTTGCATTTCACAAAAGGAACAAAGGCCCCTTCCCCAGGTTTAAAGGGTGGCATGTTGCCTCCAGCTATTCATTGGAATAAATGGTGCTCCAAATATTCTTTGTCCTAATTATACAGCTATTTAGAGAATATATGGCTTTCATAGAGATGGGCCTTGTCAAAACTTAGAAGTGATGCCTCTTGGCAGGAGGACACACTCAGATGTCATGTCAACCTACAACACACTCTCAACTAAACACTGCCATAAATAGCTGAGGGAAAGGAGAAAACTTTGCTATTTACCAAAGGGCAAAGTTGATTGAAATAATATTCTTGATTCTCGCTGCTGCTTGTTCCCCTTTGTGAGCTCTATCATTATTATTTTTAATTTTACACTCTTCCTCTGGGATTCACAGAGCAAACTGCTCTTCACAAAACCCCTGGGAGAATTTTCTCCCATAAAGTGCTAAGGAAAAGGTCTGTCCCCTGAGTTCACCACTGAATTGGTGATGGCCCCCATTTTGATGCACATCTCTCTCTGCTTTCCCTGACTGAGCTCTTGAGTCAACAAAGTCACCATCAGATCTCTGCATTAAAACTTCTTCACTTTTTTTTTCCACAGCTGACTATCACTCCTGTCATTCAAATATTTGGATGAATGCTCAGCATGCATCCAGTAGTGTTTCTAAGAACCTTAATGCCTTACATTTTTAACAAACAGATTGGAGGAAGACTGACTAATTCTTTGAAGGAGCAACTATAGGAAATCATGCCTAAAAGGTTAAAAGTGTTATAAATTTTTTAAGAAATATATATTATATACAAATTATATTAACATAAAAGTTAAATATTATAAAATCTTACAAAATTATATCTTTAATGTATATCTATTCTACAGGACGTAAATTACAACATTTATATAAATTAGAAATAAATTCTATGTTATATAGAGAGTTCACCTATATATACAGTATATGTTTAAATTTATAACACAGTAGCACCCAGGGCTATCAGCCAAGACCCTGATTTCCATTGTGCTCAGCATTATACTGACACAAAATTAAAAGATAATTTTCCTATGCAGAACTTTTAAGGTTGTTGAAATAAATGACTGGAATATCTTTAAGCAGTATTTAAGATTAAGCATTTTTCTGTTGGCTGATGGTTTGTTACTCATTCTGCTTTCTTAGGAAACTACTTAAGCAAAAGCTTAATTTGAATATGTTTGACTTGATTGGACTTAGGCTTGTACTTAATTACTTGAATCAGGGCCTATTAAGTCGCTTTACAGATATTGATAAACTGTGTAGTCTTTCTATGCAAGAAGTGTGAGCGTGGAAAACACCAATAAATGAGAGTCAACATGAGAGTGAAACTAATCTCTTGGCTGTCCAGGTACCAGTTCTTCTCTAAACAGTGGTCCATCTAAATCAGTGAGTATTTGGAAGACAGTGTCACTTAAGGAGTAAAGAGACAGTCCAAACATGTTAATCTCAAAGGATTACAACCAGTGCAAATGGAAACAAACTTTCTAGCTCTTTTCCAAATTAAACAATTAACTCTAATATTCACATCCTCAGAGGCATTTCAGTTGAGCTGGCATGTCTAATTTATAATCGATGATTAACAGAAGATGCAACTAATTTGTCTTTGTTATTTGATTTTGCCACAGTCAAATTTACTCAGTGAAATGGATTGAAACAATGTTCTAAAGACTGGTAGGCATTGAATTAAAAATCCTGTATGTGGCTTCTTTGTAGACCAACATTAAATAGATGTATTACAGGGCAATATCTCTTGCATTAAGCAGTTATAACAAATTAATTTTGACCCATGAGCCTAATAAAGTCTGTTAAGTAGGCCCAACCTCTCTGTTAAGTTAAATGAAGACTGAATATTTAATTATTTTAATTGTCTGATAAATTTGAAATTGAGAAAGTAACAGCCCTGCAAATCTTAAAATATATTTTCAGCCCTGTGTGTCATTAAGCATTACTCTAACAATTTTACTGCATTCAAGAGGTTACAAAGTCAAGCCCAGACACCCCTGATTGAATGAGAATTGCACATTAGTTCAAGAAAAATAGTTTTCCAGAGGTTAAAGTGCCAGTTCAGGGAAGCCAAGACACATTTGCAGAAATATTTAGAATGGTGATTAGGCAGCAGAAGAACTAACAAAGATGGGCAGCCTTAATAGTGATAAAATACACCACGCTGAAGTCAGTTGGAGTCATTCTTATAGTAAAGGACTTGAAAGTTTAGTAGTTTATATATGAAGAACCATCACTTTCATAGTCATCTTCTATGGTAAGCACAGAGATGTAAACATTTAAATATGAGGCAGCTGTCCCAGCACTCACTGTTAGACACAGCATGTCTGTGTGCACCCTCCCAGCTCTCCCAGTTCCCAGCCTGTTCCCAGTGTGGTTTTTGGGGGGGTTTAAGAGTTTTTTGGCACAAACTTACCCTGATGCACGTCAGCAAATCACACTTTCACAGAAACCTCTCGTGCCTGCAACACCATACCTTGCACCCAGTTTAAACTGGCACAGCCAAGGAAAGGACTGTCTTGCATCTCCCAGCCTTTGGCATCTGATTTGTGACACCCATCCACAAGGGATTTGCTGAACAGCAAAATACCTGTATTGTCCCAAAGCAACAGGGTGCAGGGAATGAAGAAAAATCAAGGGCTAGAGGTGAAGATGCAACTAAACCGTCAGAGAGCAGTATCTGATTATTCAACTCAAGTATAGAGATTCTGAGCAATCTAATTTCTGAGCAGCACCACTGAAGTCAATAGTAATTGAGACTGTGAATGTTCCTAGAAAGAGCTTCCAAAGAAATTTTGAGGAAGAGAGATTTTAACAAGGATCATGAATAAACGGAAAAGTGACTTTGCTATTGAGAGGGAGAAAAGTATTTTTTCCTTTCATGGGAAATGGCCTGGGCAAATATTTACTTGTAGAGGGGCAGATGGACAGGACACCAAAGAGGAGAAATGTTGTGATATTTACATTTACACTTGTCAGGAAGATTTTATTCACTCCACCAAAAACCCCAAGCAAACCTGTGACTGTTAATCACAAAGAATTATTTATTCAGGCCATTGGCCCCACATAGTAATTCCCCCTTCAGACCTCTTGGTACATTGCTTTTCTCACTTTTGTGGAGCACCTATGCCACAACCTGATATTTTGCTGCAAGACTTTTTTCCCAAATTATTTGAACTGAAATCATCTACAGTTTATAGGCATGTATTGTAACAGGCCTCTTAGATATACATATCCTGAATTTGCTATCTTTTAACTTTGCATAATAATCCAATAAGAACATGAGATGACTCAACTGCAGTAATTAGGTCTAATCTCTTCAAGTAATTGTTTTACTAAGAAAAAAATAAAAGTATTTCTGAAAGTGCTCTCTCCAGAGGATGGTTCTGCACTGGACATCGGACAGAAACTAATCAGCCACAGTAAAATAAAGAGGAAAAAAAGCAGTCACTATGCTGAGAAGTCATCCCTGTTAAAATCGATACTATGATTAATGCTAAAACACAGGAGATCAGAATCCATCATGCAATATTTTTCCTGTCTGTACTGTTATTTTTATAGCTTTAACTTTGCTATGCTGAACTGCTTTGTTTCTGAATAATTGCTGGAAACCAGCTCCAACCCCTTCTGGAGAAATAAAGGGAGTCTTAGCACGAAAGAAAGAGGATGAGAAGGAATGAAAACAAAGTGAAAGCAAATCTTCATTATTTATATGAACTTCAGAGCGTGAACTAAACCATACAACCCGGCAGGTAATTCCTGCTGAAATTGCTGCAAAGTCTGTCAGGGTTTTCTGAGATGAAGTTACTCCCTCCCTGCTGCAGAAACCATTGAGTGACCCTGGACCTCCCTGGTGAAGGACTGGTGGTCACAGTATTTCTGTCCCTTCCCTTCTTCTGTTCTTTTCTGAATTCATTTTCCATTGCAACAAGAATCATGTCCTCAATTTCCATCCCCTGAAAAGGAAACACTGCAAAGGAACCATGACGCATTGATATATAATTTTAAAAGACAAGATCAAGTTCATATAATTAAAAAGTATCAGTTCAGAATATTTCAGTCTTTCAATTTCCCTTTTTATTTAAAGTCTTTGATTGCTGTAATAAAGAATGACCTTGATACATAATAAATATGTTGGGTTTCTGATATTTTAACATAAAGTTGCAGTGTGGGATAGACTGATATAGAGAAAGGGATAAAATTGTTTCTGCTTGGATTCTTGAAATTAAATAACTGGTCTTGCATTTTCTAGTGGAAGGTGCCCCTGCCCAAGGCAGAAGATTAGAACTAGATGATTTTTAAGGTCCCTTCCAACCCAAACCATTTGAGGGTTCTATGATCTGCAAAATTTGGCTGGTGACATACCAATATTTACTGTATGGAAACACATGACTGAGAGTGTCATGCAAGAACACAAATAACTTTTTCTACCAGTAAAGCTACAATTTAGAAATCAGTAATTAATTCCAGATAATCCCCATCCCCATTACTTTCAGTGCCTTAGCATAGCCTGGTGCACCTTCCCACCACTGCTGGGAGCAGACTGGTGAGTGCCAGAAACTTCATAAGGAAGGAAAACCCACATTGGAGCATCTTAGTTACAGAGTGTTAACTTCTGAGTCCCACACACATCAAGTTGTTACTCTCAAAGAGAATAACAGGGAGTAACCCTTAGCTATGAAAAAAAATACATCAGAGTTCTCTTCTACTTAAAAACTATGCACAAAAAAAAAGGAGAAAAACAACTCATTCCCATATTTTCTGCTTGGTTGGGCTCTCTATCTATAAACAGACCCCAGAGACATGGCAGTATAATGCATTGTGCCCTTAGTATTGTCTCTCTTCCACAATAGTTCATAATTTCTAAACAACAGAAGTAATTTGCATTAACCTTAAAACTGACATGGGCTGAACATGTTTTTAAATCCCTTCCTGACCTTTTGATCTCACTACACTAATATATAAAAACTGCAGAAACATTGTCAGCGTGCATTTCATAATTTTGCTGAAGACCATTATTTAACCATTTCTAATTATAAAAATAAATTATTTAGTATTAATTACGAAGTCATATAGTAGAGAAGAGGTTCCTATATTTTATACACCTAGCAGATTTTATTAGACAGCTATATTGGGCTTTGCTTTTCATCATCTTGCACAAGTTTATGCATCAAAGGTTTCAGTTTGACGCTTGCTTTCTTCCTTTCCGTTTTATAATATTATTGATGTATAATTTAACAACGGATTATTTTGAACACGCATGTTGGTAAACAGACAAGGAGCTTTGTTTTGCATAGGAACACTGCTTTTTATCATTTCTTCACTGAATTGTCAAGACTGCTTACTTAATCACAGCGGCATGTTGGGCCTCATCTTGAACACCATAAAGTCAACGAGAGTTTTGCCACTGATTTTTATTGGAATGAGACTGAGCACACCATTGGCAATGTGCAACTTATAAATGGCATTTGCACACATATCAATTTTATTAACTCCCTTAGTATGGAATTTTCAGAATGTAATAGTTTGGCAGGCATTACTTTAGATTTATAGTGCTCCAGGATGACACCATTAAGCCACATTCACACCTCTAAAAATTGCTATAGAAACAAGCTAGGACCAGTTCTTCCTCCACACTGGTGGGTGAGAATTGTCTCAACAACTGAAGCTCCTGCTGCTGCGTTTCGGGGACGCCACTTGAGGAGAAGGTGCCTCTGTGAGAAATATTCGCCAATATACACACACAAATATAAATATAGACACAAATAGCACGAGCAGATGGCCACAAATTGGTAGAGCAGAGATAATATGGGAAGGCATGGAATGAGTGGGACTCTCTAACTGAACTGCAAGAGTGGACTTCCCTTTGGGAAGATGTTTTCTGAGTAGGCTGGATAGGAATAGGCTACCCGAGGAAGCAATGAAATCACCATCCCTGGAAGTGTTCAAAAGGCATATGAAAGTAACACATGGAACGTGGTTTAGTGGTGAACTTGCTGCTGGGTTAATGGTTGGACTTAATGATCTTATGGTCTTTTTCAATCTTAACAATTCTGTGATTCTACTCTATGAATCTTTCACCTTGTACAGACCTGGAAACCTGAGACAAAACCTGGAAAGGTGGTTTGAGCATTCCTTAAAATATCAGTAATTCCTGTTAGAAAGAGAGAAGGTGACTGATATGTCTGGCTCTCAGTGCTGCCTCCAAAATTTCACACAAACTGCAGCTGACCTTGCTAGAGCCCTTGTTCTGCCATTGCAAGGGAAATATCCAACCTGTGATGTTCCTGAGAATAAAACATACAGAAGGGCTGAACAGTCAAGGAAAGACAAAGTCAAGCTTCACTGCTGGAGAAAAACCTCATGCCTTCATGGAAAAACAGGGATAATCTAGAGAGAGACAGACCCTGGTCAGTGGACTGATTTCTTTGGGAGAAAAAAGGGGGATTCTCCCTTTGTCCGAGAGAACAGTTAACCAAAGAAAATCAGGAGGAAGGGCAATCTCCCATAGTTATTTCCTACCCTTAGAGGTTTGTCTTTATCCTGGCTGTGAAACCAGTGTCTTAAAACATCAAATATTAGGGGACCACTATTTTTATAAGGATACTTTTAACTATATCTTCATACTTTTAACTAATCTTTAAACTTCTATTTACCTGGGGGGAAAAATGCATCTCTGACTTCAATGACCTGTCAGTTATTGTACTTCTAAATGGCATTTCAGAATCCTGTAATGCATGGTAGAGCCTGAATCATGTTTTTTGGCAATGGTGACATTCCTGACTAATGCTGAATCATGCTGGCAATGCTATTTCATAATTTTCTAGCAGAAAAGCCACAAGCAACACTTCGACAAAAACCATGACCTAAGGTTAATTTTCTACAAAATAAAATTAAACTCATTATATACTTCTGAATTCGACATGTCCTCTAAAGAGTTACCTAATTCTGAATTATTTCCTTCTAAAGCATTTCTGAACAATTACTTTTTGATAAGATTATAGAGATACGGGTAGTTAGCAGATAATCTTTTGAAATAAAGAGATTTAAAAGTCAGAGGAGTAATCTTCTCAGCGCCTGGAGATGGAGTGCAACCATCACAAAAATCTCTTTGCTTTTTGTTCTTTGAGAGATGATAAAAATAAGAGAAGTCTGGATGAAATGGATGCAATGCAGAGGTGCTGGGAGGGAGCAGAATAAGGGGGCTGTGGCTACTTCGCAGGTCCAGGACTGGTGGGCAGCAAAACAGCAGAAGCTTCCCTGTTCCACGAGACCTGGTTGGAGGGCACAATCTGATAGCTTCAAACCAGATGCTTGAGCATGGGTGGCCTGCCTTCCCTCTGTGTTCTAACCACTGGGAAGCAGATTCTCTCACTTTCTGCAGTAATTTTAATTAGACAGTAATCCAGCAGAAGACTCTTATCCTCCAAGGCATACTGAGACAAGAGCTGACAGGGGCATAAATCCTATCGTCTTAAATCAGCTGTGCTGGACCTGGCCCAGAGCTCCTATGATTCATTGTTCTTAAAGGTTTTTAACTAAAATGTCAAACCATTGCTGCCACAGCCATCAGCTGTGTCACTGTCCTGGCTCCAGTGTATTCCCTACCTTGTCACTGCATGGTGAGCACAGGGTGGTACCACCAGACCCTTCTTAAAGAGGACTTGAGAGAAAGAAGCAATAAAGTGAAAAATTATTTCACAGTTTTTAAGAGAAAGAGTGTTGTCCTTGCAAAATATTTACTTCATCAAGCCTGAGCTGCAGCTCTTTCATCCCTACTTCACGGCGTGTTTGCTTGTGCCTGCACATAATTTGAGTTTTCCTCCACAGGCTCATTTGCTGATGGGATGCACAGGCTGTGCTTCCAATGGATAATTTTGGAAAGGTGGTTTAGCTCACCAGGTATGGAGCTTATCCTTACTTTTTTTTTTTGTGGTTTTTTTTGTTTGTTTTTGTTTCTTTTTTTGTTCTGTTTTGTTTTGTTTTGAGCACTTCCTTAAAGATAATGCAGTCAGTACACAACTTACATGTACTTAAATACTCTTGCAGAATACATTATCTATTGATAAGATGATATAATTCGTTCTTATTCCACTAGTCAGGGAGAATTAAAAGGGCCCTCATTAGAAAAAGCAGGGAAAAAACAACTAATAGTGAAGTCTAACTACAGGAAAACTACTTTTGAATCTTTAAAAGAATTGAGAGCAGTTGAATGCCCAGAGAATTGGGCAAAAATAGGAGGCTACCAACATTCTTTCTGTGAAAATAATTTTAAAATGCTTGTCATTTGGGGAAATACTCTCCCTGTGAGTTGTAAATAATACACATTCTTTCCAACACACTTCAGCTCCTGCCAGCTCAGTTCTGCCTACCCATGTTTAACTTGCTTTGCTCTTCCTATGGCTCAAAGTCCGGAGTATTGTTCTAGTGGAAGGTGTATCTGTCCATGGCAACAGGATTGGAATTAGATGCTCTTTAAGGTCCCCTCCAACCCAAACCATTCCATAACTGTGTGCCAGCTGCATATACTACCCATTATAATCCGAGAAAATTCTGTCAGTACTTTTTCTCAATTACCATTTTCTTCTCAGATCGTTTGTTCAGATATGCTTTCCCAAACTTCCCCACTATTTTAGCTAGTCTCTTAAATCTCTATTTCCTGCAGAGTGATCTCTGACAAAGCTCTTTCCTCCAACAAAGCCATTCCAAGGATTACTAAACCGCAAATCACAATTGAAAGTATTTCACTCCTAAACCTCGAAGTGAGCTAAACATGATTTATCTTTAAAAAGCAAAACAACAAGAGTCTTCAGACTGACACAGAAAACATTGAGCAAAAAAAAGTGCAAGCATTCATTTAGAGCAAAGGGAAATCTTGATGCAGGTTGCAAACACCAGATATTTGCTCTTGCGTTTTCCCAGGCTGGATTGTTGGTGTTATTAATTTCATGTCTAAACTCAAGTCCCAACTCTTTATTGTCTAGACAGAGTTGTAAAAATAGGTGTTGCTAAATGCTACAGTCTTTATAAAGACCTCTACAGAACCTCAAACAAATGAGTGCAACATTGAGTTTTATTTTCTGCTTTTCCTAAACATATATCAGCTGCTTTTCTCTCCTAACAAACAGACTGCTTATTAAAAGGAAGGCTGGATATATTCTATACTGGCTCACTGTAGAGTAAGAAGCAGGATTCTGCTTCCTTTTTATCTATCTGTAAACTGTGAAGCCTGCCATCAAATAGCTCCATATTAGTTGTGGGTGTTATAACCTGTCAATCATGCAGGATTATTTAAATTAGTGGGTTTCTTAGACAGTGATTTTCTCCCAGATATCAATTTATCTCCTTCTTAAAAAGGATACAATAACTTCAGATACCTGTATGAAAAAAATACCACATGAAGCTCATGAAACTTGTAGATTTGTTCCAATGTATAATTTGGTGTTATTCTTAAATTCCACGTAAAGTCTCCTTTATATGAGTTATTTTCATATTTGGTGATTAAAACTTCAGGACTACAGTTACAAATTTTCTAGTACAGAGGGAAAAAATAGTAAACCACTCTGTAATCAATTCTCTTCAACATGTGGGGTATAACCTCTCTTAATGGCAAAAAAAATCCCTACTAGGTGAGACCCTTGATCCATCTAATCCAGCTGGGAGAGTCTGCATGACTTGCCATGGTTCAGAGTCTTCTCCAACATCCACATTTCTTGGATTAGGGAATTAGTGTAGACACCTTTGCCTGTCCCCTTCCATCAGGATATTTTTGTGGACTTGCTATCCATGGATTTTTCTAATCCTTTTCTGAGCAGTCTGATTCTCTCTGTCTCCACTTCCTTCCAAGACAGTCAGTTCCAGACCTCACTTGCACAGTGCAAAAAAAAGAAAAAAGTACTTTCCTTCTGCATGTTTTGAAGATTTTCTCCTGGTTTTAATGAGCTTCAGAACCAAGAGGGGTTTGTATTAAAATTCTCCTTTGGTCCTTCCAAAGCCCAGAACTCTTAGGGAACAGGATGAAGCACTTCCCTCTGTTCCTGTGGTTTTCCAGCACATGACTGTGCCTGCAAAATTCACCTTCCTGTTTGAGGGAGCACATGGGCTCTTCCAGGCTTTTCAGCATTACCAGATCACAGCTTACTGAATCCATAAATCTTCCCTTTCTCTGAGTCACTCCACTTCATCTGCCTTCAGCTGTAAAGTAAAAAGTCTCCTCAGTCCATAGCCTGCCCTTGTTCCCTTCATGAACATCAATGTCAGTGAGGAAACCTGAACATGCAGCAGAGCCCAACAAAGCCAGGCAGGGTGTGGATTCTGGAGATCCCTTAGCAAGAAGCACCACAAAACCAAAGCAAAACAAAATTTCTGCAAAGCAACAGCTCCCAGAAAACACCAATGCTGTGACATTCAATGTCTATAAACTTAATTTAAGCATTAAAATTAATCTAAGAATGACCTTTGCATGTAAAGACATGTCTCTAAGGATGCTGATTTAGATTAAATACCCTTCTCATGTGGTTTCTTAAGTACACATAACAAGTCCCACTAACTAGTACATATAAACATCTACAATGGTGAAGAGAATTAAATTAATTAAGAGGGGGAAAAAAAAGGCAAAAAGGCTTGGTTTTGTGAAATAACTCCTAAAGCCTTTTTCAACTCTTTTTTTGAAGTGGAATTTAGATAGATGCCACTTGGAGGCACTCTTATACTATTCTCACTTGAAGTTTCTTAGAAGCATTTAATGCAGGGAAACAGTATTTTTTTTATTTCCTTTTTTTCCTGATAATAATCTAGAAATGGGTAATTAACAATGGTTTGGGTAGTTAAACTTTGACATTCCTTGTATTTATTACCTTGTAATTTTGTCAGATGTAAACAGTCCCCTATACTCTCAATAAAACAGACTTAATTCCCTTATGCAATGGGTGATAAAGCTGTGTCTGTGATGCAATGATGGTTCCAAGAAGTGGTTAGAAAGAATTACAAATTGCAAACTTACACAAATTATTCACTTTAAAACTGTGTGGGGTTTTATCACTTTGGATTTGAAATTAAACATCCAGGTTACCATTATATTCCATATATATTAAATTATAAAAAATTATCTTTTAGAAGTAAATTAAAGTATTTCTGTTTTATAGGTACATATAATCTCTCAATTTTGATTGTATTTTAGATATGGATCTTTGGAATACATTTCATTGTATTTGGAGCACTGTAATTCTAACACAAATGCAACATTATTCTCAGTCTAAGCAGAGATAACATTTTGCAAAGAAGGAGTATTTTTAAAATTTATATGTAATATGTTCATTAATTTTTTATAACTCACCAAACAAAAAATTAATCAGATCAAAAGAAGACTTGGCCATCACTTGCAAGGCAACACCTTGCACACCTGTGAAAGCCTACAAAAGGGACGGAAAAAGCCCTCAGATCACAGTGTTTTCCTTAATAAAGGATACATAAAGAGGTAACTGATCTACTTACAGGGGAAAAACAAAATCATGCTTCAGAAAGTCACAGACTGAGTCCTTCTCACCCTAATCCAGGGCTGTGCCACCCACTCCCCTGTACCACCTCTCACCTCTGCAGTGGGTCAATCAAACACAATTTGTAAGGGAATGATGAAGGATGCAGTTTCCCGTTTATCCTGCTGGGGATGTGTAGCACTGGACCTGTACTGAGGTGCTGCTGGCAAATCCCACCAGGGCAGCCTTATGGCATCAAGCAAACAGCAATTTTACAAGTTCCTCTCGTGTCAAATGACCATTTCAAACAGCACATTTGAAAAACGTGTAATTTGGAGATGCAGCTCACGCTCATCTTTCCAAAGAAATCCTTGCATATGCTCTAGATAAATATTAGGAATTCCTCGGGGTGAAGGAGATTAGCAAAAACTATACTTGAGAACAGAATAAGCCTAAATAGCGAGTGGTGAGGGATAATACCTGCCTGGGGAGCCATAAGGACAGGAGTGTGCTTATGGAGAATGATGGGTTTCAGCAATGTCATAAAGAAGGCAGCAAATGGAAACCACCTTTATGGGGATGAAGGGGAAGAGCTGACAGCCAGGGAAGCCGACTGCCCCAAGAAGGGCAAAGGGAAATGGCTATTAAACCTTTGGAAACCTGGCTCTGCTTGCATCCTGCTTTACAGGGTCCATGTTTCCTTTGCAACATGCGCTGACCACGCTTTTCTGCCAGCCTGCTTTTCTTTCCTGAAATAGGAGCAGCCACAGAACAGCAGTGCCAGATCCCACATTCCAACTCCAACAGCAGGGAAAAGCCAAGGTCCATGCCCACCCCACCCCAAATATCCAGCCCCCACCAAATGTGCTTTCCAAGCAGTAAGGTACCCACAGGGGGTTTGTTTTCAATGAAAGTGTCAAGCTTCTACCTGAACTTAAAGTCTCTTTACTATGCCTTTTTATTTTCTCCTCTCTGCTAAAGACATCTAAGCTGAACATGTACAGCATATGGAAGTAATACTGACTGTGAAAAAGCAATGGAGAGAGTACAAATTTTCCCAGCATTCTGTGGTAGGAGTTTCAGAGCTTACCCCCACACTTCATAGCTTGTTTGTTTTGAACCTGCCACCTCCTACTCACCCCTCTGTCTTCCATCACTTGAAATACTTTTTGTTTTGCCCTTCTCCCCTTATTTCCTTGTTCCTCTTCTCTGCATTTATTTTTCTCTCCAGTTTCTAGTGCTCTCTTTCTCATTTCAGGCATGTATTATTGGAATAAAAATATTGCCTGCAAAATTAAGGAGGAACCGGAAAGTCACAGTGCCCAAGAGGCAGGATTTCTTATAGGTATTATTCTATTCAGAGAAATCTTCTGGCACTATTCATAATGCAGAGTTGTATTGAGTAAATACCCAAATACTTTCTTGAGTGAACTGGAGGAGTTGGGTTGCCATATCTTCCTTGCCGCTCCTCCAGCTAAAAACTTTCTACACAACAGAAAGACACAATTAGAATTTGACCTAAACCAAGCACAAATTACATGGAAGTCAAATTTCCTGAGAACAAAGTGATGGAGGCAGCACAGAAGATTGTTAGATTTAATGAGTTATGCAAACTTGTCGATAAGATGTTACCCCACCACTGTCAATTCCTGTAAACTTGGTTTTCTGAACAGCCCTCCATTAAAGATGGTCTGGACTCAAAATCTTAGCAGTAGCTAAATCATGGGGGCATCAGACTGTGGCATTAAGGGCTCACAAATGCCCTTTCTTGGCCCTGCCACTATTTCATGGTAGATCAGGAGGCACCTCCACAACTTCAGCATAGAAGGACACAGACCCCCCACAGAAGAGACCAGCTCCAACTAGTCAACCTCTCTGCTCAGTGAGTTATCAGAACACAGAAAAGGCTTTTCTTCAAGTTAAAAGTTTCCTTTTAGTTAATACTTCATCCACTCTCAGGTCACCAAATGATTTATGCTTGTGATTTTACAGCCAAACTGGTCCCTGATGCTAATTTGACAAGCCAACTGGTGAATCCTTAAAACACTTTCCTGTTAAAGTGACTAGACAGAGTTGAAACTGTGCATTAGGGCGTCAATCACAGAAACCATCTGTTCTAACAGGGCTTTTTGTTCTTTCCAAACTCGAGCTTTCTGAATGAGATGCTGACTGTTTTATAAAATACTGACAAGAATCAGTATACAAGAAATTACCTATTCAGCATCTCTAAGAGATGATAATTGACAGTAGTCAGTTAACAAGTAAAGATGTTTTGAATGATTAACATTAGGGAGGATGAGTTATAGAGTCTCTTCGTTAATTCTGTATTAAATTAACCTTCCTAGCACTTACAGTTTGAGAATTGCTTTGCAAAACATTGTATATGAGCCTTAAGTACAAGACATTGCTCCCCATGGTTATTCACAACAGCCATAAAATAAATCTGGAAACTGGATGAGCTCTGTTGTCTTTCTGCAAAACAATATTCGAAGGTAATTTTATTTTGGCCATGAATGACTCACTATCAGCATCATCTTTTCATTTACCACCCTAATCTTTCAAAACTAAGCAAGAGTGATTCAGAACAGTTATTAAGAAAACCTTTTCCCCCATGAGAGCAGTCAAGCAGGAAAGCAGCTTGCTCACCTCCGACCTCATAGGCTTGAAGGATCCAAGTGTATCAAGCCCTTGGCAAGTGGGTCAGACAACAGGAAATTTGACCCAAGGCCTCCTGGGGCTCCTTCCCACTTAAATTACTCTGCAACACTCAGATCCCAAAATAGTCAGCTTGCACCCCATATTCCACATATTCTCATAGACATGAGGCTGCTTCTGCCTTGCCTTAGTTATACCAATGCTGATCCTGCACAAGATAGAGTCATTATATTGATTTATTTCACACCAAACTCCACCACTGATCTCTGCTTTGCCCCCTTTAGCAGAGCTGACACTGAGTTGCCACACCAGGCTTTTCCCAAGAGATAAAATTTTATTATCCTAGAATTTTTTTTCCTTTCAGGTGCTCTAAAGATATTTTGATTGATAACAGGCTATCATGGGAAGAAATACCAATATTTCGGACATAGTTATTTTGAAATTTTATACTCTTCAGTAGCTATGTGTCATTGCCATCCCAAACTTCTTATAGCAAACTGTAACCAGCCTCTTTTTGGATATCAGAAGTGTCTGTCTTGAGAAGACACTTTCCTATTCTAATGACACAATTTATACAGCTATAACCAGATAATACTGAGAATTCAAGAAAAAAGAGCATTTTAATATCAGTCTCCTGTTAATCTACAAAGAGATTGGTCTTCAGTTTATCCTGAAAGTAGCAGCTACCACCTTTCTTTACATTGTATTTCCTATAGATCTTTATCAATAATTTTAATACATGTATAGCCTCTCCAATATATGCCTTTTATTCTTTGCAGTTTTGGAATGCTCTACAATCACTTCTTGATGTGCAGAAGGACCAATTATTTCCCAACACACAGCACCAAAAATACATGAAGGCCAAAACAATTACAAGAGAAAGCAGTATCACAGAATCCTAGAAATGCTTGGGTTAGAAGGAACCTTAAAGATCATCTCATTCCAACCCCTGACATGGGCAGGGACACCTTCCACTAGCCCAGGTTGCTCCCAGCCCCATCCAACCTGGCCTTGGACACTTCCAGCGATGGAGCAGCCACAGCTTCTCTGGGCAACCTGTGCCAGGGCCTCACCACCCTCACAGCAAGCAACTTCTTCCTAATATCTTATCTAACCCTGCCCTCTGTCAGTTTGAAGCCATTTCCCCCTTGTCCTGTTAGTCCAGGCCCTTGTCCAAAGGCCCTCTCCAAGTCACTTGGAGCCCCTCTAAGAAAGGGCTCTAAGGATTCCCCAGAGCCTTCTCTTCTCCAGGCTGAACACACCCATCTCTCTCTGCTCGCTCCAGGGCAGAGGGACTCCAGCCCTTGGAGCATCTTACTGGTTCTTTGGATCCACTTCAGCAGGTCCACATCCTTGTGCTGGGGGCCCCAGAGCTGGATGCAGCGCTCCAGGTGGGAGTCTCACTTTAGGGAAGAACCTGTCCTTTAATATCTTCCTTTTACGTGTTGATATACAAAAGAAAAAAAATGGGTGAGCGAACATGACACTACACTTTATTTTTCTATATTATAAAAGTACAAGATCATATATACATATACCACATTGCAGCACAGCATTCCTTTCTACCAGCAGGCTGTGAAGCTCAGGATGCTCTAGGTGTTCTCTGCAAGGCTGCTCAACAGACTGCAGGGATAGAACAGAACTTCACTCCATGAAATCCTGCTGACAGCTCAGAGCTGAAAGCTGCAGTTTTCTTGTCCCCTTAAGATAACACAATTGCTTGGATGCACAACATCTTATGCAGTTTATGAGGCAGTGATCAATCTCTGATTGACAATTCTAATTAGCAGCTCTCTTATGTGCAACATTATGGCATTTTAAAGCAACTTTCTCCTGGATATTAAACCTCCACAGCCATCTTATATGAAATAAAGTTCTTTATAGATCATTTGATACCCAATGTTATCAATTAAGTTTGTTTATACTGAAAGGCTTTGTTGGTATTGTAATACGCTTGTTTTGATGTTTGTTTATACTGAGAGGCTTTGTTGGCATTGTAATATGCTGGTTTTCATATAAAAATTCATATCTATAATACCTCATGATATCTTCAAAGACCTCAGCTTTTCTTTCCTGAGGAGCTCCTGGCATTTGAGGCTGACACAGGAGGAGAACTCCTGTGTCCTATTATTACTGTTTCCAGAACACAGTGTATTTCAGGTATAAGGTTTTGTACATTTAGAGATCAATTTTTTTTTTCTCCCTCCAACAGAGGTGATTCATAATAGAATACAGTAATCATAAGAAAAAAAATGACATCTGTTTAAAAAATATGGTTCTCTGTTACAGTCACGATGACATATCACATTTTGCTTGGTTGAAAACACGCTAGAAAATGGTGTTCATTTGAGATGTATTATGAAATGTCTAAACAGATTTTTCATGGAATAACAACTTTCCCCTCAAACCCACCACAGACTAATCACACAGCAGGGTCATACCTTAGCATCCCCATTAGAATTTGTAACTAGTAGACCAAGGTCCATCAGAAATACAGGAAATGAGCTCGGTTTTTGTTTCTCACCTGTATTGAATGTGAGTTTGTTTCAGGGTGTTTTATTTTTCCTCCCTGATATTTCTTTTGGAAAACTAGGCTTTCCATCATACAGAAAGTGATAAATTACTGAAAAAAACCCCACAGTATCTTTTCTTGTCATGTGTGTGGCTGGTACCAGAGCTCTGTTTTCCCTGGTGTTCTTGGAGGGAGAGACAGTACATAAAATAAAGTTTTCTCCCCTCTCCCCAGAAATCCCAGTACGGCAATTCGAGTTTAAATGTTACCTTAAGCATACTTTAAATTAACCACTGAACACTTCCAAAACTAAATTTAGAGATGAGGGATCAGCAAAAATTTTGTAACGACATAAAAAAAAAAATAAAAAATTGCAAAGTACAGATAAGGAGGTCGGTGATATAAACACTTGAAATAGTAGATATCAGCAGACAGAATGCAAAGCACAGCAGGGCAGTTACAACTCAGTGCCATTCATCTTTTAAATGATAAGGCTTCTCTAATTTTATGAAGTATTTGTCATATCAAATGCTTCCTAGTTCCATGAAACATTTCTTTGATTTCCATCCCTTAGGATTCTGATGTACAGTGCTCTGTTGCCTTCATATCAGGATTAATGCTGGAATTATAAATAAACCACTCAATATTTAGGATTATTGATGGTGGAAAGTGACACCCTGAAAGTTGAATTCCCTCTCTGCACAGTAACTTTTACAATATTGCACAAGACGAGGAGCTGTAGAGGGAGGATCTCTATTTTATTCAGAAGGCAGAGGGCCTGAAGATGCATTGGTTTCAAACTTATTTTGCAAGTTCTCACTTAAATATTATAAATCCTCTCTACAAATTGAGAAAATACTTTTTTTCCCCCTTTGGAAATTAGTCAGGAGGCAATATATATGCATATATCTAATGCATAGTCACACAGACATATGAAAATGTTTTTTTGAGAGGAGAAATTGTATTACATTAATGAAAGCAAAGATAAAAATTCAGATTTCGAGCCTCAGCATAACCAGTCTCTCCAGGCACACGGACTGTGCAGCAGTTAAGCCACCCAAGCTGCCCTCTGGCTTTCCCTGCTGGGTCACCCTCCTCCTGCACTCCAAGCACCTCTTGCTCTCTGGCTCAGGGATTTCTCCTGTGGCTGCCAGCCACAATCACTGTTTGTGCTGCCAGGTGCTCTGCTCTTCCTCTGCTAACAAGGCATTTCTTCTGCTTGGTGGAAAAACTTTGTCTTTTGCTACTTTGGCAGGTTTCATTTCCTCCTACCTATTCCTTCTCACGCTCATCCCCCTCCTCTCCTGTCAAAACGCACCTTTCTTTGAACCACTTTTTCTCCATTTCATTCCCAAAATGCTCACATAGAGCAATTCCTATGTGAGCCATCCAAAAAAACCCTGGTCCTCAAACATCAGGGAGAACCCCTCTCTGCCACACCCTCAGGCATGTTATGTTTTAGCTTTAAATTGAGTTTTTCCACGACACAAACCAGTCTGTGTCAAACATTTTCACTCAACCTATTAAAGAATGAGAGACCTTGTTCAAACTTAAACAAGACTCTCTCTCATACACATTAAACCATCCAAATTTGCCTCATGTGTTAAATAGCAATAATCAGAAGTGGCAAAGAATGCTAATACTCAATACCATTTGTACTTGGAGAGAGGGAGGCATCAGCCTCACCCATCCTGAAATCATTGTTAAATTTGGCATCACTAACAGTGCCTCAGACAAGGATAAATCTCCCTTCTCATCTGCATTCAAGCGCAGTTTAGAACTCCACTGCATGTTCCACACTTCTGCAATTCTCTGCTGGGTTTTGGTAGAGAGATGTATAAAATATGCACCACAGACCTGTGGTGCAAACTGGGGGATGTATGTTTACTCCTGCTTTGATGGAGGGAAAACATGTTTCTCTGATCTAATCTCCTTGGACTGCAAAGGCAGGAAAAGGGAGTTCCACGGTGCACCTTTGGAAAGGAGAGTGCTATTAGCCCAAATAAAAAAGTTCAGTAAGGAAAAAAAAAAAAAGCCATGAAAAATTGGTTCTAATAGTGTCATTTGTGTGACATTCCCTATGTAGCAGAAACACCTCCAAATTTTTAAGGTGCTGAACTTGTGGAGTTAGTTTACATTTTAACTGTATAATACACCTCAGATCTCACTTAATCAAATTCATTAAAAAGTTACTGTAAAGACTGAAGTGTATTTTTTAAAAAAAATCCACTGTTTTTTATTTAGTATTTTGAGTCTTATGTCCAAAATGAAAAATAATGTAGCATGTAAGCAACACTCATGCTAAATTTTATTTTCTTCTCTCTTTTTTCTGTACTTATATGGACACACACAGTGAATCAACTTTCATAATATATCTTAATATTTCTTGACTTCTGCTGTTCATTTTTTTCTATTTTGCTTGTGTGGCTACCCAAAATTAAAGCATTTACATATAAAGAACAGTAAAACATAAAACATTAATTTTGCATTTTAACTTTAATTTTTTTTTCAGATACTTTATGCCACTCCATAAAATTTAAAGCTATTAAATTTTAATTTAAAAGCTTCACTTATATTGAATTTTAGAGCTGGTCTTATTTAAAATAGATCTTCAGTATAATAGATGTTGTAATTTAAGATTATCTATAAAACATATAGATGAAGCATCTTCCGATGTGTCTCCTGTACCAGGTCAATTTTACTGACATGCCCTCAAAAATTAGTTTACCCTTGAAAAGGAAATAATTTCAAAATGCTCTTTTATTTATCTTTGTCATTGTATAGATGGGAAATAGGTTAACAGGAAATTCAGTTGCCTGAGATTATCTAGATGGTTACCTAGGAGCTCAGAGGTAAAGAGGGGGATTGAATACGCATCTTCCAGCTCTTCCAACACCAGTGCCTTCCCAACAAATCCTATCTCCTATATCATATCAGTTAAAAAGAATTCCCAGAAGATAAATTGACATGTGAGACAGCAGCCCTGCCTTGTTAGAAATGCAAACAAGAACTGACCTGTACCACTTCTGATCTCAAACCAGTTACCAGAGTGCATCTCCTTCAGCAGCCAGGCCAAGGGAACTCGAGGCGAGGACCATGGCTAAAAGCTTTTCCGATAAACTCTCAATCCATTAAATCAAATGGGGACTTTAAATTGATGAAGATTACAATAAATTATTTCTTAATCCTACTGTATCAATCTGTCATAGGTGGTACTGCAACGATGAGCAGCAGCACTAAAAGCTTTATGAAAGTCGTCTTCCCTCAGAGCTCAGCGGTGGCTGAGGGTGGGAGAGGAGTTACAGCAGAGGACACAGAAAGTGATGGGTCACAACTTCTGTGCAAGGGGGAAGGACCCAATGCTGGAATTCTGCTGGGAGAAGCGACACTCACAAAGGTTGACAGTGCCATAGATAAGACCAGTCCATTCTAGTTACTGCAAGGAACACAAGGAACAGGATACTTCCTCAAATGTAGGGAATATTTACAGCTTAGTCATCCCTATAGTATTGTTATTAACAACATTGTGAAGCATAGAAACCCATTACTCTGCTGCTGACATGGGAGTTGTTTTGAACTCTGCTCACTTATGATTATCGTAATAATTTAGGAATAGTCAAGTCTTCTTGGAAAATGCTAAGATATATTTTTTAAATAATGAAAAAACAAAGTAATGGCTTTTTTCAAAACTCTTGGAATTCATAGAAGGAGGAAGTGGTAACTCTAAGGAACATTATTTATTTATTTTTAAACAAAGCCATTCTAATCCAAGAAATATACCACAAAAAACATTCAGATATGGTTTGTGTCCAGCTCAGAACCTGCCATTTTATTACGATTATACATTTCTTACTGGTACTCCTGGTGCTTATCCCACCATCAGCTGGTAAAATGTGGTGTTGGTTTTAATCCACTAAGCCGGATCCTCATTACTTTGGGCTATTTCTCTACTTCAGTAACACAAAGGAAAGATGGATAAAGCCTCCAAGGAAGTGCTTGAAGAGGGACAGCATGAGGGGCTACAGGGACAGCTCTGTGCAAGTGCCTCAGGCTGTGCAACCTTCCCCTCACTGCTTCTGGGTGGAAATTGCAGCATGTGCTCATCAGGATAGAAGTCACTTGGGCTTTTATACACCTCTGACCTGCAGTAGCTCATGGGGGCTTCCCAATGATTTGTATTTATCTAAGCACACACAGTTCTTCATTAGGACAATGGCATCATTACAACCCTCCCTTCCTTTCATGCTGAATGTTAAGAGCTTGAAAAGACCAGATGAGTTTTTCTACAGTTCTGCAGATCCTGGGGAGTTTGGTCCAGTGAATACTCAGAAGATCTTTATTTTACAGTCTGTGCTTCACAGGTCAACTGAGCTCTTTATCTACCCATCACATATGCCCTGAGCTGCAACACTTGAGACATCTAAACCCAAAAATGAACTAAGAAATGTTTGACTGAGTTGCATTTCACTGCAGACATTCTCTATGAACCACAGCACACTCACAAAAGGCAAATCTGATGGGAATATTGCATTAAAGGGTGTTGTCATCAGGTTTTGAGGCCAGTATTGAAGACTTGAGACTTCAGACAAAAACCCAAGGTTTTGAAGTCCTCCTTGTCGTTAGTAATTTATATTTACTCAGCCACACAAGCAACTCATAAGATTTTATATTTTTAATAGAAATAAATCTTGCAACATCCCTGTGAGATAGAAACTTAATACAGTCGTTTTACAGATGAGGAAACTTAAGCACAGGGAAAAGTAAATTACTAACAAATTGACATTTACTTTCAATCTAAAATAGACTCTCAGGCATCTAAATGATGGCTTAAGCATTCACATTCATAAATGAGCATTTTTCTCCAATTAAAGTCGGAGTTGTCAAATATAAAAATACATAAACCACTAAAAATAACCTAGTCAACATCTTAGGTTAATTAAAAGACTTATAACTTCTACCTGGTAACTTTCCAAACAGGAACCCTACGGGGAAAGCAGAGGTCTAAATATTAATAGAAGGGGTTTTGCCATTGAACCTACTATTACTATAAAGAGAAGATATTATTTTTGGCTTAAAGAGTGTTCGGTTGGGAAGTTTATTTATCACCCTAGTTAATGGGAAAAAAAAAATCAATTCATAAATAGAAGCACAGTAGGACAGTTAGCAACTGCTATTGCCAAAAGTTGGTCCATCTCAATAGATGAAAAATAAATGCAGTTTTTTGTAATTTGTTGTAGCAGGACATTCTTCAATATTTTTTTAGATATGAAGCAGCTTTAGGTTTTCGCTAAACTGTGAGCTCAGGGCACGCATTTAATTTTGATTTTCTTGTGCCTTCAAAGTTTGGTCATGCCACCTTCACTCACCTGCCACTTCCCAAACCTCTTTCTTCTCCTTCTGCACAGAGGATGGCCCAGACAATACAGAAATCATTCAAATCACATCTCCAGCACACACTGTCCCCCACACACCTTGGATCTGCTATGGCTTGCACTGCTTCGATCCTCTGCAATAAATTTTAATCAGATACTTTGTACCCTGTTGTACTCTTGTCTGAAACCATCCAAAGTGCTGTTGTTGCTAAGGAAACCACTTCCTTCTATCCTTACACTCGGCTCCACTGCCTCCTTCCCTCCCTCTCTCCTCCCTTTCCCTCTCCCATTTTTTACCTTGGCTCCAAGGGACAACTCTGGCACCACACTATGAGCACTGAGCCATTTACCCATTCTTCCCTTGGGGTGAAAACTCACTTGAAGTACATGAGAAGTCACTGCAACCAGAATTTGTGGTATTTAAAGTATGACCATCCCTGCACAGGCCCATTATGTTTAATTAGTCCCTGTGCAGCAAGAGACAAGCTGATCCCAATGGGCTGAGACAGTGAGGAGGAGCTCTAACCCCCTGTGGAAAAAAAAGGCAAAAACTCAGCTCTGGGCTCTTCTTGCAGGAGACGAAAGAAGAAATATATGGAACAGAATGCATGAACTGGATATGCAAGTGCTTGAGTTCTTTTTCCTAGGGAATAAAGTTCCAGACCCATTTACTGTCCTCTACAGAGCCCTCTCACCACGCCAGCCCCAGTACAGGAAGAGTTGTTTACCTCTTTCAGAGAAATAAATTCCCCTGAGACATTTGACTGCAGAATTGATTTCTGACCCTTTGCTTCCTTCCAGGCTCCTGATGTTTAAATCATGCAGACCACGGGAGCAGCTCGTGTTTAGGGTTATGTTCCCAAAGCTGCGAGTGGTGCGTGCAGAGCATAGTTCCATCATCACTGATGTGAGGAAAAAAATAAAGAGTGGAGAATTCGGCTTTTGCCACATCCCTCTTGTATGCCCAGAACCAGAAGGCAGAACTAGAAGCCAAGATGTTAAACTGAAAAAGGCACAGCAAGGAAAGAAAGTGAACAAAATTAGAGTGCTTTCTTCCAGGGGAATTGATGAAACGGCATTTGAATTACATTTCAAGTTTTATTTCGCAGATTTTTTAGGGAAAAGAAAATTTCTTCACACAACTCTTTAACGGAAGGGTCCCTTTAACTATCCACTGTGCTTGTCAGTAATGGGAATTTTGACACATTTCCCCTTTTTCTACACTCATTACTCTTCCTCCCACATGGCTTTTGCTGTTTATCACCTTTACCTTTGTACAGTGGGATGCAGAAGAGGCAGAAGGCAAAATTCAGAGTTAAAGAGCAAACAACCTCTAATATTGTTGAGCCTTCTCTGTGTTTTTGCTTTTCCAAACCAAGTCTCATTGCCATTAGTATTGAGTGTAAGGATCCTGCTGGGTCTGTTGCGGTTGTCCTATTGACTTTCTCTGGATGAATAAGTTCCTGTCAAGAGCAGCACTAAAAACCCACTTTAGAAAAGCACTTTTAGCCATAAAGAGCACATATTCCCTTCCTTTCTAGTGTCAGAGCCAGAGCTACAAAGCACAATGAAAATGCAGTCTTTGGAGACAGATATAATTATAAGTAAATACTTCACAGGCATTAATTAGCAACATTTTTTCACCTGTGTTTTGTATAGGGAGTCAAACATCCCTCAGCAGAATTTGCTGCTGCTCCTATACTTGCTCCTAACACTTCACAAGTAATAATTACACCAACCCCTTGTACTGCACCAAGCTTCAGACACTTTGAATAATATGAATCCAAAGTCCTCAGTTGGGAATTATTTTTTTTTTTTCCTAGTCAAAAGCAGCTAAGATACTGATTCTAAATCAACTGCATGGAAGCTTCCAAATATTTTCTTGTGGTCAGGAACTGATTCAGATATAGACCCTTTGCTGAAAAATTTTCCAAAATTCCAGGAGGCTTATTGGGGATTTCAGCTAATTATCTGAAAATAATCATTGAGAGGAGCAAAGCAGTGGTTCATCTGCATTCGGCATCAGTGCCATAAGATGAAGGTTAAAGAAAAAGAACTCCACAGAAAAAGGACAGCAGAAGAGATAAAAATAAAAGCCAATATATTGGTGTACAGTCTTGCAGAACAACAGAGCAAATGTTCACTGAGGAACACAAGCCATGGGTCTAAGTTTGCCAGCAAAGAGAACAGCCAATTTCTCTGGGCTGTGTGTGTCCAAAGGCTACGCAGCTTTTAATCAAGGGCTACTGCTCTCACCCACACAGACAATACATTACTGACATTGTACAGTAAAGAGCCTTAAAGAATTCCTTAAATTATTTTTCATACAATAAATTTTAGAATTTTTTACTCACTTGGCAGAGTTCTGCCCTTTTCTTTAGGCAGAAAGCATGAAAGATGTCTGTTGCCTTGCTTTGTTTGGATGATGTTCAGAGTTAGGGCTCCTATACCAGATACCGAATGGAAATCCCACAGAGCAGCTCATGCCTATGTTGCTAAATTATGACAGGTGTTTTATTCTGGTTAATATTATCATCAATAAACCCGCATGGTTTCAGAGGTAAGTGGAAGAGAAACATCAACATATTCACCTGAAAAGTAAGATAAATGTTAGAAAGACCGGATTTGTTTTGCATCAGCCTTGGAACATGTGGCACCAGTGTGGCCCTGGAGCAGCTATGGGAAGTGCTGGCTGTGAAGGCAGACTGGTGGAAAAACAACACAGCCACTTATGACTGTGACTCAGCATCATGATTGTCTTCTGACACACAGTCTGCTGCTGTCATGTACTCAAAGGGATCCTTCTCGTCAAGTGGCAGAACTTGTGTTTTCATTCCTGAAATGCCTTCAGGTTTGCTTAACCTGGTGCTTGTAAATGCTTGGATCACCTTGTCCCTCAGCTGGGCAGAGGGAAACATCCTCATAACTGCCTTCAGATTTCCATCTGAGGTGTGGAGTTGGCTGTTTGAACATATGAATATGCAGTCAGGAGTCAGAACCTGTCAAAAAAATCATGCAGCTATTCACTGGAACAAACAAGAGAGGGGAAATGTCTTAATAACAGAGTTGGCTTGACATTTCCCAGCATAACTGGATCTGGCTGAGGTCTGCAAGAAATCAATCCACAGAGGAGCCACAAATATCAGCTAATGCCTTGATTCATAAACTTTTATCTGTGCTGGTATCAAAGTCCTATTAAAGTAAACAGGGTGAGAGTCTCAGTCTCAAGCTGAAGGACCAGAGCAGGTAAGAAGTCAAGCAGGTTGTTTGGAAGCTCCTTGGGGGAAAGGGCAGGGATGTTGCTTGGAAAAAAAACCCTTTACTTTTTTCCTTCATACACATTGTCCCTGATTTACTTACCCCAGACAACCTGAACTAATGAGACTGCTTAGTGCCTGAGTTTTGGTAAGGAACACATAAATATTGATCACTGCTGGAAAGGTTCCAAAGACCTTTTAAACTGACACTTTTTGTTTGGGGCCAATTAATTTTTATTCATATATTTTGGAAAGAAAAGTTCCTGATTCCACCTACTTGACGAATGATTTTATTGAGTATCGTGAATAAGAAGCTTTTATAGGACTGGGTAAATCATTGGAAGATTTTTGTTTTAAGGACTGCAGTTCACTCCTTTAGATCTGTTACTTTTGGCAAGAGGGAAGAAAGGTCAGAGAAGTGTACAGCATAAATAATTTTCAACTAATGACCTAAGACTTCAGGGTCAATTCTTTCACGGGTTTATTATTAATCCCTTGACTCCAACTGACTTGTGGTTTCATTTTTGGAAATTGTTTTTAAAGAAAGTAAGGAGGGTTTCTTCCTTTTAGAAAAACATTGTTAGTTTTAGCTATTTTCTCAGGTTTTCATTGATGAGTGTCTTGATTATGATTTTTCTGAATGCATGGCATGTTTCTGATGAAGAAGGACTTGAGAGCTATTTAGTAGGTGACAGGATGTTAACACTAATTGGCTCTACACCAGGGATTATTCTTACAGGTTACTACAATTACTACAATGTTCTTACATTACTACAATGGAAAGAGAGATAGCCAAGAGAACTGACACTTACTTAGTGGACAGATACATTAAATATAACAGTGCTTGCAATAATTATTATTTCAGAAATCCATGAAAGTAAATTGGCAGCAATGAGACAGAATTGCAACTTGGATTTCCAGGTCTTTACTCCAAAACTAAGCGAGTCAGGGATGGGATTAATTTCTTCAATACAGGTTATAGTCTCAGTGATTGTTTAAATATTACGTGACCATAAAAAAATAGGAAACGAAGAAGCATAAGCAGAAAATGGGAGAGGACTGTTTATCACCTGAATGAAAAATAAAAAAGACCCGTTGGACTTTTCTCCAAGGTTATGGGATGAGGTTCAGAGTGCTGCATTTCCAGGTACTAAGATCTGTAAATGAGGATCCTGCAACCCAGCAATGATGCACACAATCATGTGGATTACCCACGATACAAGTCATCACTCAATTAAAACAAGCAGTATCATGTGACTTCCTAATGTCCTGACCCAGGATGGGGGCGAACATCAAATCTGCAAGAGGTTCCCTCAGGAGAAGTCTTTTGGGTATCTAATTCCTTCTCTAAAGCACTGCAAAGGGCAGCTCAACTTCACAGAATCCTAAGATCCAACCCCACTGCCATGGGCAGGGACTCATTCTCTGAGTTTTTTTTAATTCCCACACAGTTCTTTATCAACAGTCATACAAACATGGACTGCAGAATTTTACAGCACAGTGTCAAATGTGCAACATCTAAGCACAAAGACAGTATTTCTACATAGTAACCAAAAATACTACATTTTAAGAAATAAAGCCTGCGAAAAATAGACTTTACCAGGAAGAGGTCTGATTTTCTATCAGGTGCCCTTTACTCATGAACATGTAAAAGTAATTCCCATTTATTTGAAAAGCATTAATAGCAACTTCAAGTACATAGTGGAGGAACTTTAATCTTTTTTAAAATCTGCAGAGAAGTTGAGTCATGTATATTTGGAGATTGTTCCCTACAAATTTTGGGAAACAGACACTTGTGTGATGTCTGAAGTGACCATGTGGTTTGCTAAACTGCCCTGGATGTCTCCCCATCACTTCTTTCTTTCCATGTGGAAGGAGGAGGCTGAACAAACCCCTACACTCTGTAGGCAGAGTTTGGAGCTGATTAGTCAGCCATACACTTAAGTCTATTAATACATAGCACTATTGCCATGGTAGCAGGTTAAAGTTAGAAGTAACTAGATTTGAATAATTTAAATATGCTAAAAATACCAACTTCTGGGCTTAAGTGGTTCCATTTGTCACCCATAATGACAATTGCCACCTATGTTAGAAACTCTCCTTGGAAAACTCAGTCACAGCATGTGCACAGAGTTCTCCCATCTATGTGCTCATACTCCAAAATCTGTGCCATATAGTCCCACTTGCAGACACCAAGACCAACAGTTTTGTTTCTCAAGTATAGTGAATACATGCAGCTTGATTTCTATCATAAACCAATAACCAGATACTTGGAAGAAGGTTGAATAGATTTACCTTGATTCAGTATGGCCCAGGCAAGTTGGCCTCCAAATTAAACCAAGTACAACTTCAGAAATTTCTTCTTTCCCACATTCTTACATCTATACAGAGGTAACAGAAGAAAAATATAATAAATTTAGATTTTTAATAATGGATCTTGCATTATAAATACGATAAAAACCTGCAAAAGATGAAGAGAATACTAAATCATATTGCCCTGTCAATTAAAAGTAGTGACCATGTTTGGGGGGAAAAAAAATTAGCAAAAAAACCCCAACCCAAAACAAAAACCAAAATCCCCTCAAAAAAACACAACAAAACAAACCATAAAAATTAACACTTGGTTTCAGAAAGGTGGTAAGGAATGCATCTCCCCTACATCAGTTTTCCTAAACACAAACCAAACAGAACCTAAAATTTGTTCTGTTTCTAAGAGCTCCAGACTCACTAAATTAATTCAGTGTCAATCCCAATCCATCTAACCCACTCACCTAAGTAAAATCACGTGCATTAGTGTGTCCAGGACTGCCTGTTTGACAGCAGTGAGAAAGAGATGAAGCTCATAGTTAACAGCAAAGTTCAAAAATAATTTCTATCTGTACTTAGCACAGACACTGTGTTCAAATCTCAGCTTGTCGTATTTATTTCTTAACTAAAAAAAAAAAAACACCAAACTAACAGGGAACATTAAACATATTGCTATTTCATCTTTCAATATGGAAATTATAGATGCAGGCCTACTGATAGCAGCCTACTCAAAAATGTGGCTCTATGCCATGCAGGTGCTAGCAAAAAAGATAGTTTTAACATCAAGTGATTACAACTACAAATTTACCTATCAGTAAACCCAGTTGGGAAGCTGATCTAATGGACACTGGATTGAAGATTTTGAAAGGGAGGTAAAGAAAAATGCATAATATAGGGGAATATCTCTACAGTTTACTCTAATTTGGGAATGGACAAGCTTTTTCACCTTCTAGAAGATTAAAAAATGTTTGTTTTTTTTTTTATTTCTATGCCAAGTCTATAGAAATGAAAACATTTTTATTTACAGTGTTCCCTCTTCCCATCCATCTGGTCCAACTCTTTCCTGCTGGTGACACCATAAAGCTATGGAGAGATAAAAGGGCATTTATTTTGCCTGCAAGAACCAATCCAACTCGTGCACAGTGATTTTTTCCCTGCACACCAACAGAATTGATTTTGTGTTGCTTGGACCATACTGTCTCATCTACACACATGAAGGAAGCCTTGCAGAAGATGAGGAAAAGCTTTTGTGAAAAAAAAATCACTTGGGGCAGCACCTTCTCTTCTGTGAGACCCCAGAAATGGCGATAGCCCAAAACTACCAAAGGGAAATGTGTGACTCAGCCCAACATCTGGGCCCACAGCTGGGGCCTGACAATATTTTGCTGGCACTGTTTTTCTGGAAGGAGAGAAAGGAATGAGGCAGCATCATGGCTTTAGTGGAGCAGAGACACACTCAGCCTGGGCTCTGATGGATCCACAAGGGTCTGATCATCCACATCAGGATGCAGCTGTTCCTACGTGTCTCTCCCAGATCCTCGGGGGCAGAGCAATCCTGTTTTGGTGGGAAAAGAGGAAGGACTGACTGGCCCACGATAAAATGACTTCTTTGCCTGTGCCAGGCTGCCCACAGTGCAGACATGGGTGGGGGGCAGCAGAACTGTTGCCCTGGCAGGTGTAGACCCTGCTTGGGCATGACAAGCGGGGCAGCTCATTCACAGAGATGGAACAAAAAGTATTGATTTTTCCTAAAATGATGTCACCACACATAACAGGAACAGGAGGCTAATTGGGAAACAGGGCTGCAACAAGGAGCTTCCAGGATGGATTTAAAAGATTAAGAAGAGCCAGCTAAGCTTACAGAACAAGCCAATACTGGTAGCTGTGAGAAATGCAGGTACAAGGAGCCAGAAATGTTTTAAACCTGAGCTGTTGTTGTGGCTGTGCATTCCCAGCACTGCTTCATTTGCTGACCCCACTAGAATGCCAGTCTAAGTTTGTTAGGTTATACTGTACTGGGCAATCCTTCTCCTGGGGTTATTGGGCATATGTCAATTTAGTTTTCTAATAAAAATCTGAAAGTTACAATTTAGTGGTACAGCTGCAGTTATTGAAATAGCTCTGGCTATAGTGCTGGCTGAGGGCTGTGAGGCTGGAGAAGGAATGGGAGAGGAACAGCAGCAGCACAGAGGAGCTGGTGGGGGACAGACATAAGAACAGGCAGGGGGACGACAAGGAGGCTTCACATCAGAAGGAGTATCCAAGAGAAGTCGAGGTGATCAGCACAGACTTTATTTCATTGTGTTCCTACTTCATTCTTTAATGAATTAAGAAATCTTACAGTTTTATATGACACTGAAGAGGTGTCATCCTTGTTGAACTCCTAAGACATCTTTTCATACTTTGTATACGCTGACCCACATGTCAGTTGTGTTTCTCATACAGACTGTTTAAATATCTAAAATGATGCTTTTTTGATTGTATTAATGATGCTTCAATGCTTCAATCGACTTGTAGATGGACTTGCCCATCAAAACAGACCTTGAAGGACACCATCAGAACTCTCAGCTTACACAGTTTGAATTGCCACCCCTACGCTCTTTTAGCTTTATTTTTTTTCACAGGAGCAAGAAAATAAAGGAATGAGAATAAAAACTGTTGGCTTAAAACCTGAAGGCAGAAGATGTAAACATTCACAGAATAATTATGTTCATAATTCCAAAGGAACAGAAAAAAGAAAATGTACATTAAAAGGAAACATCAGGAAATATGGAGAAATTGTCAAGATAGTACCTGGTGTTAAAACAAAACAAAAAACTTCTGAAAGTTCAGGAAAGCTGGTGTTAAAGGACAGCTTATTAAAGGCACAATATCAAATAATCCTGACGCAGGGATAATGGAAGAAATAGAAACCCAGGACCTCTTTCACAATCCAGGTAATAAAAAACAAATTGTATTTTAAATGAAATTGTGCTGAAAGTGGAAATATAATTAAGGACAAGTATAAATGAATAGCACAAGAATGTAGGCATAGAATTGAAAACAGAGAGGCACAAAGCAAGTTATAACCAGCTATTAATGTAAATGAATCAAGAAAGTAGCTCTAGAAATGCACCATTCATAATAGAAGATTAAAAAAAATCAAGATCCCTTGTTAGAATCAAACAAAAAATGGCAAATGCAGGAAAGCTCAAGTATCTAAACCCAGCCTTTCTTCAGTTTTCAATAAGGGTAATTACAGACAGATACTTAAACACTTAATTTTAACCGGAACTAAAAGCACAGGACAGGAATATGAAAAAGGCAGGTTGAAGAATATTTAAGTTAGACAAACACAAATTTTAGGGACAAATGAAATGCACTTTCAAGTACTCAAGGAATTAACCTGAGCCATCTAAGAACCATTAGCAAATATCTTTGAGAATGAGGACTGAGAAGGGCGAAGAGAACATCTGACTCTTCAAAGAGAAGACAGAAGGAAGGTCCAAAGACTTAAAGACCAGTCAACCTTGCTTTTATACTTGGGAGTGTATTAGAACTGTGCTTAAAGTGATGAGACAAAAATGTGAACATTTAGGGTGTGAAAGTCTTGAGAGTAAATTAACCCTGTCACCAGAAAGAGGTATTCCTGACACTGATGAGCACATGGGAAGTTGGAAACCCAATCCAGTAAGGTTTAACTCTCATAAGATACAGAATTTAACTCAAAAAAGGCCTAAATGAAGTGCATAGACAGTTACCTTTTCCTATCTACTAACATGGAAAGATACTTTCAGGGACCTTCCAGGGGAGGCCCTTCCCAGACTTTGTTCTGCTTTGCATTTTCAGCTGGGGAAGGGGGTGGTGTGGATTGACTGCACTTTCTCATAGGTCCAAGAGATAATACATTCTTGTTCTGGTTTTGACTAGGGTAGAGTTGATTTTCTTCATAGAGGAGTGATTACACAAGGTCAGGGGTTTTTCTGCTCTCACCCCACCAAGCAAGGGGGGTGGAAGTGCACCAGAAGCTGCAAAGGGACACAGCTGGTACAGGAAAACCTGATTGACCCAAGGGTTATTCCATAGTATATGGTGCCATGCTCAGCATATAAACTATGGGGAAGAAGGAACTGGGGGACATTCTGAGTGATGGTGAGTGTCTTCCCAAGTTGCCACTACATGTGATGGAGCCCTGCTTTCCTGGGAATGGCTGAACACCAGCCTATCCATGAGAAGTGATGAATTAATTCCTTGGTTTGCTTTGCTTGCATGAACAGCTTTTGCTTTACCTATTAAACTTTCTTTAACTCAGCCTACAAGTTTCTCACTTTTCCAATTCTCTGCCCATCCCACTGTGTGGAGAGTGAGCAAGTGAGAGTGAGCCCTGTGCAGGGCTCAGCTGCCAGCTGGGGTTTAAACCATAACAGTTCTTTAGCAAGAGATGCATGTTTTGACAAATACAGCTGTTTGTGTGGTCCCAAAGTAGTAAACAAATAATAGAGTAGCATTTTGCTAGAGGATTGGGAACAGTTATTTTAAGTTTGAGACATTTCAGGAAAGGTTGTCTTCCATGAAATGCTGTGTGGAGTTACTGTGCTCAGCAAGTCTAAGGTTACCTCCTGCTTCTGAAAGGAATCCTGCAGCAGAGCCCAGCACTTAAGTGACAGTGCTGAAGACAGATATAAGGAGATGAGGATTAATCAGCTAAGGGGCTTTGGCTTCCTCATTAGTTACAGTCACTGTGGTTGAGCAACTGCACAGCCTCCTCCTCCTCCTCCACACCAGGGGGGACAAAGCTAACTACAAATTGCTGGGAATGCTGCATTTATCATCAGCTCCAATTCACTCCCAGTCTGAGCTCTTGCAATGCAGTTGTATTTATAACTCGTTCGAAGGGGAGGGGGGGAGGGAAATAGAATTAATAGCCATGAAAGAGAAAGAGTTACATAAACAGAAATTTTGAGGCAGTTTGGTCAAGCCCTCTTTCAGACTCTGGGAATGCAAGAGTTTTATAGTCCTCACCATCCTTGAACAAGCAGTGCAACACTATCCATACAGGAATATTTTTCTTGAAAACCAGTCAGTCATGAGGACAAGGTAGCCCAGGTGAGAAGCAGGCAGTTTTATGTAGGGTGTGTGCTCATCTAATGCAGCAATATTGCTCTTGGTACTCAAAGCATATTTTGTTCAAGCCTGTGGAATCAGAAAATATTTTATCCTTTGTGTTAGATTTTCTTCACCACCTCCTGTAGAAACAGGTAAGGAACATGCTTTCCCTCATGAAATCAAAATACCTCTTCAAGGTGTCTCTTCAAAATCTTGAACAAGTCTGTAAGTCACGAGAAGTCACAAGGGACCAACCAGCCACAGTAACAGAATAAAGAACAGCAGACAAGCTCTACAGCTGTCTTTTCTTGGGGGAGAAAAACCTCTGTGAGATTGGCCCTTTTGTAAAAGGAAATAAAACTCACTAATGAGCCTTAAAGGGCCCAGTATTAGGTATCATAGAACCACAGAACGTTAAGGGGTTGGAATGGACCTTAAAGATCATCAATCCCAACCTCCTGCCTCGGTCAGGGACACCTAGACCAGGTTGTTCAAGGCCTTATCCAACCTGTCCTTGAGGGTTGAGTCATCCACAACCTCCCTGGGCAACCTTGTCCAGTGTCCCACCACCCTCACAGGAAAGAATTTCTTCCTAATATTTAACCTAAATTTCCCCTCTTTCAATTTGTACCCATTGCTCCTTGTCCCATGAATACAGTTCCTGATATGATCTAAAGAAAGATTTTCTTGTACATCTAGTGTTAAAAAAAAACAGTACAACTCTTCCCCTTCCAAGGGGCTCACAGATATTTTTATATTTAATATGGCTTGACCCAAAAGAATATTAATTCAAGGAATATATGCCTTGACAGCAGAACTGAAGGTAAAACTAAGCACAATAGAGTAAATTTAAATTGTTGATATGATAGTTGCATATTCATCAAAATAAAGAGTTGCTGAGGTCTTGCATATTGAGCTAAATTAGATTCATATAGAGGGAGGTACACAAAGAATGGTATGAAAGGAGTTCTTCCTCACCTAAGCTCTTCCACATGCTTTGGCTTTAAGCCTGAGGACCAGGAGTGAAGCAGCAGCACAACCAACCAAAAAACAATAAAGAAGAATGGATAAGATTTAGGCTATTGCTTTTTTCCTTGCAGACATCTCAGCATGCCAATGTGGGTACAAACACATCATATCTGGAAAGAAAGCAGCAAGGAAGAAAACAGACATGTGCTTCTTTTTCCTTCTCTGAAATGTTTTCCGCAAGTTCTTTTGATGTGGATTTAAGATTATTCTTCCCAAGTTAGACTGAATGACAAGGATATTTAGCAGGAATGCTCTTGTCTTAAAAAGATTTGCAGTTTGAGAGGTTACTTTAGCAAGATGTATTCTCTACAAACTCATTGAACCTCTGACTCCCCAGAAAAACCATTAAGTTATTACCTAAAATGCTCTGTTTTTGTCATCAGTGTTACTCCCTCCACCAACAATTCAGTCACTACAGGATAGTTCAACTTTAATTGAGATCAGACTTCTAATGTAAGACAGGAGCAGAGTTCTCCCCCACTTCTGCACAAATATTGCAACCCTAATACAAAGCATCAAGACAGGTCACCGTTCCTTTTTGTCCAAGTAATAAAGTGTTTCAAAGCCATGTCCCCCAGGCATTGTACACACAGACACACATGCACAGATCCCGCTGTGCACCGAGACTTCAAACTACAGTACAGCATTAAAAGGTATATTTTTCCTTCAAAGTCCGTTTATAATTCCCACCAACACTTGGGGAGCTGTGCAAACCCATTAAGAAAGAGATGAATATACTTCCCTCCTGAGCATAGGCTTGAATTACAAACCAAGAACAGCTACAGAGGTCTGACACCTAAAAGAAAACCTTGAAAATCTATATTTCTAACGGAGATGCATCTGCTCCTCTCACTCCAGCAGTGTTACAGTACCATGTGCTCTGCTCACCTCTGCTGCCATCATGATGCAGATATACTTCTTATGGTCAAAGTTAAGAAATGCTAATATTTAAAATCCATTTCCAAATCAGCCCTTTCTCTGTCTCCCTCCCCAGCTGTATCTGTTTATTTGGCTGAGAATATGTCTCAGTACTCTGATATCTTCCTGCAGAAAAGCCATGTAGACATTCATTTATTCAAGGACCAGAGATGATGTTCAGCAGGTTTCCAGGCTATTTTGGTATTTGTCATTTGTTTTCTTGATTTCCATTATAAATAGTCATAATGAATCATACTCTGGAAAACAGGAAATTAGAAAAATCAGATAACAGCTACGTATTCCTCCCCTCCACCTGCCCAGGAGGCAGACAGCTCTCACTAGTAGCTTTTCATAGACTCAGAGCTGTTCTTGAGAGCACTTTGTGGTGGCCTTTCTTGCCTCCAAAACTACAGATCTCTCACCAAGGCCAAGTTTTGATTTTCCTCAAACAGACTTTTGAAGTCCAGTGATGTCAAACACCTGCTGAAGCACAGGTGTGTGTGGGCACTCAATGGGATTGGCAATTTGCCCTTCACAGCTAAGATGGGAACACACACACTGAAGTTGTTACAGATATCTTTGGTTACATTGGCTTTCACATATATGAGAAATTAACTTCTAAAAAAAACCAGACCCCCACTTGGATTTAAGCTTGCAATAAACCAATTCCTACCACTGTCCTCTCCTGCATAATTCCACTGCATAGACTGGAACAAGCATAGACTGAAGCAAAGGAATAATTAATTATAATTTATCTTCTTTAAGGAAAACTGGACTATCCATACAGAAATCCCAGTTCTTTTCTACCTGTGCTACTTAACCACTGGCTGATCTGGTCATGTTGTTTTTTTCTCTGCATCTTATTTCTTTACTGTTACAAGGAAGGTAATACGTTCCAGTTTGAGTATTGTCAGATCAATTTGCCTGCAAAGACAGCTGTATGTACATAAATGCATAAGAATTTTCAAAATGCTGAAGATGATCTGGTACCAGTGTCCTATTGCCCATCAGTGAAGCTTCTGCTGTACCACTCCTAACGTGGAGTAACAACCAACCTCTAAGAAATTCCTAACACACAGCAACTCCTTCATTTTTAACACTTCACTGTCATTTACAGATAACTTCTGCTATTAACCCATTGGACAAAACATGTTTTCTCACAGGTAGAAGCTGATATAATACACAGTGGGTGGTGATGGTGTTTGTGCAGGAACCAGAGAGGTTTCTGCCAGTCAACTGACCCCAGGGAGCTCTTTGCTCAGCTGCCATAAGGATGCCTGGTGGCTGTTTCTGTCCTTTTGAAATATATAGATTCTTTAGATTCACCTGAGATGCCTGGACAGGGGTGCCCAGAAATCCTTTGCTTGTCCTCCAAAATACACAAATCAACCCCTCAGCACATTCTCACTGCCACTCAGGAGTGTCCAACCTACTGCTTGGCCACTTTAAAATTGATTTTTACATCTCGGAAAATTTAAAAGCCCCAACAGTACAGGATTTATTGCAGTTTAACACCACAGATGAATTGGACAGACTGCATATGATTCACCACACATCTGAGCACATGCTTCTGATGAGTCTGCCTTGCTTTTGCCACCAATGGACGCAGCAGCTGCAGTGGTGGTTCATGATGGTTTTGTATTTCATCCTAGATTAGCCCATTGTACTCACTTGCTAAGGGAAAAAGTGTTATCACAGGTGACTAGACACAGCAAGCTGAATACAGACAGGTGTTCTTTTCCACTGGAAAAAAAAAATCTTCAAAAAAAGAAAAGCTGTTCTGAGATTTCAACCTTTCTCATCAGAATTCAACACAACACCAACACCTCTAGGTAGAACAAACACCACACAGGAAAGCGAGCCTTAGTGAAGGAAGAAGCAAAGCAAGGTATTTTAAACACTGAATTAATTCACCTTCCCTTTTTCCTCAGACATCCTTGCCTTTCCCCTCTGCCCCAACTCACCCCAAGTTGTCCCTGCCCTGTGGCTCTTCCAGAGGAGGTTGAGCCACCCCTGCCCACAGCTGTGAGTGTCAGAGCACACAAGGCTCGTGTTGTATTTGCTGCCTCACAGCAGCACAAATGGCTTTTTTAGAGGACAGTGGGAGAGGGTGAAGGGTGGAAGGATGCTGGAATCTATTGATTCCTCACAGAATCAAAGGAGAAACAGAGTTTACTGAAACAAATCCCAGTAGCGGCAGATTGAAAATTAACCTGTTTGTGGTTCTGCTTGGATTGATGAACCCTAAAAGTCAGGAGAGAGCAGGATGCAGCTTTCCAGCCAGTTCTCAGTTCAACTTTTGGATTATTCCTGGTGGTTTAAGGCTGAACTTTGTTCTAAACTATTAATCCATGGTAATGGGCTAGTCAGGTGATGCCTCTAATAGAAAATTGATTACACAGCAAAGTTTGGTGCAGAACTGAAATAGGATGGGTATTAAATGGCTCTTTAGCAAGGAAAAATGATTAGTCATTGGAAGTTCTAACTAAGTTCTGATTTGAAATAAAAGGTCAATGTTTCATTAAAATTAATTTGAGCTTCACTGAAATACTGTTTTGACAGATTTCTTGGAAGGTTTGTTTGGTGGTCTTGGGAAGTTTTTTAGTTTTAAGAAAGAGGGAAAATTAGAAGTCAAAATCTTTTTCAAATACATTTTAATAAGAACTCTAAAACACAGATTTCCTATTTTTCGCTAAAGTTAGCCTCATATGAATTATAAACCAACTATATTCAAACATGCAGCCTGTCAAATCTGCACTTTGTCAAAGATCCCATAACAAAACCTCCTCAGTGCTGTTTTTGATCACTTTATGGGCTTTTACTGCAGTTGAAGGGTTTTGTTTGGGCCTTTTTTGTTTGTTTGTTTTTGAGAGTTTTTCTGAGTTGAGCCCTACTCCCCACAGCATTGAAGGCCAATGCTGAGGTCTCTGTGCCTGCACTAGGGTGGGCCACATTTCTGCTCTGAACTGTTAGCTCAGCTAATTCCCATCTTCCAGGCTGACTCAGACACTTCTCCATCACGTCTCCTGTAGTTACCTCGACAAAACCTGCTATTGCTGCCTGTCAGAATCCCCTGACAGCACCCATTAGCACAGTTCAATCAAACACTGACTATATGGAATTTCCCTCCGGATCAGAGATGCACAGGAATACTTAGTTTGGTGCCAGATGCAAAACCCACTTAATGGCTGAACAAAAGAAGCTCGGTTTTCATCCACCTTATACCCCACCTGGCCACTTTCACCAGTGAAATGCAAAAAACTTGTCATCCAAGAAGAGAAAAAGGCAATACCTGTTGCTGAGAACTTGTTTGCTCACATGTAATCACCCAGCAGAGCCAGTGTTGCACACTCTATTCATAAAGTTCTCCAGCTGAGTTCAAAGACAAAGTAAACTAATTAGGGAGGTACTAAGAAAATAGAAAACGAGGGGAAGGAAAAAATAAGAGCAAATGTTGATGGATATTGGATATCTGGAAAATTGGACAAGGTTGAAAAAGGGTTTCTCTCAGATACTCATTCAATAAACCTGAATATGACAACTATCCCAGCATCCAAATTACACATAGAGCAGTAGCAAATATTTAATATAAATGTTTTTAATAGAGATTCATATTGTCCAATGTAGAGGGAACAGTCAAGTTCTTGGTGGACAGATTTCAATTATTTGCTCAATGAGGCTATAAATTAATAAAGGAATACGTGCAAGCACATTCCCACTCTGGAAGACAAGAGAGAATAAACAACATAGTAAAGAAACCTAAGAGCCAGAAGTTTATTGTGATTCACTTACTACAGGTAGCAGAGACCATCCAAGATACAACATCAGTCTGACAGTGCTTTGACACTACAGTTATTTAATATTTGTGATTAAATTAATTATCTCAATGGAAGCCCAGTAAGCAACTGTAATTATTAGTAACTTCTGAGAATTACTACACACCACAGAAATGTGTTTTCTTCACTAGGGACCACAAAGTAAGGGAAATTTAAAAAAACCAAAACAAAACAAAAAACAAAAACTGCAACCTATCAGCTGCTAAAAAGAAAACAGTCTCTTCATTAAGAGGGAGAGTGGAAGGAAAGAGACAGCAGTGGGAGACACACACTGGTCATGGCAGGAAAGCAAGAAAATAGGTTAATATGTATGAGCCTATTGAAGGATGTTGAAGAATGAGCAACATCAACCTTAAAAGGGGGCAAAGAGAGTTCCTATTTTGGCTTGAGAAGGTCGGGTATGGCCAGCAATGGTAAATGGCTGCATCTAGGGACACTTTCCATCAGAAAAAAATGTACTCTTGAAGAAGTGTCAACATCTCAGAAGACCAAGTTTGAGTGGTACTGAAATGAAGCTCAAAACAGTGTAATGAACTTGGTTAATGGTTTGGTAAGTGCTTGCAGATGGTGTTTATTGTTGTTAAGCTTGGAAGGAAGAAGAGCAATCAAACTGCTTTATTGGGGGAATTTAGGGGCAAGTGCAAGCAAGGTACTTAATGAGTGATGGCAAAACATCTTTCCCAAAGGCCTCCAAAAATCTACATGGATGCAAGGCATCATCCCTTTGAGGCTTGTTTTGGGGGGGGGGGGGTGTGGTGTTGTTTTTTGGGGTTTTTTTTCCTCTTTGGCTTGTAATGAAATTTTGAAAGTTAAGATGTCTTTAACTCTACTATTTATATTGAAAAAAAAAATCCCAACAAAATCCCAAACCAAATAAAACCTTGAAATGGGGTCTAGAGGGACACAGATCTCCTGTCCACCACAACGCAGCTTCTGTGCTTTGGAGAAGCAGAGACCTCACACTTTTTCACAGACAAATAGGACTGGTGAGAATATTCCTTGTTTCTGCAGCTTCAGAGACACTCTGCCTACTGGCTGTCAGTGCAGGTGAAAATGCCTTCTGGGCATGAGAAACCGCTTTGTTTAAGCGTTTTTCCTCCTCCTCTTCCTGCCACCTCCATGCAAGACATGCAGCCTCCTGAATGCTGGCTTTGGGAAACACAGTCTGGAGTGAGCACTTTCCACATTCACTTTTTTTTTTACCTGAGCTCACTAAATTGTGACTAATGACTCCAATCCAGCGCTGCAGAACAAAATGAGAAAACACTCACTTTTCTTGCTTAGCCAATGTATTTCAGACTCGTGCATAATCAGTGCTATACCTGGCTGTTGCCCAGGAGCCCTCTCAGAAAGGCTATATATTTCCCAAATCTCCTGCACAACCACCAGTTAAAAAGGGAAGTTTCAAACTGAGAAATAGTGTGGTTTTTATGATTTTTTTTTTTAAAGCATATTTACCTCCTGTCATTAAACAGATAATATCTTGGTAAAAATAGACTCAAATTACGGGCAACACTGCTCTTAAGCTTTCAGGAGTCTTGCAAAAGTCAAGGGGAGTAACACTTAGCAAAAGGAGAAAAGGTAAGAAGTCATTTTTACATTCTTCCTCATATAAGGGGGGAAAAGTATTACATACCTTAATCATTGGAACATGTATCCACAGATAGATATCTAGAGATGGAACTCACTTTTATCGCTTACTCACAGAACTCAAAGCCACACTGGAGCAGGAAGAGTCATTTACATCATCTAAAAGACAATAGATTCTCCCACATTTTTTAACTTGGAAGGAAAAAAATTGCTTTCTGTTGTATGGCTGGCACCATACAGTGAACATTGTCCATCTCTCCTTTATTGACATAATACCTGCCAGATTTTGACACTGACTTTCCATTGACGCCTCAATAGGCTGTCAAAGAAATGTTTGGGTTTTGTACCACTCAAGTTAAAGGCTCATCATCCACCCCACAGTACTGGGACAAAAAAAAGGGCTTAAAGAAATGAAAGACATTAATTTTGCACTTTAACATTAATATAAGTTTTACCAACCAATAAACAGCAATGTCATAGTCTGCTCTTGCTTAGGGTTTCCTGAAAGTAATCCGAGACAAATATACACTGCAAATCCATTACATACAGAACTTGGGCCCCTCACATTAGAAGCTCTTCAGTGGTGTTTCTTCAGGCCTTGCTCTGTGATATAAAACATCAACAGAAACTCGCAGTGTGGAAAAACTTTCAGCCTTCCCTGGCATTTCACACGTGTAGATTTCCATGCCCTGTCATAGCTCGGGTATTCCCTCAATCAGAGGTTATGAGGCACAAACATTCCCTGTGGCTAAGTGCTTGTAATTAAACACGGTGCTGAAGAAGCTAGTTAAAAAGATGTTTTGATGGTGGCTGCGTAATACTGAATAACCTTCGTGGTGGAGCAGCTGTGCGGAAAATGCTAAATTTGTTGGCATTTTTAGGAGTGTTACATCAACACTGTGTTGACATGACTGCAGGCACTAAGGAGCAGTGGAGACAGGCATTAGCTTGGGTGGCTTTTGGGCTATTCAGAGGGGCTGGAAGTCACCTTACCTGCCCCCAAGGGAACCCTGCTCTGCATCACTGCCTAATGTAACTGCAGGTACTCTTTTAAATGCACATATACCCTTATGGTAAGCTCAGGCTTGGACAACTTGGGGGTAAAAGTTGCAGACAAGGACCTATCCAGGCTAAAATCTGTTTACCAGCTCCTGGTGAGGAGCTTCCCTACCACTGTCACAACAGCAGTGGTTTTGGGCTGCATCTGTACAGCATGTTTGTGTGTATATATACTTATACACACACATAGAATCTCTCTCTTTTGCTTTGTAGGGGACCCCAATGCAAATTTAAGGATATTTAGATCCCATTCTGGTGGCAGGAGCTCTGGTCTAGTGAAAGGTTCGAACTAGATGTTCTTTAAGGTCCCTTCCAACGCAGGCCAATCTATGATTCTATGAACTAAGAGTCAGAGGGTACAGCACTATACATAGGGACCATTTTTGAACCAACTCCCA
>JAWWLV010000183.1:4190640-4241989 GCA_035041135.1 Platyrinchus mystaceus
GTTTCACTGTATGGCCTGATCCAGCAACTGCTTGTGTCCATCTTCCTATTCACTGCAACAAATTTTAGAAAATATTTAATAAGAGTCAGAAAGTGATATGAGAGAAATCATACCCTGGGTACACTGGGTTGCTGTTAAAAGAAGAAATGAGCTAAAACTGAGCTGATGGCTTGCCTTGAGAGATTCTTATAGGAAAAGATCATCTTTAAGTAAAATCTGTCAAGAATAGGTCTAATTTTATAGTAGTTGCTCAAGCTTTGCTTTTCCCACAGAAAGAACTTTTAGTTTACAAATGTAGGGTATCAAATTGCAATATGAGATAAACCAGGCAGCTTCAGGAAAACTGATGAAGCTAAATAACCTTTGAAAGAAAAGGGAGAAAACTCAGGCCTTTTAAAAGTAGTCTGAACAACTAAAGAGGATAATGATTTTGTTATTCACTTTCTGAACAAAATCCTTTCTAATACATTCCTGTAAGCTCTGAAGTGCTGTTTTCATACAGACAAGCCAGTCCAGCCTGCCCAAACCTGAGCTGATCCCTCCCAAACCATAAGCGTTTCAGGGAATCCCAATCAGATCCCTAACAAAAGGAGCTCCAGTGGCTGTTTGACTCCTGGCAATTGCTTTATCACTCCCCTCCCCTTTCTGTTGCTGCCTTTAAGCAGTTGTGTGCCAGTCTGGTGCTGGGATTTCAGGTTTTTCTCTCTCCTACTTAGCAGAGTTTTAGCCCAATGCTTTGAATCCCTGTTTATGAGGTCCTGAGTTACTTTAAAAAGTAGTTTAAAGGCTGTGGGTGCATACAAGCTAATGCACTGTGATGCTTTGCTGCTCCCAGGTGAGTGGTCTGGTCTCTGCCTTTCCCACCTCTGTGATCCTTCATCCCTCCTGCCAGCTCTGCTCTCTGGAATTCTCTGTGAGCTTCTTCTGTATCACCTTGCAGGAACAACCCTTTTTGCTGGGTGTATTTTCCACCAGTTTATTCAGTTGAATTAGAATCATACAATTATCTCAGAGAAGTGTCTGATGGGCAACAAAGCTGATGTAACAAATATAGGAGGATGTAACAGGGAGTAGAGAATGGGAAGATCAGTGTCCCCTTTCCAGCAGCAATAAAGATCTTCTGTCAGCTCACTGCCTCTTGGAAATGCACCCACAGGCATTTAATGGGTGCTGTGATATCTTTCAGTCTACTCCTCTCTAAAGCAGTGTTTTGTTAGGATTGGAAACAATCTGCACAAGAGAGCAGCCTAAAATTGATGTGCTTAGTCTAAAGCTGCCAAGAGGGAGATGCAGCACACACCCCGAGCAGAGCCGCTCAGAGCTGCATCCAGCCAGAGCTCCTCAGTCTGGTATCATTAATGTCACACACTCCTCTGCAGGTACCTCAGCTGGGTTCCCTGGGGAACACAGAAAAAGCTCACATTATTATTATTATTTTCATTAAAACAACAGACTGAGACTAGAATGACACATCTCCCTACTGAGAGATGTGGCCATGGCTCTTCCCCAAAATGCAGGAAGCACATCCCAGTCCTGATGCTGTTCCATCATTTTAATCACCTGCACAGCAGCAGGTAGCCTGGCCTCCCCTTGGCTGTTACAGCTCTGCATCCTGTTTAAGTCCTGAATGTGAATCTCTTCTTCAGGGGGATGATTATACAGTTTACATGAAACTCCGCTGCATAAATAGCTGCTCTTTGAGGCAAGGACTGCACTCCAAGGTCCTTTGCTCCTTAGCATCCAAGCCATGAGCTTACAGAATCTTCTTTCACATTTTTTATCCTTCTCCCAGTATATTTTGAGTCCTTGATGCCAAGTGATGAGAAAAAGAGAGAGTACCTTCAGCCTGTTTTGTGCCAGGCAAAGTTGGGAATCCAGCATGTTGCTTTCTCTTCAGGCAAGTGTTCTCCATAAGCGACGAACAAGAAGGGATATAATACCACCTGTTCTGAAAGAAAACAGAAAATGTGGTATTTTGTATGAAGCTCACTTTGCCAGAGAGCACAGCTGGCAATGTGAGGTCATAATGGGCATGGAATGACATTACAGCTCAACTGAGATTAAAGAATCATAGAATCACTCAGGTTGGAAAAGACCTCGAAGATCATGGAGTCCCACTTTCTGCAGCCAGTCCTGGTGCAAAAGGAGAAAGGGAAAAGGCTGTAACGTGGTGTTCAGGGGCAGATATCTTGCTGAAATGGCTACAGCAGTTCCTGGAAGGCTGTTGTTGTGTTAAAGCAATTGTGTTCAGGTGTTTTATTAACAACTCCAGCTTTGATTTGCTTGATATGCCTTGTGCTCAGTAATCTGAAGCCGTAAATCACTGTTTAAGCCTCTAAAAATGAAGTGATCGTTAAGGAATTAAGAGTATATTACTCTCACTGATATCTGATCCTCTGAGACATGGGAAGAGTATCTTTCTTATACCACATAACATCCCTTTAACTATCTCTGTGGAGATTGCAGGGAAGGAGATGATTTTTTTTTTTTTAAGCAGACATTAGACTCAGAATTCCAGAAGTGCACACTGGGAATAGTATGTTTACAAAAAGCCTGATAGCCTGAAATCCAATAGCTTTTACTTAGATACTTTTTTTTCTAAGCACACAAGCAGTATCAGTGGAAGTTAGCTGAATTGGATCACTGATTTTGCCTAGAAATGTTAAAAAAAGCTGGTTTTGTATACATATACAAGTAGGAAGAGTAATCCATCAGTCAATAAGACTGGCCTGGACTAAGCCATAGGTTAACCTCTCTGAAAAAGCATTATTTCAGTTTGAGAGCTGTTTTCTTATTAGAGCAGACCAGGTTCTGTTTCCAAGCAAACATTCAGATCTAAATTAGATACTATAACATCTAAGTAAAAAAGAAAGAAAAAAAAAGTGTAGTCTGAGAACAGAATTTAAAACTCAGAATCAAAACTAAGAGTTTAGATACTAAATCCCCTCAGAGTAATCTAGAGTCTTTCACATTGTGGGGGCATTACTTGCAACGAGCTATTAGGAAATGCTAAACACATAACTGTATTGGAACCCTCAGTCCTCTCTGGAGATTAAATGCCAGGCTGAATCAGGTTGGAAAAAAGGTATTCCCATTCCCTCCAGGCTCCCCAGTCTGCACTATATTCCCGAGGGTTTAAATCAAAAGTTTAAAAAGTTTAACTCTGCAAAACTACCAACTTCAACGGCAAAGCCCAGCAAAACCACCATGACTCAACAACCTGCTCTGGGTAAGATGATAAAACACGCAGTTTTCCCATCAGAAAACATCACAGATGGGCAGTGCTTGCACAGCTGTGGGGTCACAGTGTGGCACAGGATGCAGGAGTTCAGGAGTCAGACAGAATTAGTGAGGTGGGATATAAAACTCAAGCTGTGGCAGATAGTCTGCCCATCAAGGAGCAGAAATCCGGGGTTCAAGTCCATGCTTAGCAGTTTGTGCATCACTCTTCATTATGATAATTGGATGCAGAAATAAAATAATTGTGGGGTTTGGAACACAGGACTCATCATTTCCACTGAGCCTTTCAGCCTCTGAACATCCTTTCAGGTCATGCATCACCTTCCCAGCTGTGGGAACCTGGACTTGGAGCAAGAGGATGCTTTAACACAGATCAGCCCAGATTCCTTTCCAGGTTGGACTTTCAGACATAAGACATGTTTGAGACGTGATTTTTTGTCTTCTGGGATGTGTTACAGCTGAGGAAGGGGTTGTACCCAGGTGAGCTGCAGTCAGCAGGTCACAGTAACCCAGCTCAAAGGAGTCTTGGGTGGCTTACCTGGGATCACAGCCCTTTTCCTGATGAACAAAATGCATTCCTTGGCACAGGCAAACCTTTTATGTTGCACTTCATTCTGCAAGGAGAAAAATACAGGGATGTGTGAGGTATTTTGATCTGTATATTATATAAAAGCATGAAGGGTTTGTGGTGGTTTTTTTCACTTTTTTTCTTTTTCTTCTTTTTTTTTTTAACTTAAGGATGTCTTATTTAACTATGTGGCATTTGCTATCTCTTTTGAAAGGGAAGAGTTTCAGAACTCAGCTGTGGAGCTTTGAAGATTTGTCACAAAACTGAAGGTTTGGCTGGAAGCTTGTTTTCAACTGTCCTTCGAAATTTTTAGTGAGGTTCAATTTCATGTATTCATAACAATTTTATTTGTTTCCTCTTGAGTGACAGGCTGGGGATAAAAACATCTTTGAAGAGCTTGGATTTTTATTGGATGGGAATGTAGGTCATTTTTTTTTTCCTTGTGTTCCTTAGGTGGAGCCAAAAATTCAGACCATTTTAAGATAAATTTCTGGTGGTAGCATGATAAAATTATCAGAGAACAACTATATAAAATTGTGAGAGAACAACCACTCTTCAGGTAATTTCTGTTATCAATGACACAGATTTTTTCAGCAGAAAATGTAGCTGTATTGTGTGCTGCAATTCTTGTGACAGCTCTTAGAGCTGCACAAGTCCAAGGCACTGATTTTAGTAAAATGAACAAGGATGGTACAGCACTAGACCCTCATTAAGAAAGAAAATTTTAAAACTAATTTTCTAATGCTGCAAAAAGTGTAAAATAATGGAAATAGAGTCACATTTTCCACATGTCCTATTGAATCAATCTCTGATCTTGTTAGGAAAGGCGGGAGGGAAGCACCTGTCTTTGATAGGTTGAATTACTTCTTCAGGAACAATTCTCTTGGCTTTTTGGAATTGGCATGGAATTTTTTTATGCAATGTGTAGCTTGATTTAGTTTCTGGCATGATGATTTCCCTTCCCTTGGTAGGTTTTCAGCTGCTCAAGAAGTGGAAAGATTATGGATTTGATCTATGTGAGAAAATCTTCCTCAATGAAGCAAACTGGTGATTTAGTCTAATTCCAGCTAGAATGAATGAACACCACGAAGATAATAACTTAAAAAAAAATTAATGATTCAATGGCATTTAAGTCTACTGTTAACTTTCATTGTGAAATAAAATGCTTTACTGAGAAAATATTAACATCACCAGACAGCCTCGTGCCCAGACTAGGGAAGGAATACTTAGAAAACTTTCAATTAGGCTGAACCTTTAATGTTATCCCATGTGTATAAAGCTAAAAAGTTGCTCAGTTGTCTAGTAAAATATTGAATCAAGCTTTGGGCCTACGTGACTGAAGAGGCTGAAATGTTTGTCTCTTTTCCTTGGGGACATTGAAAATTCTGTACAAAATTTACGAGTATTGTAAAACAAGCAGGCACTTAAATGCTGTGTTTGTTCACTAGGATGTACAATCTAGAACAACAAGTTTTTCATCTGTGTCCCGTTTTTTTCAGCAGGAAGATTGCTGCAGCTTATTATGCTCATTATGTATTTAGCAAAATCAGCAAACAAGTTCAGCAACTGAATAACTAACGAGGATCACACATGTGTGAAACTGTACAGGAGGAGGCAGAAGTACAGAATTACAAGCTAGAAATCTTTGTAGGGAGAAGTAGCTCTCTAAAGTTTGCCGTGATCATAGAATCTTATAAGGGTTGGGGTTGGAAGGGACCTTAAAGAGCACCTCATTCCAACCCTCTGCCATGGGCAGGGACACCTTCCACCAGACCAGGTTGCTCATCCAATCTGGCCTTCCAGGGATGGAGCATCCTGATCCTTGATCATGCAAACACAGTGACCTTCTGATGATGGAACTGCTCATCAGGAAGGCAATTGCTGGAGTAATTATGGTAAGACTTGCCCAGATCTTAAGCATGTCCTGCCAAATAAATGTGTGTCTCAACAGTTGTACTTCTTGTGAGGCTGGAGAGGGCTGGGAGAGTGGCACCCAGATAGCCACAGGGCTTCCCTTCTGCTTCAGTAAACTTTTTGAAGATGCTAAAAAATCTACTGAAAACAAGGAATGAGTGGATAAGAGAAGGACTTCTAAGAGGAGCCATCTCTTCTCCCCAGTAGACATGATCTGAGATCTCTCTGCTGTCCTCCACCAGGGATTCAAGTGCTGCCCATCCACACATCTCATGTGAGTGTCTGTAGGGTGTTTTGTTTTCAGTCAAGCCATCCTTTGTACCAAAAAAAAATTTTCCCTTTTTCCATTTTCAGCAGTCTCATAGAGAGTTTTACACATTAGTATTTCACTCATTGAAAGACAATATTTGGAAATGTTGTCCATACAAAATACTTTCCAGAAAAGTACCAACAAGGACAGGAAAGAAATAAAGATCAGGAGGTTCAGTTTTTCTCTCAATGGATCTTTGTTCTATGCTGAATGAAACTTTAGCCAAAATCAAATGCCAAATTCGTTTCTTCCTTCCTGAACTCCATTATCTGTACCACTGGAATATCAGTCTGCAGCTGACAGTTGCAGTGTCTTTTCTAGACTCTTAGGAAATCTTCCAATGTAAATATTCAAAATATTCAAATACTACCAATCTATAAAACATGATGGAAAATGAAAAGTGGTTTCTACTAAGAAGCCACAATTAATTTGTAGGGAATCTGATAAAATTGATTACTTCATCTCTGTCTGATTATTGCATTGAAAAAGTGCAGCTGTTCCCCTCCAATTTCTATGTAGTAAAAGCTCCTCAAGTTTTCAAAATATCGACAGGAGTTCCCCTTGGAGTGTCTTCATTTTCAATGTACAGTGATCCTGCAATGTTATGTTGAGTGTGAGGTGGAAGACACTTTTTCTCTTCTCTGCAATACTTTCTGAGTTCTCTAGGACTGCGGTATCTCATCTTGTATAACACAGCAGATGGAAGAGAGAACAGAGTGGGGCAGAATCCAGTAACATCTTTTGGATGGTTGGACTGGCAGATTGCAGGAAACTGTGTTGATGATACCTGCCAAGTCACCAATCAGTCTGAATCAATTAATTGTCAAACTGGCACACATCTCCTAGCAGGAAGCTTCGTGTCTCGTTCTGGTTGGTCTTCTTTGTTTTTCTATTTTTATCAATCCAATGTCACATTTATTTTTTTAAAAAAATAACTTTATTCTTTGGTATGAAGGTTCATCTTTTTGTTTACTGACATCTTTGAGTATCCATGCTTCTTGTAACTCTGTAGATAATGCATCAAAGTCAGCACAGCCTGGTTTTGCTGGTGTTTAATGTTCTCTGGATAACAAATTGTTTTCAGGAAGTGAAAATATTATTCAAAGGAAGATATGTTTAAGATATCAGAAGTTAAAGCATCACTGACGATACTGGAAAAGAAAATATGTTTTATTTCTTCATTAGTAACATCCTCTAGCCACTTAAAAGTTCTGTTTTCTGTTTTTGCATGTCTTTCTCCAGCAGGAATTTTGCTGTTGGCTTCACATAAATGACCTTGTTTATGTCTTCATATTTATTCATAGCACCAAGCTATGACATAGTATACAAATGTAATATGCACATTACTAACAGCATTTAAATTAAACATGATCTGTAGCAGAGGCAGATCTTTCTTTGGGATAGTGAGGTCCATTTCCACAATTCTTGTTCCTGCTGGTAAAATCTTTCTGTTCCAGGGCAGAGGAAATGCCAGCTCCAAGCTGGAATCCCCCCTGAAGCCCTTGTGTGCATCCCCACCACCTAGGAAGCATTGCAGCTGCTCTTTTTCTATATATTGTTTTTTCCGGATTGTTTTTGGACCATTTCTAGCTCTACCTCCCCTACCTGTCTACCCAAATGTAAGGATACAACTTTCCAGCTCCGGCAGAAGCGATGTTTCACAGCCCAGTGGAAGCATCCCATGTCCTCTGCAGCAGCAGTCCCAAATCCACCATGTCCCCACTATTTTTACATAAATCTTAGTGCTTTTCATACGTGTGTTGGGAGCTGCAATGTGAGCTCTGTGCAAAGAACTTCTCTTTGATGGACTCGGCAAAAAAAAGTTAATTTTTCATACAAGTAACTTTCTTTAACGTGGTTTTTGTCGCTGTGTGGAAGATAAGATACACTTGTAGAAGTGGGGGCCTGGCCAGTAGGAAGCAGGTGCTCCCTTCCAGTCCCATCAGCGGTCTCAAGACATATCACAGATGTCATTGTGCAGGGAAAGGTACTCTGAGCAGAGCGAAGACGCAGATGTAACGAGCTAAGATTGTACTGCGTGGAAAAAGAGTTGCAAATGTTCCAGAAAAGAAATTAATGTTAAATACTGCAGCCTGTGCAGTGCCCAGGAGAATCCCATAACCTGAGATGGTCCCAAAGGTTTGGCACTGGGTGGGAAGAGACAGATATATCCCTCAAACAGTGAAGGACTCTGAGTCCTGCCAGGCACAGACCATCACTGTTAATGCCAGATCTTTACCCCAGGTTGGAGCTGGTTATTCCAAGTCACCAGGGCACACAGCACGGATTTTGTATCTGTGTTATGGCACTGAAGGAAGACAAATACAGGAAGTTTCATCATCTAATGATTATGATGAGTACAAAAGCCTCTCATATAGATTTAACCCATCTAAAAACTCCTGAACAGCTTTGAATCAGATGCATGGGTTCAGAGCAGGCAAGAGCTCTGTAGCATGTGGCCACAGCAGCTCTAACTGGGTAGCAGAAGCCCCAACAGATGATGGGTGAGTGGGGATATTGTGTGGCCAGTGATCTGCTGTATCCATGGCTCAGCCTTCTCCTAGACTGCAAACATCACTCCTGTTCTTGCCCAAATGGAATGCACTGGGACAATACTCACCCTGGATCTTGCAAGCCCACAGGGGGCGATCAAATATCCAAAATCCAAGAATAAGAGCTGATGTGATTTTCAGAACCACAAATCCCCTGAAGACCAAAGCATAAAGACACAGGGTTATCTCTGTCGTGGAGGTGAAACCATTGTCTGCACACCCAGCCAGAGAATTTGAGAGCACAACTTTTCCCAGAGCTCAAAAGTGACATGCCCAGATATAGAATGGCGCATAAAATCTTAGTAACTTTTAATGTGTTTTAATCCAGCCCTTAGGGTTTCTTTGGATACTTGTCACTCTGTTCCCACACCAGTGCATTATTGAATAATAAGTTAAATCTATTAAAAAGTTGCTTTGTGTGGCTGAGTTTGAATTGCTGTACAAAGGATTTTTCCACTGATGAACCTAGAAGATGGTGACTCTCTCTCTACAGTTGTCCAATTAATTTTGTTCCTAAATGTGAAAAAAACCCCAACTTGTATCAGGATAGTTCTTTTTATACTTCAATGTGATTTTGATTACATTATGTTACAGAAGTAGCACTGGCCTTCCTTCAAGTCTAGGTGAGAAGCTAATTGGTTTCAAACTGTTTTAAATATGCTGAAGTTATAGCTGTCAATTATTTTTCTGGAACAATAATAATTTCTCAGATTGAACTCTGCTTTGTTAAAGGGCTTTAAAGGCTAAAATAATGAAGTGACTGCCATTATTTTTCTTGTTTTTCTCTGCTTTCACATTTAAAATCCCTTGGTTCCTGACCCCCAGAACCTTTTTAATTTTGATCAGCTTTCATTCTGAATTGTAATTGTGCTCTGTTCTCCTCTTTTAAATTAGTATTGTGGTAATGTGTTTTACATTGCTTAAAAGTTACTTCAGGAGCTGGTGCTGAAGGAGACATGGCAATATTATTTAATAAGCTCACTATTCGTGCTTACTTTTAATGTCTTTTTACTGATCTAATCAATAATTTTGAAGCAGCATTGCACCCTCTTTGTGGGCATCTATCGTCTAACCAATTAAAAATTCTTTTAAATAGATATCCAAGGGTAATGTGCCATTATAAAATTTAACTGTGAAAATGCAGTAGTGCTGAATACACACAGAATTGACTCCAAATTTCATTTGAGGCTTACACAAAATTATTATCCAGTTTCCAAAAAGAGAAAAACACTGCCTTAGATGTGTGTTTGTCACAGCACCACGTTCAGGACACACGTCTGGTTACTCCCAGCTACAGCAGCCTTTTAGTGCTCTCTGGGTAATATATTGTCACAGAACATTTATCACTTTTGATACATAATTATCTATAAAACAGGGATTAGGATTTTGTTGGGTAAGGCCCAGCCGTATGTGAAATAAAAACAAGGGTCATTACCTTTAACGCCTTTTTATTTCTTTTTGATGCTGGGACAATTACTGCTTGGAAAGAAGGAGGATCAGGAGTGAGAACAGGCACTCCAAGGTGTTCAAGACATCTGCTTGCCTGAATCAGCATGCAAGAGAAAAAGAAAAAAAAACCCCAAAATTATCAGGTAATCCTGCTCATAGGCACATAGCAAAATCCATTGCAGAAAACAATTTGCTGGAGTGGGATGGGATGCTGAGGGAGCAGAGTGACTGGATTTCCTGATGGAAGGAGGAGGATTTCCTTGGCTACATATCTCCAGAACCATTTTTCCAGTTTTAGCACTCTGTTTTCAATAGTGATTTAAGGTGTAACCAGTGGAAATGAACAGATTTCATACTGAAGCTCAGTAGAGTTAGCTTTACTTTTGAAAGGGTTTTTACATGAGGAGCTGTTGTTCATTTTAGGTGTTAGGAATATAGGACTCACCTTGCTGGATCAGACTAATCCAGCCCAGGATCTGTGTGTCAATGGTGGTCAACATCGATGTCTGATACTGTCAAATACTTCTTGGATGTGTCTATAACAACTGCTCACCCTGACCCTGAGCAGCCAGATAACTTCTCTCCTGATGCGCGGGGATTTACGACCCTCATATATTTTTATTCTGCCGATGTAACTGTAGATATTTTATTGGGGTATTTTTTTTTTTATTTTCAAATGTATTTTCTAATAAACTTTGAACCTCATTGAGCCTCCCTATTACGAGCTGTGAGGCTGAGCTTGTGCCAGTGCAGCTCAACGCGTTTACCCAAAGGGGTGCATTAAGAAAGACGCTCGTACAGCCAGACACACTGCTCCGAAAATCCGGAGCACAGACATCTGGTCCCGGCCCCGCTGACATCAGGGAGGCTTCTGCCGGTGTTGTACGTGTGAAGAGGAGGACATCCTGCCTGCAGGTGTGGGTTTTTACAGCTCTGTGCTGGGTGCAATGAAGTCGTGATCAAAGCCGTGTAGTCTGAGGTGTGTGCGGCGCCTGCGAGCGAGATCTGAGCGTCTGCTGCAGCCTCCCCGAGACGCGGGGCTGACGCACGGTGGGCACAGATGAGGAGAGGGTTTGCAGCAGCTCCAGATATCCTTTAAAGAGCCAGTTGCTTCTCCTACATGCTTGTGACACGCTCGTCTTCCCACTGACCTGCTGACTAAGAACTGAGGCACTCTGCTCTGTCCACAGAAGGAAGCCTTCTGAAGCACATGGAGGGAAAAGGGAACTTTCTTTTCTTGTTCTCTGGTGGATTTTATCCGTGTCGTGAAGCCAGATAAATGTTATGAAAATGAACTAAACTATCACTGGAGGTCCGTTCCAACTGAAAATATTATATTCTTTCTATTCTATTCCACTTCATTCCATTCCCATTCACCCACCACCCTCAAAAGAGTGATCTGACAGAAAGTACCTGCTAACATATGGTGTGCTGCACTTGGGGGCTGGGAGGAAGATTGGTCTGGAATGGCTTTTTTTTTCCGTTCAGTTGAAAATGTATTTAGTGCTTTCAGAGATCAGGCTGCAAGACCCAGAAAACAATTCTTTCTGCAGGTCGAGAGCATGAACAGCAGCAGCGGGCTCTGCTTTTTCATTCTGCCAATGTGTCCCCGTCCTGACGAGGACAGACCACACACCGAGAAGTGCAAGTAATTCGCTTTTCCACACCGATTCATTTTTTTGGCTCCTTCACCGAGATTAATTCCCCTCCTTTGTATTTAATGGCATCTCCAACTAGCAAAACAAAACCAGCTTTATGAATAGCAGCAAACAATCTCCAGCCAGGCTGCCAGGTACTGTGGTGGGTTTGCAGGAGAGACATCTGTCCGATGGCAGCTTGACCAAGACCGACGGCAGGGGAGCGGTCGCAGTCCCACGTGCTGACATCAAGCTGGGAACATCCACCGACCAAATGAGAAGTGGAGAATTTCTCAGTTCTGTTACCACTGCTCTGAAATTACCCGTCTGTTTCTGAAAAATGCTCTTTATTTTGCACTTGGCATAAGAAATGCCCCAGAATGCAGCACGAAGCTTTAAAGGCAAAATAGCCTGCGCTTCTTGCCATGGAGCCTCTGCACAGGCTTCTCTCCAAGGCCTCATTCTCGTTTTCCTAAAAGATAGTGGGACAGCTTTCAGCCCTCATCAAAGTCACAGCCTGAGTAAAAATGAAATTAACATTTATCTGAATAAAATTAAATTCCAGCTAATTATTCCTGAAACTGGAACCTAGGGCTGTAGTGTAAATCCCTTGGATCAGAACACACACCCACCTTTGAGTCCAAATGCACAATGGGTGTATTCCTCAGTTGCATCTACACAAAGAAAAAGCTATTTTTGTAAGACTTTGGCTTTTGATGGCAGGATCTCAGATCTAATCTCTGCAGTTTGAGGCTAAGCAGCTATGGAGCATATGTTGTGAAATGCAGAGCGGAGTTTCTGACCCTCCACTCCAGCACTTCCCAGCCTCCTGTTCCCCGGCATCCTTTTCTGAGCCCTCAGGTCCCAATTTGTGCACAAAGAGCCAGCTTTTCCCTCCTTTCCATGCCAGCCCCAATCTCATCTCTGCTCTAAATATGGATTTGGCAATGGTTTAAGCATTTGGTTGAAGCCTGTGTGTGTTTTAACCAGAATGCTTTTTCTCCGCGATTCCTTTACAGGAACATGCCAGACTTATTTGAGTGTCTGATACAGGAATGGCTTATTTGCCTTTTCATACAGGAGCTGTGCTCTTAAAAAGCACATTTACACTGTAATAACCAGTTCTGTGCCAATACAGGCAAAGTGGTGCATCCTCCTGGCTCTTGCAGTGCTTTTCTCCACTTTGCAGCATCACTCCTTGTCATGACAGCTCAACCTCTGCTTTCATCACCTTTAGCATCTCCCATCCCCACTCCAGGGTGGACAGAGCCCCTCAATCCTCTATTATAATCCCTATAAATTTCTTTAAAAGAAATTAAATCCCTAATCCAACCTTGAACCCTGAGGCTGGCTGAGCATCTTGTTCCATCCTCAGTTTCTAATATGCCTGTGTTTGTCCTTGTTGTACAAGTTGTTCTTGGCTAGACATGACTGTCAACTTTGCTGGAGACACAGTGTAAATATTTTGCACTTGTACAGCAGTGCACTCACTAGAGGAAATGGTGCTGCATACCAGCCTGTGCTGGGTTAACAGAAAAAGCAAGTTTTCTCATCTCTTTGGAGCAGCTCAATCTGTGGTGTGGTGCATGATTTAGCAGCATTTGTGATGTTTCCCTGATTAATTCTTAAACAGGTTTCCTAGCAACAGACGAAGGGAGACCAAAAGTACTCTGCCATAGGAGAAACTTCTTTGTATTTTCGTGTGGTGTCAAGTATTAGGATTTTTACTTTCCCATTTATAAATGTGCACAGAGGTCCCTGGCACACAGTCACTTCTCTGCATATACATTCCTGAGATAAATAGCTGGGCTAGGGAAGCTTCTGTGGGCATGATAGAAAGAAGGAAAGTAAGTAATTTCTTAAAATTCTAGTAACTGGATTTGAATTTCACAGTAATTACTTGGTTCAAATATTTCTTAAAGGATGACAGGTTGAATTTTAGTGATTTTTAGGAGATGTTCTGTAATCTTCTAGGCAAATCCGAGGAAAAGAGTGAGAAAAGTAAGAAGAGACCTTTTTTAAATATTTCTGCATGCAGAACAGTTGCCTTTACAATTACTTTCCACTGTTACAGGAACTACATGTAAATATATATTTGAGCTCCTGTATGATATGACCAGAAAATTTGACATTAGAATGTGGCCCTTATACATTTCTTATATGTGAAACTGAAATAAGATGAAATAGAATAAATGCGCCATTTCCATCATTTCTTCCTACCTTCCAGCTCATAAAGCCTATTCCTTTAAAAATTAGGCACAGTGCCTACAAAAATAAAAAAAAGTGTCATTAGCAAAAAAGCTGAATGTTTCAACTGAAACACAGAGTATCAGTAGAACTCATCTGTGATTGGAATTAAAATCATACCAGAAGACTGCAGGACTTGTGCATCCTTCTGGAAAAATAAAGGTGGAGCCTCCATGCCAGGTTTGTCTTTGCTCTCAAGAAAACTTCCTAGCGGGAGTGCCAGGAGGAAAAAGCTGGTACTTTCCTAAGGGTAGTAAAACAACTATTTAACCCAGGGAAAATACAGCTGGATGATTGTAAGCTGTTAAATCCCTAATTAAAGGACAGTACAAAGGTATCTCAGCAGACACACATGCAAGGTATTTGTCCTCTCCTCAGTTTTAATAAAATTGGTGTTTAGATGGATTTATTAATTGACTTCAGGATTAGATGCTCTTCTTAGACGTGTCCTCATGGTCTGCGAGTAAAATTAACACAACAGCAAGAATGTAGACTCCAAAGTAAAAAAGGAGTTGAACAATAAAGAACTGAGAAACAAGGAAAAGTGCTTAGTCCTCTTTAGGAATTGAAATCTAACAAAAGAGGTTTGTTTTCCCATGAATTATAACTGGGGAAGCAGGACTTTATGTGAAATTAATCCCAACTTTAGAGTGAATATTCTGTGTGTGTGGATTATCTCTTGGGTAAAGATTTGCAAGACTGAGCTCTCAGCACACATTGCCGGTTCATTACCTTGTAACCAAGTCTTCAAAGTCAAGCATTGAGCTGCTGTCATTTCTGAAGCCCCCACGCTAAGTGTTTGCACAAGTCAGAGGGAGAGATGGGCAGATGGGATGAGAGGCAGGTTTGGGTTCCCCTGTGCTGGGGAGAGGGGAGGAGATAGTGAGGGCTGTGATTCCTGCTGCTCCATCCTGCACCCAGAGCTCAGCAAGACATCCAGCTCAGCTCATCCTCCGCTTTTCTGCCTCCCAGGGCAGACGCCCTCACGAGCACAAACCCTCGGCTCCCCTATTTCCACTTCTGAGCTCTCCACTCCTGGCGCTGCAAGCAGGCAGCTCTCTGTGCTGAGGGAACAGCTTGACAATTTAAAGGAGTGCATAAGACTATCCATCATTAATATGAACACTTGAAAGTATGTTTAATTTTGCTGTCTTCGGGAAACCAGCTGAGTAAGATTCCAGCTGCTCCAAACGTGTCAGCGGTGGCTGCAACTGCAGGGCTCTGAGAGTGAATGGTGGGAGCCACGCTGATTTATTCATCTGCTGCTTCTGCAGGGAGAACTTTGGTCTTCTCCATCTTTTTTCATGGGTTCACTATTGGAGCATCCCACAATACTTGCTTGATTTTTTATTCTCAAACTTTGCATAGTTCCAAGCGCAGCCCCCTTTACAGCAGTTACACCCCCCTTCTCTCACAGAAAGGTATTTCACAAGATAAAGGGTAGCGTGGTTTCCATGTCCTTTCTCCAGATGGCATCAATTAATCCATCTTCTAACTCAAAATGTTAATATTTTATAAGACTGAGAAAACATTCACTTATTTTATTCCCCGACCCACAAGCATACACTTTAAAAAATGTTTTCTAACTTATCTTAATTCATATCTCTTATTTCATAATTACCATTTTACTATATTTTCTGCCCCTGTCATAGCTTATTTGTGGGATTTTTTTCATATTTAATCAAAAATTAAATTCTGAGGTAACACCTCTGGTTATCTCTTCATAATCAAATTTTACTTTTTTCTTCAGAAATATTTAAAAGGAAGAAGCAATTGCTTGTAAGAATGGAGGCATATCATTTTTGTGTGAGTTTGATGACTGAAGTGACTTTTACAGGAAATTCAGAGGAAATACAATTTATGTATTCAGACACTTGAGTTTTGGAATTTTTATTTTTTCATTTGAATTGTTTACCTATTTTCAAGAAGTCCCAAATACATGCTAAACAAAACCCAAGAGGTTTGTAAGCCTTCTGTCTTAAACACTGTTTTTGCTGAGCAAGGTAGGTGTTGCGAATTGTTCTCTCTTTACCCTCCCTCACAGGCAGACTCATTTCTTACCAAGAGGTGTTCAAGGAGGATCTATCAGTATTTGCATAATGGGTCGTTGGTTTTTCCCTGTAATCCTAGGAGAAAATCCAAATCTTACTTTGCTGAAGAGGAGTGAGATGGAGTTAAAGCACCATTAATACAGTGAGAGCCATGCCCAAGCCACCATTCTGCTCAGACAACAATTTTTCTTCACTCGAGACCAGGGTTACTTGGCATCCGAGATTTATAAAGGAAAAAAATAACCCCACACCATAACCCTTTCAATATTTCAGAGTTTACATTGACAAAATTGTTCTTAATATTTTATTGGGCTATCTCCTCTCTAGGCAGCTTGTGGATGTTTTCCTCAAAATAAATAATGGTCAAGAAGATCTAAAATAATGGCTTTCTGTTCTGCAGTTATTTACAGTCCCATGATAAAGTCATGAAACTGCAGACTATGCAAAGAGGTGATTATAACATTGTCAGTGTCCAGCAAAGTGTCTGACAGGACTTAGCTGGGCAAGTACATCCCCAGCTGTGACAGATGTGCCAGTGAGTAGGAAGAACATAGTATGAGTCTATCAGCAATGGAAAACAAGATTTTAAATGTGCTGTCAGAGATGAAGAGGGAAAATTATTGCAGATGGAGAACGTGATGAAAGTTTCCCCAAAGCTGAACTTAGAACAGGGCAGAGAGAGGGAACAGTAAATAGTAATCAGTGCATATGTTACAGGCAGGATGATGTGTTTCTTCTTGTCTACATGGAATAATTCTGCAGGTAAAATGGGCTGTTAAGTATCTCACATCAATGTTTCTTACCTTATTAGATTACAAGGTTTTACAGCGCTCTCTCAGAACCTGATAACAGCTCCGACTCCCTCTCCTTACACAAACCTTGACAACTATACAACATTTTACATTTAATTACTTGAGCTGAAACTGTTCCTTGTACAAAGGTTGTTTTCAAATTAATTAATCTGCTTCCTCCATATGTCACAATTCTCTTTTGTATCCTTCGTGATCTTTCAGACATGAACAAAACTCATCCAAGATCCATATGTCTCTATATTTGCTGCTGTTCTACACTTGTACCTGTTTTTTTTTCTTTCATTTAAACTTTCATGGAAAAGCTACTTTTAAAGCTAGCAAAAACCTTTCCAGAAAGTCACCTTATAATGATATACTTGGAGTTTTTTGTTATGTGAGAACTGTTATCACCAATGTGAGCACTAATCTCATTCATATAACAACTACCTAAGGAAGCTACTGGGCATTTGGACTTTTAATGCAATCCAAGGGCTGGAATAATTTAAGACCATAGATAACCAGCAGGAACTCTGCAGATCACTGTCTAGTTGTCCACAACAGCAATATTCTAGAGAAGTTAGCACCTAATCTAATTAGTTTCCTTGGGGAAAAAAAAAAATATAAAAAGGGAGAGCACTATATCTCTGGGTTTATAATGTCTAGTTTTTAATCCTGTAATTAGCATTGCAGTGGCTTATCCTGGTAGCATGAGATAGTCAAAGTTATCAGCTTTGCTTCCCAAATTAGAACTCTTAGTCTCTCCTGATTCAAACTATCTCAAAATAATTATAATAATTTCTTTGTTTTTTAAAAAAGACAGGAATCTCACAGCTGTCTTATGTCTTCCTGCAGCGAGTTTGCTGATAAAAATGAGCACCTTGTTATTTCCAGTGCTTCTCAGAGCATGGGCTGGCAGAGGAAAATCCTGTGCATCCCCACATTTCTCTGTACAAAATCACAGGAAAAGTGCTCTGGGTCTTGGATATCTCTGGGCCTCTTGGTCAAGAAAGGGCTACTGTGACCCAGGAAAAGAAGAGTCCTTAAATAACTTCTGCTCCCACCTGCAGTAATCTCAGCCATTCCCATTATGGGAAGGTTTGGGCGGTCACTGAACCATCCAAATCTTTACTAATGCAGTCACAAACATTAGAAAACTGGTTCTCCACGGTTCTTTGTAATCGTGGGGTTTGTTATTAGAAAGGTGAAAGAAACTAGATTATTTTTCCCTGCCTAAATTTTGTTTCTCCTTAGGATAAAAGGAAAAGAAAGGCATCCATTGCCTAAATATTGCCCTCTGAACTGGAGTCTTATGGAAGTTTTTCATAGTTTGAACTTTGAAGAAGGAAAGAAAGAGGCTGGTCTCATCCAAATTTGACTGTGGAAAGTATCATCATTGGTCTGGTGCACGAAGTCAAGAAATCTGAAACATTCTGCTGATCTTGTGCCTTCTGTGCCATCAATTTCCTTTATTTTTAGATCTACTGCTTTTTAGTGCAAAGCTGCACTTTGTTTCACCTAGATTTGTTAATATAATGATGAAAGCCTGGGAGTCAGCTGAAGTTTGAAAGACTCTTGTCTTTAAAAGGCATTGGCAAGGTAGGCAGAAGGGAGCTCTAGTTATGACAACATTTTTTGGGATCAATATGTGAGGTTTGACTTTTTCTGGATCCTGCTTAATCTTTTTCAGATCTTGTCAGAACAGTGGAGCTCCATCTTCAGGGGATGCAGTAGAGTATGGAGGAGCAGAATATATTTTAGCAGTAACATACCAGCTCTTAATTCAATTATAGTGTTAGCATTCAACTGAAAAATATATTAGTTGTGCAGATCACAACATAGTAAGTGCTATATAAAGAGATACAAAAATATAGCAAACTTCTACTCCAAGGTGGGGGTTTTCCTTCTTTTCTTCATATTAAGAAAATAAAACAAACAGTCCATGGGTTTCACTTCAGATTTTACCATGTAATTCTGAGTACACCTTAAACCATGAAAGATGAGACGTGGAATACCAAGAATTCTCCATGCTGCAGCAAAAAGGAGTCGGTGCCAGCCTAGTTTTGCTCACAGCTCTTCTTCACAAACAATAGCAAACACAGAGGAAGATGGAGAAATGAGAGGACAATGGTTTATTACTGGCAAGGGCTCCTAATCTTGGGAGCCTGATACGACTCAAAATATGACAATCCAAATATATGAAATTTCAGAGGATTAGGAACATTATTCTGAATGTCTTATTGAAACACACTACACAATCACGTGCCACAAAAGTGGAGTGATTTAATTTTAAGGCAATTTAAAAATCAAAGTGAGGACATCTCTCATTGCAAGTGAGTGAGACTTGGCAGGTCCTTTACAGACAAGAAGAGTTAAGCCTTGCTGATGATTGCAAAGTTCTCATTCATAGAGACAGGAGCTACAGAAGGGAAAAAATTCCTTAGCAATTTCTATGACTGAGGGGAGACGTGTGCCCCTAAAAACCAGAAGAGAAATCAGGAGAGCAATTGGTATGGGAGTTTTTATCTCCAGATCAAAAGGTTCAGAGCAATACAGGCTGTTTATGTAAGAAAAAAATCTTTAGAGCAGGGAGCAGAAAAAAAGGATAACAAACATATGGGATTATTTGCTTTAAGAAGTCAATGAAAAATAAGTATTCATTGCTAGAGAAGAAACATTAGCACAGTTCAGCAAACACCCAATGAGCAACAGAGGAAAACAGAAAGCGCAACAAATTTTGAGGGTGATACCAAGAAAAGAGTCTAATAATCTTAAACTCAGGTATGATTGCATGGGTTTGTAACTCAATTTGGAGCATTAATGGGTTTGAGATAAATGATTTGACACACAGGAAAAAGAAAACCAGTCTAAATTCTGCAAAAGGATCTGGTGATCAAATCTATGAATTAAATCTATGAATTTATTCAAGTGACTAAAGATGTACAAAAGGACTAAAGTGGATTTCTAAAAGCATGCAGATATTTCCACATATCCTTGCCCCAACACAAATTTTTGAAATGACCTAGGGTCAGATTTGTAAAGTTATTCAACAGCCTAAAATATATACATAAGTACTAACGGGACCTACATAATTCCTAACTAATTCAGTTACTTGACTTCTGTTAAAATTTTCAATTAATCTATTCCACTGGGCTTTGAAAAGGAATTGTAAATGCTGAGAATTTATTAATAAAGAGCTCATCTTCATAATCTAGTGTGTAAGAAAAACAATGTTTGATGGCATCAGATGTATCTGTTAATCACCTAAATCCAAGCAGTCTGAAGTTATTCTTTGCATTCTAAACTATTCACTGTTACTTTATTGAACATGCCAAGGCAATTTCACTATTATTTCTCCTAGCATAAAATTTAAGTTTTATCTTTAGATGTATCAATATGATTTGGGTTCCATCTGCACTTGCCAAGTAAAATTAATTGGAATCACATTTACCACGATCAAACTAAAATTAAATGAGATTGTTAAACTGGAGACACTTTTCTTTTCTGGTTTAGGTAGAGTTAAAACAGAGACTTTTCCTGTTCTTTCCAGGCTGTAATATTTTTTTTTATCCTAAACTCTTAAACCCAAAGAAATAGAAGGAATTCAGCATAATACTGTGCTTTTTCTTTTCTCTATTACCTTTAAAAACACTATCAATGCAGTCCTTTTCACTTTAAAACCCCAATAGGAAAATTATAGACTTTTCTATTTTTTAGAAAGGGTACCATTTTGCAAATATACAGAGAAAATTATTAATAAAAAAATGGAGCACTGGCACTGATTGAACATTAGTGTATATGCTCAACCACTAAGCCAGTCTGTGTGAGATGTGCTTTATACTCAGAGCATTGTATGCATTCAGAATGAGATAATCAGTTTAAAACTATCCAAGAACTTTTGAACTGCAGATTAAATTCCATCATCCTCTACAGAAAGGTAGAGCAATTGCCAGCCACTTGCTGCCAATACAATCCAGGAAAGAAATTATTTGCCCCTTTCCTCTTTATATACAGAGAAATGGCGTTGAAAAGCAAATTGTTTCCTGTTGAAGAACCTGAGGCTGTTTTCATCAAATCATAGAATGGTTTAGGTTGGAAGGGACCATAGAAATCATCTTGTTCCAACCCCCTGCCATGGGCAGGGACACCTTCCACTATCCCAGGTTGCTCCAAACCCCATCCAACATGGCCTGGAACGCTTCCAGGGATGGGGCAGCCACAGCTTCTCTGGGCAACCTGCCAGGGCCTCCCCACCCCCACAGCCAAGAATTTCTTGAAAATCTCTAAACCATGCTCTCTTTCAGTTTGAAGTCATTCTACCTTGTCCTATCACTCCAGGTCCTTGTCCAAAGTTCCTCTACAACGCTCTTAGAGTCCCTGGAAGGTCCCTAAGGTCTCCCAAGAGCCTTTTCCAGACTCAACAGTCCCAACTCTCTCAGACTGTCTCCATAGCAGAGGTGCTCCAGCAGCTTTGTGGCCTCCTCTGGACTCACTCTAGCAGGTCCATGTCCTTCTGTCCAGGGCCCTCAGAGCTGGACACAGTCTTCCCATGTTACCTGTAACTGTTTATTTTGTGCCTGCTGAAAAGACAGCAAAAGGAATACAAATTAAGAAAAGCTTAAAATTATGTCAGCATTTAATCTGCACATCATTTCTGACTGGAGTGCTGTTACCTAACCCCTGGTATCCTATATTAAATTTCACTTCTGCTGTGTCTCTCTAACCTTGAGGTAAAGGTCCATCCCCCTCTTCCTTCTTCCAAGCAAATTATTCAGGCTGAATTCTAAAGACAGAAGATAACAGTATTGTTTTTCACTTTGATTTTCAGAAGGCATTCAATTTCTGAAATACTTTCAATTAGTAGAACACAGCAAAGGGTGTCTAAGGCATCTTTCATTTCTGAAGAGAACACAGGCTTTCATCACTAACTTGTCAATGCAATTAGCCATATTCTTGATCTGATGCATTTCTCCAAAGCACTACCTTTCTGTTTGTTGTCAGGGACCACACATCTCTGACAAACATTTCAAAATGAGTGATAAGGTTAAAAACATCTCCTCTGAGTTTATGTGCAAACATTCTGCACATTCTCAAGCCTCCCCCTTCCCCAACTGACTGTCTGAAGTCGCGTTTTTCATTCTCACACCGGTGCTGTGGTTTCTGTGCCTTCAGACGTTGAGATACCACGAGAAAACCCTAAATCACAGGGTATCATCAGTGCTGACTTGGTAACTAACAGAACTGCAGCTTTACTGCACCACACAAAAGATCCATGTTTCCTCACATGCGACAAACTGCTGAAAGACCTGTAATTTTAGATAGCAGGAACTAAGTTCTGTGCTCTAAATAGGGAAGAGATAGAGGGCTACAAGCCAGAGGAAGGGAAATGATACAGAGCATCTCTCCAAGACCCATTTCTGATACTATCAATCCCTTTTAGCTGTCTTCTTTTAGCTAAAAGGTTTGTTTGCACTGTCCTGGGTTTTTATTCCAAATGTCAGAGGGACAGGAAGGATATGAAAAACACAGATTAGAAAGCAATTTCTCAAGTGCAATGTCCTGTGAGGAGGGGAGGAGAGTTTCTTTATGAAACCTCAGACAGAGGGAACATGGTAGTCCTTTCATTCTCCAGATTGGAATCCAGATGACTACAACAGCACTGCTAAAATACAGGATCTCTCTACCCTGCTTGTGCTAATCAGCAATTGCTGCCTGTACCGCTCCAGCTGTGCTAGTTCCTGGAGTTCTCTCAATGGAGGAAAGGGAAAATTGCTTCTATATGTCTTGGCAGACCATTCCAAGGAGAGACCCTTGGCCTACATATATCATATGTTTTAAACGTATATAAAACCACCAACCAGTTTTTTTAGTGTCTCAGAACTAGATTTTGCAGCAAACCTATCAGCTTACTTGGTAACACCAAACAATATTGATTTCTTCCCTTTTAGGGGTGTTGCTTGCCAAATTTTGTTACAAATAGCTTTCACTGAGCTTCAAAAGGAAGTTATGTCATGTGTTACAGGAGGACTCAGCATCTTTGATCCCTGTTGACTGCAGGGAATGATGAAAATAACCAAAAAGGTTGCATTCTGATGGCAAATTTAGCCAAGGCATGTCCATACAAATGTTGCTACCAGACTTTATTGTGTTCTAGTCACACCTGAGCTCACTGTGTCCATGTCCACACAGTTCAAGAAATATCTTAAGCTCCAGAAGAGACCTTGGAAGCAGAGAAGCATATGTGCAGGGTGGGCAATCAAGGGAATCCCAGGGCTTTGCAGTGGGTTAGAATTACAGCACCATTAAGGTTGAAAAACACCTCTGGATCCTTGTGACCAAGCATCAACCTAGAGCAAACCATTTCTAAGCTGTAACTTGGGTGAAAATGAGGACTTTGGGCTGGATTATCAGGGGGTGGGTAATGCAGGTGCACTGACTGTTCTCCCATAGAGACACTAAAGGCAGCTCTGAGAGTTGTCTCAGTTTGGGCTGTGCCCTGAACCCCTGGCACTGCTGGCTGCAATGCAATGATTGACTGTGCAAGTGATATGAGTCCAGCAGAGCAGTTTAAACCACTCTTCAGCAGTCATTTAAACCAAACTGGAGTGAATTAGGTCATACCAGTTTACAGTCGTACCAGCTACAGATGAGGAAAGCTTTAAAAAGCTGTCCTTGACACCTCTTAGCTTTTATTTATTCTTATCTCCTTGTTTCTTTATGACTCTGTCATTCAATCCACCATCTGAGGTGCATCTTGCTCAGGAACAGCTCAGATCGATTCCTTTGGGTTTATTTTAAGGAAAAAAATATGATGCCTAATGAACAGAGAATGTCTGAGGGTAGGACCAGGGGACTTGGCAGCAAGGGAGGAGCAGGACCTTGAAAGAGTGGTGGTACAGCTGGATGTAACTGCAACTGCTCCTCTTCCTCCTGTTCCTCCACATGGGCAGGTGAGGTCTGAACCTGGCAGGGTTGAAAAATGCCATCTGTCTGGTCCAAGGCAGACAGAGGAACTCCTGGAGAGGGATAGCAGCTGTGAATAGTCTGGTGTTATGGTGAAAATTACTAACAGCTCTTAGTAATGATTATAAGAATTAGATCGACATTTGTCCTTCTAGCTTTTGGCTGTCCCCTCATTTTTATAAGAATTAAACATCACACAATCATCTTTAAGAAAAAACTACAGCATCGTGGGTCTATCTGAAATAGAATTAACAGTACTTTTCATATATTCTGCCCCAAATTTAGATTCACATTTTTAGATTTGGATTGTGCTCCTGTGAGTGGGTCAGGCTGGTGCCCACTGTTGTGCTGGTCACACCCCATACCTGTAATACCCATCACCACCTCCTTGACCTATCCATTAGCTCTGAAACAATAACATGTAATTTAAAAAAATCAGCATAATTTTGCCCCCAAACAATATAATGAATATATCAAGTTTGATCTGGTCTCATCTTGGGCTGTCTTGAGTCAAAGAGGGCGTGTTTGGAACAAATATAGCAGGAAAGAAGGGCTGGTGTGGTGCCCAGGGTCCTGCTGTTCTTGCTTAAGCAACAGCACAGCTCAAATTAGAGCAAGACTTGATGCTCCCATTGCACCCTCACACTGAAATGTTCAAGAAACCAGAGTGGGATCAGTGAAGGCAGCACTCAGATATCCTTTTTAGTCAGGTGTTTCTCTCTAGCTTTCAAATCCTGAATGGGGGAATATGCAGAAGCAGCAGAAGAGACACAACCCAGTGTGTGGATATAATTAAAAAAAGAAGCAGCATAATTAAAATGATAACAGAGGCAGAAAGGTAACCAGTCTTCAAAGGTGATTTGAGAAAGCACCAAGTGAAATGAGATTTTTGCCATTAACTTAACTAAAGCTGGAACTTCCCTACTAATCTAACACCTTCCTAGGTGTCCTAATTTTGTTTTTCTTAGGAGTTCTAGAGGTAAAAATCAAGTAGATCATTGTCATTGTTTGATACTTTTAAAAACCAGCCATAAAATTGTCTGCTAGAAAAATAATATTTCCATTTTAGAGCATAATATTTATTTGATAGCTCAGCACAGTATTTCAGCCTTTCCCTTTACATGAAACAATATGTATGCAGAGAGGTGATACAGAGCAGCGTGATAAAAAACATTTCCCAAAGTTCAATTGCACATAATGGCTTATATTGCCTCTGCACATGTGCATGCACAAGGTAAGGCTTATTTCAGGAGAAAAAAAAGGAAAAAAAGAAATAGAAAAAAAGAAGTGGAAATTTGCAGTATTTGTTACACTTATCAGACTTGAACACCTTTAAACAGTTTCTGTTGAAAGATGTTTCTATGTGACCAAAAGCTGTTAATAGCAGTTTCTTGCTGAAGACCTCCAGCTATCTTCCTATAAAAGACTGAGACTGTAAAGTCCTTATATCTGGTTCTGTTATAGACTCTGAAAATGCAGCAGCAGCGCTGCAGAAGGAGGAGTTGTACTCGTAGTTTCCCTCAGAAGGGCTTCGCTATGCATCTTGTCTGTCTGTGTTTTCACAACAATCCACTATTGCTTAATAACAATCCATAATGTTCTAAAAATAATAAGCCTAGGTGGTCTGGAAAGCTAGAAAATAGAAATGCTGTCACATTTTCTCCAGAGGGAATTGATACATTTTGTTCTGCTCCGTTCCCCAAAGGGTACAGCAGATGTACAGGTGCTAGGCTAGAAATTGTTATAATTACAAAACCTGTATTCAGCTCCTCAGAGAGCTTTGAAATTTCAACATACAGTAGAAACTTGAGCTTTGAAGAGAAACAAAAAAAAATCCATATGCCCAAAAGAACAATACAGTACAGGATGATTTCCTGAATTATTTACTGCAGCAAGTCGATCATTAAGAAATACAACACAACAAACAAAACTCACAGGAAGCACTGTAAATCTAAACAACATCAAAACCAGAATTTCTGGCCCACAAAGGGTTTTTAATACATATATACAACTTCTGTTTTACACTTTCTGCACAGAGTAGTTATATAGGAATCTATACAGGCCAACATCACTCTTCTCCTTACCCTATCTCTGTTGCCTGTGAATTGCAGCTATTTGTTTTCTGTGAGGGGAAAAGCCTTTATTACCACTAACATAGGAAAATGAAGTGAATTCTTTATGTTCCTATGAAGCTGCAAAAGAGGAAAAGAAAAAGATGCTTATTCTATTTTTGGAAGCTGTCAATCATTGGTGATGGCAGTAGAGGAGAAAAGGTTTTCGGGTCCTTGCTCAGAGTTCATTGAATCATCAAATTGTAGAATGGTTTAGGTTGGAAGGGACCAGAGAAATCAGCTAGTCCAACTCCCTGCCATGGGCAGGGACACCTTCCACTAGCCCAGATTGCTCCAAACCCTGCCCAACCTGGCCTTAAACACCTCCAGGGATGGGGCAGCCACAGCTTCTCTGGGCAACCTGTGCCAGGGCCTCCCCACCCTCATAGCCAAGAATTCCTTCCCAATATCCCATCTAACTCTGCCCTCCATCAGTGTGAAGCCATTCCCCCTTGTCCTGTCACTCCAAGCCCTTCTCCAGCTCTCTTGGAGCCCTCTTAAAAGACCCCACAACTGGATTGCTCTGTTTGGTACCCTGCCGTTCTCTTAATTCCACAAAGCCATGGGTAAATCCTCTGGTTTCATGGGTACCTCCAAAATTTACTGACATCATTATGAGTCTCAGAGCCTTTCATCAGTACTGCTGGGACACACGTGGTCCTTCAAAATCAAGATATATAATTTGTGGATGTCTTCTGGAGACAAGAACATTTTATGTAGATCCATCCCAATTATTCGGCAATCTGCATTGTTCAAATTTCATCCCTTCCTCATATCATTTGAAATTCATGTGAAAATTGAAATGCACTGCTGGATGGTTTCAAATTTCTCCTGGGAGTTTGGCAAAAACAGAGTTTTTTTGTGTTTAGCATTTTAACCCCCTGTTATATTTACCTGAGGCCAATTTGATACAGGGGAGTGCAGCAGCCATTTCACTGGCAAACAGGGAGAAGCTCAACATGTCTAGTGCCTGGAGCATTTGGTGAGTGGCACTGCACCAAATTATTAATACTGTGATAACAGCTTTAAATCAGGTCCTGTGATGTACATCCTTTTCCTTTTAATCACTGAGCGTTCTCTGCGAGGCACTGTCACAGCTCTTATTTACCTTTAGGAGACTGTGCTTAGGTAGGAAGGGTGAGGCAGGGGAAAGAAGGAGAGAGCAATGTTGAGGGAAGAGGATGAGGGCAGAAGGCTCAAAGTAACTGGTCAGAATGATTTCCAAGACCAGGCATTCATCATGGTACCCTGTGAGAAAACACAGTTTCATACACAGGTACCTCCAAATAGAATGAAACAGGAACTGTGTTTTCCTATTTTCCATTCTGATATCTAGTCTGTTTTGAGATCACTCTTTACTTAGCATGGTTTACAAATAACAGACTAATCCAAATAATTACAAAAATTATTTGATAAATCTGTTATAGCAGCAAAGCTTCAGTCTCATTGAAAACATGAAAGTTATTATGCAATGGATTTTTGACAGGCTCACTGGAGCCCACTGATAAATCTGTAGGGAAAGAACTCTCTGCATTGCTGTTCACATTATGAAGCTTTTTGGACAATAATTTCACTATTACTAAACAGAAAAGCTTTACTTCTTGTCCTCTGGACAAGAGCAACTTTGTTCTTTGCTGGTTTTCCCATAAACCAAACCCAACAACCAACAAATAAAGGAATTATCATTTAGCTACTGCTGTCACTTCTTAGGGACCTTACAGAAGAGGAACTTTCCATTCTGTCTCTGCAACTGAGAAAGAAACTATTTGTCCTCCCATTTACCCTGAAGACAACAACATGTTCAAATGGACTTTGCAAGCTCAGCTCCATCAGCAGACACAGAAGGGATGCAATGTCACTGCTATTCTTGTATGGTTTTTGAGTTGATATAGCTATTTCTGCTATGGAAATGTACCTCTCAAGTCTTCAGTATTTGTACTGTCTGATAAAAAATAGCCTGAATTTAATAGTATCATCTGCTTTCTGAGACATCCCGCCTTGAGGAACAAAGCAGGAACCTGCCTTTTAGAATTTTACATACAAAACATATGAAATGGGAAACAGAAAATCTCTGTAAGTAGCATAATTCTGTGAGCTTTATAGCATTCTTAAGTATACAACAAACTGTGTTATCACGGCTCTTAAAAAGAAGCATTTAAAAGAAGAGAATTTCAGGGTTTAAAAAACCCCCACAAACAAACAAACAACTGAAAAATAACCCTCAGAGAATATCCTGGCACTTACATTGCTCACAATTAAGCTCCAAGCAGGGGATTTTTTTCTCTACTTTCAAGGAAACTTCTGTAGTAACCTTTCAAAATTTTGCAGGAACAGGGAAGGATGTACTAGAATTGCAGCGCATTGTGTTTCATCTGGCACAGCTCTTCAATCTCTTCAATAATTTCTGGCGCCACAAAATGTCTTCATGTAACATAGCAACAGTTTCAGCAACTGTGCAGATTTAGAATCATCAAAAAACATTGTAGTTTGGTGTAAACTGCATGGATCCCTTCCCTGTTCTATACATTGCATAATGTGTTGGTATGGCGCTTGCTAATAGCTGTCTGTACTCCCACAGCAAAAAAAGAGAATAGTAATAAACTGGTGTGAATGGATTCTGCTTGAAATCCCCACAAAGCATCTGAGATGCCTTGGAAGGGAAAAAGATCCTGGCAATAAGGGCGAGATACCCTGGGTTTTTTTTCTGAATACTCAATAGTAACATGTTCATGGTCAAAATAACCAGATAGCAATAAATAGAGTGGAAATGATAAAATGAAGGAAGATCTTTTGCCTTAGGAATGTGTGATTTCTTATGCAATGAACTGAGCTTCAAAAAAGCTTTCAAATAGATACTTATTTTACCAGCTTATGTTACCAACAGGGTGTGGACACTCTCTTTGAGTTCAGGGAACGGTGTGAGAAGTGCCAGAGCCTGGGATGTGATGGCTCATGCACAGGAGCTTATATACAAAGAACAATTTCATCACATCCAATAAACTCTATAACAGGATTTTAAGTATGCTTGTAGGGTTACGTATCTAAATAAATAAATGTTTAGGTTTAACTTGCTAAGGGTTTGGTGTTTTCTCATTCCCTGTAGCTTGGTAAAGGATGCTGTAATACTCTGTCTTTAATTTGTGGAGCAGTGCTAGGTGATGGTCAGTGCCAAGTGCTGTAGCTACACTTTAGCATATATAAACACTTATCTGTCAGTGTGTTTATAAAACTTGTGTGGGTGAATATAACTTGATTATGGAAACTCTACTCTGAAAGGAAACTTCTTTCTCACCACCTCTCTTCATAATGTGCAAGAAGGCTCCAAAATTACAACTGCAGGGAGTTTTTCTTCCTAGCAGAAACTCACAGTCAGAGCAGAGGAAAGGAGCAGCTACACAGTGGAATAGGCCCCTCAGTGGGATGATGCATTAAATGTGTCTTGATCACACTGAGATAAAATCAAGGCTTCTAGAACACAAAATGAAGACCATGCTGGTCTGAAAACACTGAATAATGCTATTAAAAAACCCAAAAATCCCTCCCGCAGTTCACTTTACTGAGCTGAAATTTAGAATGAGCATCCTTGCATTCAGGTGCATTCAACACACACATGGCCACGCATGTCTAAGTAGGTCACAGCTCCAAGATGCCACCAGGCTCTGCTCCTACCCCGGGGAGATGGGAACTGTCCTTGCCTGGGTGCTGAGCTGAGATTCACTTCATTACCCTGCACTTTGATTTGAGCTGATGGACCCTTGCCCGTGGGGTGCAAAAGCAGAGGGAGCTGGTGCAGGGCACAAACCAACCTCTGACAGTGACCGTGGAGCACTGTGGTGGTGTCTTTACAGAGCTTCTCTCTCTTTCTGGAGCAGAGCTGCAGCTGACATTCAAGGTACAGGTTTCACACTTCAGCAGCCATTGACACGTCCAGAACACGAGCTGCTGGTAACCAGCTGAGCAATTGGCTCATTCTGAACATGCAGTTTCTGGAAAGATCTCATTTTCGCTCTCATATAGTGCATCTTAACAAATAATGGTGAACTGGAACGTGGATGTGAACATTACAAGGATTACATACTAAAAATTCACTGCTAATGCCTGACTTCATTGTTAGCAAACAGCATATTGTAAGAGTAGAAGAAAGTGTAATCTAAATAACCTCATTTAAAAACAAATATATATTCTTTTCCTTAATTAAGTCCATTAGTTTTTGCAATTAATCTCATTTTAACTGGGACTTCATGCAAATAGTTGCTGGCAATATTATGTCACAGTAACACTTGCCACAGCTGGAGGTCATGAGAACTTAAGGGCATTTTCCAGATTCTTCCCAGAGCACCACTTTGGCAAGGAATAATTATGCAGAGTGAAAGCTGATGGATTGTTCTGATATCAGTGAATCCTTCATGTCTTTTCACCAGATGTAAAGTGTAATCAGAATTTTTCAGAAGTACTTCTGAATGTCATTTTTACAGTTTTATTGGCAGCTTTTTAGAATCCATTTCCTGTCATACACGGAGGCACAAAGAGGCAGAATTGTAAAAACGCTGCACTTCTTTTCCTCCTTTTTCTTTAGCAGGGGAAAGACAGTGACGAGAAAGAGAAGATGGAACTGATATCAGATGTGTAACACTGTGGGAACTTCGGTTGCCCTGTAAGCTGGCTGTGGTTTTATCCATAGTCTGAGAGTGCCAGGTTGCCTATTATCCCAACTTTTGCCTCGTAATTAAAATGTCTTTAGTCAGAAGTATCCAAGTGTTGCTCTGCTCACTGGCTGAAAACCTCAGCTCAGCAGCCTCCCCCGCCACACGCCTCGTGCACACTGCGCCGAGCACCTGGAACATGTGGTTTACAGCAGCTTCCTCCACTGCAAAGAGGAAATATTTGGATTGCAGTCGGTGCTGTGCTGCTGTGCCAATGGCAACAGCAGAGCAGGCAGGGGAAGAGCTCAGCAGAAGATTGCCCAGTTGTTTTTATAGACAATCTACCCACCTGGCCAAACCTCGGAGAAGCCTGTGACCAGTCCCTACATCACCATCAGACCTTTAATTAAAGTCCATCACGTCTGACTGCTGGTATTGCACAGTTAATTTAGTGTTGGTAGATGTATGGACTGTTGTCATGGATGACATTTGGGAGCCCACAGTGCCAGATCATAAAAAGTTTGGCAGCGATACTGGGAATCTTATACCTGTAAAGCTGTCAAACTGTAGATAATGTAAGTACTCATTCTCTTGCAAAGCAGACAAAGAGAAAGGTTTATCAACAGGAAAGGATTTTGCCTGCCTGACTTCTCCAAATTGAAAGGAAAGATCTATATTGGCAAGATCTTTATCAACTTAAGGCTGTTTTCTAAAATCAGCAAGGGCATTTTTTGCTTCTCAGGCTTCCTCTGACCACTACACTGAGAGACTGAGCTCAGTCTTCATTTTTCTGTTTTGCTTCTTAGTGAGCATTTATACATCATGAAATAGGCCCTTTCCTTTCAGACTGTACACATGTGACATCTGGGTGTTGTTTCAGATCTGAATGCACAGTGAGGGGGCAAAACTCGAAAGCTCTTACCACTCTCAGTGTTGTCCAGTAAGGTACATAGTACCCACATTCCTGGAAGATCAAAGGAGTAAGCATTGCCCAGAGAATAAAAACTGCAGGTAAACAATGTGACATATGGCCAGCTAGCAAAGGTACCTCTGGAAAACATTTGGGTGAAATAAGGCTGAAAAACTATTCTATATTTTTTCTTACTTTGATGCCATTACCTAAGTAGCAAGGATATGTTTGAAACCAAGTTTTGATCTTGTGAGGAGTTAATGGGAGGGTGACTGACTGGGGGAGCTGTTCCCCCAAGAGGTCTTTCACACAGGAACAAAAAAATTGTCATATTATGCATCACCTGAGTGAAACCAGGAATGGTGCACCTGAACATAGCAACATATTTGTGGTGTAGGAACAGTCCAAAGAGCTTGCCTTTGGTTAATTAGCTCAGTAAGGGCTTGCAAAGTTAGAGACTCAATGATGCTCTGCGGTTTTTGCTCAATGATCTGCACGGCGTGGTTACATTGGGAAATTATGCTTAAGCTTGGAAACAAATGCAGACCAACCCAGCTGTCTGCCTGTACATCCTGTGCAGAATGCAAACTCCACAAGCTCTTTGTCATGACTATTCACTTCTGAGTCTGCTGAAATGCCCTTCCTGTTCCTTCTCTCACTGTTATGGGCCCATTTTAAGATGGATTTGCCATTCCCTGAACCTTCTTACTTACCTTGTTTGCCTTTTCTCTCACAGGCTTGGCAGCCTTCCACAGATAAGGTTGCTAATTAAGATACAGAATTTCAATGCCAATGTAGTCAGAAAGAAATGTACCTAATTATTATCCAAATATTAGTATCCATGCCAACAGCATTGCTCGTATGAGATATTTGAATGGGCTTTCTAAATCTGCTTTCAGATTGTCTTCAGAGTGGTGAGATGTTTTCCAGTACACTCAGCCTTTGTTCCAGACAGCTGCCCTGGTGGTGTATGGCTGATGGGTAAACAGAGAATGAGAGGATGAACCAGAAAGGTGAATAATTGGGCATAAATGACTGCAAGTTATATTGAAACTGGGAGATGATATAATCCCTGGGGCAAAAGGCATAAAACACAAGGGTCTTGTAGGAGCTGACAATCAAGGTGGGCAATGCTGTTACCAGCACTGTAAAAAGGTTTATTTCTATTCCTGTAATTTCAAGTAGGTCTTAAGGAGAGTGTAAGTATCTCTAATGTTTGCTGTCTGCACAGCTGAGAATGTCATCGAGCTCCCAAGTAATTCTCATGCATTTAAAGAAAGAGCTTGTAAACCAGCAAAGTAAGAGCTGAGCTCCATCCAGAAATACAGCAAAAACAACTTTTGTAGGCATCATGTGTCTCTGACTCTGCTGCTTGTGGCTTTGTGTGATACAGAGCACCATGACCTTCTCCCACACACCCCAAAGAAAGGAAGTTTCGCTTTAAAAGACCCTTTTAACTTTTCTTTGACATCCCCAAGGTGCCTGAATAACAGAGTCAAGTCATTCAGCCTTGAAGTCAACTTATCCAGCCTTGATATTTTCCAGACTCACACACCCATATGAAAAGAAATACTGGCTCACAGTCAATAGGTTTAGGAATGCACTCAGGAAGATTTAAACCTGTGCCAAGCACAAGTACTCACTTTCAGGTTTAGCTGAGTACAATCAAAACTCTTGTCAGATATAAGTCTTTAATTAGATTTATTTTTTTCCAAGCTATTTCTACAGTAACATTTATACAATCTGTGAGAGCTGGTAATGTCATTCTCATCGCAGCATATTTACACTCCAACATGCTCCTGTGTGTGTAAATTCACCCAGACAGAGCACATCACTTGCCACTGTCCCACTGCCAAGAGCCAAAACAAAAGAAAAAGGGCAAAGCTGTATGTACTTTTTTTCCCAACAGGCTAAAGAAGAAGAGTCAATCATGAGAGCAAATGATTGCCACTCCATGAGAGATAAGATTGCAGCTGCAGAATATAAAAGAATTTCATTGACCTGTTGTTGGTTTGAAAAGATAAAGGGCTTTCTTTTGAAGTGTTTTAAAAATACATATGCACACACACACACACTCCCCCTGCAGGGCTAAGTGGAAGCTAAAAAAGTTCAGTTGCAAGAAATTATACCAGCAGAGCTGTGATGTCTTCACGTGACCAGGGATGTGTTGTACTTGTCTCATTGCTGGTTGAGGACTTTCTGGATGTCAGGGAAAAGAAGTGTAATCCCTGTTAATTAAAGCTGAGAATGGGAGAAACAAATCATTGAGAAATAAAAGGAGAGAGGTAATCAATGAGGAAGGAGGATTTTGCTGGTAGGATGCAATTAGAGTTCAAGGAAAAGGACACAGAGCAATTCATCCTATGAAAATTCCCTGGCTGTCCAGAAATATTTTCCTCCACTCGCCACGAGAGCACAAGAGTGGTAATTGTGTCAAAGTTTTGAAACAAAGGGAAGTTGACACAGAGAATTGTATTGAAGGAAGGAAAAAAAAAAAAAAGCAAGCATTGAAAACACCCACATGTATCGACAATCACAGCATCTTTCTGTTTGATATTGGGAAAGAGAGAACAGAAATAAAAGTTGAGTTGTCTGATATGATCTTAAATAACAAAACCTCGAAAAATTGCAGACAAAAGGTTCTCCTTAGAAAGATTGGTTGTATCAGGAAGCATTTTTGATGACAAGTAAAAGAAGAAACAAATATGTAAAATAAAGAAAATCTGATAAGGTGTAGAAAAGCACTAGATTTCCTTTCCTGCACAAACCATGAGGCAGCCTGCAGCTGATGTGGATGCCTCCCTTTGAAGCTGTTGTGGGTGGTGATCCTTTGAAATGGGATGGACCACTGTGAAACTCTAGGTGGAAAGTTTTTGACCCAAATCTTATCCTATTATGGGATTTCACATTTTAATCTTGAAGTCTGTTCTGGCCCTGGCAGGGGGTCAGGACACCACTCTGGTGGCAGATTCTCATTACATGGGGTGGTCTCAAAAGCTCATAACTATCAGCTTAGTTGTTTATTAACAACTAATCCAAGCCCTATATTTTTTATAGAAACTGGATTACTTTAATTTTCAACTTCCATCAGCCCAGTACACCTGCTGGATTGCTCTTCACATAGGCTCTGGATTTTTAATTGGTTTTGGTTTGGTTTAGTTGTTGTTTGTTTTTTTTTCAAACCCTTCAACATGGTATGACAAATACCCCCAAAAGACAAACCATCAGGGGCATGGGCTGGCCTGGGGCAGGATATTACAGGACATAAATAGAAAGAAGAAGCTGTAAATTCCTAACATGCTGACTACCTTCCTTACCTTCACCACTGGGGCTCTCAGGATATATTGCTGCCATTGAGGAAGTCACCTCTGAAACCCAAATGGAGAAATGGCAAGTGCTGTGTTCTTCTTGCAAGTTGTTTTCTCAGAGGTATTTATTTGCTTTCCTTTCTAGAAGGGCAGCCAAGGAAGCTCATTCTGCTTTTCTTCTTCTTCAAATTAATGTTGCGAGCAAATGAAAAAAAAGTCACACCTAAAATAATTACCCATCTGTAAAAAGGGGGATAATAACATCTTCTTCACAGGGGTGTTGTACATCTCAGTTAAGGATTTGACACTCTCTGAGGCATCTTCTTTCTCTCCATGTGGCTTGCCCAGCACTCAGATCCCTCTCTGTGTGTTCACACAGGAGCTGATCCTCAGCAGCTCCTTAGGTGCCTTGATTTCTTTTAAAGCTAGTGGCCTAAAGCTCCTGTTTATCCTCCAAATTTCTAGTCTCCAACCCTGTAGATCCTAAGTTTTACTCTGATACAGACTTCAGAAGAACCCAGTAAAGTATCATATGTGTTGGGTGATCATTGAAGGACTTTTTGTAGTAATATGGTCTAAAATTAAAGTTTAAAAGTTGCAGATGTGGCACTTGGGGACATTGTTTAGTGTTGGTCTTGGCAGTGCTGGGTTAATGGTTGACTCAATGATCTTATAGGTCTTTTCCAACCGAAATAATTCTGTGACTATGATCATTGTACAGCCTTTGGGTGCTGTCAGGTGATATCCCAGGGTTATCCAAGGAGTACAAACTGCATTCCTTCAGCTGAAGGCCCCACACCCAGCCTATGCCCTACATACTGTGCTCTCTGCATACTGAATTCATAACATGGCCACCCTCTGTGCAACTTTATGGAAGTTATCTGAAACAGATTTTTTTTTCCTCTTTCTTCTATTTCCTTCAAGCTGATGTGAATTTTGGTTTTGTTTTTTGTGTTTTTTTCAGGATGTGTTCTTCCTTTTCTACATGAAAGATGACATCTGTTGACAGCTGGGTGAGAATTCTTTGACAGAAAGGGTTTTTTTTGGGGGGGAGAGGAATCAAATTTTGTCACACAAAACATTTAACAAATTTGCTTCGGTCTCTATGAGAAGCTGGTGCTGAACAAATTTTATAAAAAGCAGTTAGATTTGTGTTGACTTTGCAACTTAAAAATAATATCATGACATCTTAGTGAGCACCACTATTGTGTAATGGAAGTGTGTGTGGGCAAAAGACATTTAATAAGAAAATGTTTTAAGGACAGTAAACCCAGATTTTAAAAAACCCAAACTTTGTCTCTTACAGCACTCTTCTCTTCGAAGAAGAATTTCCTAACAAAACTTTGATTTTGGAATATTCTCCACCATCAAGGACTAGAATGAACTGCAGTTCAGATTGAAGACAATTGTTTGTCTTTAAAAATTAGTGGGAGAAGGGATATCAGTGGGATCTTTTCTTCCTATTTGGCAAACATGTTACAGTTTTGCCATGGCCTCCAAACTGCAGGACAGCAGTGATCCCTTCCCTATCTGTGCTTTCTGCCCACTGCTGGAAATGACATCCAGTGCCATTTCCTATTTTATAAACATCCTTCTTTTTGAGGGATACTGTCTTTGCCATCCTGCACTGGGCCAAATCACAACTCCAGTAGGAAACACAAAGATGTTTTGATGTAAAAACCTAAGGAAGGAAAGAATTCCTATCACTGAGGAGTTCCCAGTAATGTGCTTTTGCCTGTGGTTTAGTTTTGAGGTCACCTTTCTATAAAATGTACTTTCAACAACTCTATGCTCTTTTCCAAATATTTGGGATATATTTGTAGTGGTTCAGGGGATTCAGGACTATGAAAAAGCAAATGAGACACCCATACCATGTTTGAACGTCAGAGTTTAAATATCCTTTTTCCTACCCAACTGCCTATGTAGGTGCACTTTAAGTGGGATATATTTTCCACTAAATTACAATTCCAGAGGGTCCAAGTGCTGGGCTGGCTCTCAGTTTTATCCTCTCTCCCACCCATCACCGCTCCTGCTGTCTTTGCCGAATCCCTGCCCCCAGCACCTCTTTGCTGTGTGATTCCTCCTCCTGACAAATGTGAGCACCTTAGTGAATGTCAGACCAGCCCTGTCAGGATGAAAACCCTCAACAAAAAGATGATAATTACAGACTCATCAGGCCAACCTGTAGTGAAAGTGCTGTGACCAAATGTTCAGTACTTACGGTGCCATAAATTTTCCTAAATGGGAAAGTGGTGTTTTAAGCAGGCTTGCACTTATTCTGGGTCAGGGTCATTAGGGAAGGATTCTCTCCTGCTGTAACTCACGTGGCAGAAACAGAGGCTGTATATTTTGAGGTTGCTTCATTTTTACTTTTAGTATATGGTCTCAAGCCAAAAGCCTGGATGTGAACTCAAGCTCTGGATCCAGGTTTGTCCTATCAAAGCATTCCTCTGACAGGCAAGGGCAATGGAACATGGAAAATATTCCTTTTGGGTTTGAATTTCAAACTTCCATTTGAAAGATCTAGATCCCTGATTTTTGGTCCACTAAAGATGTACAGTATCTGTACACAGGAGAACAATTTTGGTTTGCACCTCTTTTGGTATGTGGGGGAGCATGGTTTATTTTATTCCTGTGTTTTGTCTTGTTTTTCAAGGCTAGGTTGGATAGAGTTCTGAGCAACCTGGTCTTGTGGAAGATGTCCCTGCTCACAAGAGGGGACTTGGAATGAGATTATCTTTAAGGTCCCTTCCAATCCAGGCCATTCTATGATTCTATGATTTATAAAGAAAGAGAAGTCTAATATTTTCACAGCAGCAATTAATATTAAACATGCTGTATATATAATTGATAGTGAAGATGGCTGAGTAAATGAACTCTGGGGTTTATTTTTCTTGGAGGGATTTGTGTCTTTCATCCAAAATTGATTGGTTGCTTTGCCTTGACTTTATAGCTCCTTGTCAAACTCGCTGGCACTGAACCCACTGCACCTGTGTCTTTGTGGGGATGAGTAATGCAACCTCCACCAGGTGTCACATGAAGGAAACAGCAATCTAGACAGAGCAACAGAATTATTGATGTCTGTCCTGCAGTAAGCTAAAATAATACTCACTACACCCTCCACTGGGTCCTCCAGAACTGTTGGACATCACTGAGATATTTCCTTGGAGGAACATCCAAATGGAAATCTTGGCCTCCTACAAGAAACCATAGGTAATGAAAAAAGGATTAGTCTTTGGGTACCATTCTACTATGATTAATAGTAGAAATAGTGACAATATATATTTTTTAATAGTCCAGAGTGTTGCTAAGGTTGGCACAAGTGTACCTGAATGTTAACTTTGGTCAATTTTTTCATGTGTACTGCAGGTTGTTTTTTTTTTTTGTCAGCTGTATCAGGAGTTAGTGCTCAGCTCTGGTCACCAGAGGGATAGGCAAAACAAGTTGAACAATAATAGAGACATTTGTGCAATTTCAACCACTCCTGCCTTTGCTTTTTTTGAGTGACAAGTGGCAGGAAGCCAACTTTTAAGCCTGTGTTTGGACAGAATGGACGAGCTCATTGTAGTCCTGTTCAAAGGGTGCCCACGGGTAACCGAGGGGAAAAATTTACCTGTGCTGACAGGCTAAGAGGGGACAGGATCTGCTCCCCAAATACAGCACAGAGCTTAACACTGGGAAGGAAGAGCTGCTTAACTTAATCACAATATTGGCACAAGAGTAAAACAAAAAGAATAAATGTTCGTTAATAAATGGCACTGGAAATCGGAAGAGTTTTAACTATTGCAGGAGTAAAGTTATGGAAACATCTTTAGGTTTAGCTCCACCTCCCAGCAGAATCTCATTCCTAGAGGTACCCCCACAATATTTATCTGAGTTTTTTCATTCCTTTCTTTAAAATGAAAAAATGGCTCAGAGAAATGCTCTGTCGACGTGGTGTCAGTCCCATGAGTCTGCCGTGCTCTGCTGAGAAATAACTACAGCTCCACAGTTATCCACCTCGATTTTACTCTCAGATTTGCACATTTGCTCTGTGTCCTTTTTTTTTTCCTTTACTTAAATTTCTGCATGCAATACCTTTCAAAGATTAAACAAATTGCTGTTCAAAAGGCTACACTACAAATCTATTTATACTCCCAGGTTCTTCACCAGAACTCAATACTACAATGTAGTTTCTGAAAGTGAAAGAACTTGCTTTTTTTTTTATTTTTTTTCTACAATATGTTAATACAGAAAGACTTCTGAAGGAGAAGGAACTTGAAAGACTTTGTAATGCTCTATTATTACCTAGTCCATAAAAAGGGTGCCACAGCAGCACATACCTTGCTGACAGTGCTTACGACTATCTTTTTTTTTTTTTTTTTTACTTTAGGACATATAGGGAAAAATTAATTACATGATCTGTCATTTCACAAAATGGTTCTGGGGAAAGATTAAGCTTCACCTATGAATTTCCCTGAAACGCAGTAATTTGTGTATATACATGAGGCAAAATGCACCTTTTTAATACTGGATCATTATATAGAACTGTTTTCCACTGAATAAATACTCAGCAAATGGGTGATTTTGTACCTTCGCTATTCTGGGGGTTTTTTTTTGTGGTGTGGGGGGTTTTTTTGGTTTGGTTTGGTTTGGTTTTTTTTCTTTGGGTTTATTTTTGTGATTTCTTTTTGTTTGGGGTTATGGGTTTTTTGGTGTGTTTTTGGTTTGTTGTTTTTTTTTTTTTTTTTGCTTGAAGGATTATCTTAGTTACTCTTCTTCACACCCAGTGAATTATCACTTGACTGAAGGACCTGGGAGCTTGTGTAGGTATTTCAGCTGGGAATATGAAAAAGGTGTTTGGTGTCATCACTGCTTTCTGGATCTGTTTCAGTGAGCACACAAGGCAAAAACAGGATCTACCACCCCACTGGGTGCTGTTGAATTCCTTAGGGCTGTCTCCCTGTGACATCTCTGGGGGCCAGAGGAACACAAGGGGGATGGATCACAGAGATGGACAGCAGTCTGAGCCCTCACAAATATATCCATGATATTCCCCTCTGCCAACAAACCTAGTATCTCTTACATGCTTTAATCACTGGAGGCTTTTTCTTTAATGAACCATATTTTTTTAAAGAAATTGGACTCACACAAGTATACAGAGATATGTACTGATATTAATCAGGCAAGATATTGCATATGCTTCGAGCCATGGAAACTTCTTAGTCTCCAAAGGCAGTTACAGAAGTTGTGATCATTATTAAAGAGAGAAAGAAAAAAAGAAAAGAAAAGAAGAGCCTCAAACTGTCAAACCTTCAGAAAGAGGTTTATGAAGATTTCTGGAGGTCTCTGGAGGGCAATGGGGAGCACTGTTTCCTCAGAGTGTTCCTCAGGGGTTACCCTGCCCCACGCTCATAAACCAGTATTCCTTGGATTTTCAGCTCCTTTTCTGCTTTGAAACAAAGGCTGTAAACACATGTTTAGGAATCTTTTCTGCAGTATTTTCTCAGAAGGTTTTGGCACAGTGGAGCTCTGGATGGATGCTCTCCAGCTGTATTTAGTATCCAAAAGGATAGTAGAAGGCAGAGCTTTACAGGTGCCCACAGTGATGCATTTTGGGGCTCAGTGGGGGACAGGGGAGGCCAAGAACAAACCAGGGGGAAAAACAATGCCCCTTTTCAATCTCTTACCTTGCCTTTATTTTATTTTAAGAAAATGCCACACTGCCAGAAATCAAAGTATGAGAAACATCTGTGTTTTCTCGATTTTGTAGAACAGTTATCCTTTGAGTACCGTCTGGTGCACATCCCACGCTTATTTTTTCATATTTTGCACCTTTTTAATTAAAAATATTTCTTCTCTCATTTTCAAATGCTATTTACTTTTCCTGGATTGTAAGGTTACTGAAATTTAGAGGAGGAAAAGCAGTAACAATGAGATTTTGAGGTGAGTGGATGAAGTTAAACCAAAAAAAAACACCCTGTAACAAGGTATTACAGCAGGGATAAGCATCAGACAGGTGTATCATCCCTGAGAAGTCAGTGAAAGCAGAGAAATGACAGACCAAATTAGGTTCTATAAATTAAAATGTAGAAAAACTCTGACCAAGCATCTTGAATGTCTCGTGAAATAAGAGGTCACTAAAAGATTGTTCTTGCTCTTGTCAATAGAATCCTTTCAAAACCAAACACCTGCCTTGTGCTGGTGTGATGATATATCTATTCCTCCATTTCTTACTTCTACATTTTTGCTTTGCATCTCTGCCAAACATTGAACACAGCATCTTCCCTCATTACTGTATAAATCTGCTGTAGTAACCTACAAGTCATGAAATTGTCAATGTGCATTTATGGAGTAGGTGTATTTTATCAGGGCTTTTTCTTCCAGGTCTTTTAGGCTGATACTTATTGAAATTCAGAAACATTTTCTATAAATATATGTTTATCTTTCCTCTTATTTAAATAAATGAGACTATACTAAATGTGTGGCTCCTGATACATGCAAATTTCTTTTAAAAAGATGACTAAGCCAATTTAAACTGAATATAAAGAAAACAGTCCTTTACTGAGACTTGCATGCCAAATTTCAGCCAGAAAGAATTTTAATGCAAGAATTTAGACTCACAAACCCCTCAGAAACAGTGTTTATAATGGAAATTTTGACAGCACCTTCAATACAGCAGTGAAAACAACACCACCATAATGAAAAAGAAATGATGATAAACAGAATATATTATAAAGTAGGGTCTAACAAATTCATAGCCTTTAGTTTTGTCAACAAACTGGCGACAGGCAGTGAAATACAAAACAAGCCTTAGTTTTCAAATAAGAACAACCTGAACAAAAAAAGGGCTTCTGTAAAATAGATTAAGAAAATATAGTACCATCCTTACTTCATAAAGTACTATTTTCATTAGGAACCATAACTCACAAATTAACACTGAGAGCACTTGGAACGGAAGAGGTGAAAAATGTGGTTATCTGTCATTTTGGTAACATATTTTCTTCAAAAAGACGTTCTTATTACATTTCCCAGGCAGAGTTGTTAATGCCTTTTGTTTAAATATTCATATGTGGGCTTCTGAGTCTGACTCCTGTGAAGAGAGACAGAGCCTGGGAGCTCCTGCTGGAGCGGCTCCGAGATGTGATCCACGGGGTGACAGGCACAGGTGGATGTTCTGTCTTCCTTCCCTGGGCATCCTGCTGCCTCCTCTCATCTGAAAAAACCCACCTGCACACACACCTACACACATATTTACCAACAGGCTACTTAGGAGGTTGGCCCATGTTAAAATTTGCAGATCAAATGCTGGGAATGATCCCCTTCCCATATTCTGTGACCGCATTTCTGTATTTCAGCTTCCAAGGATTGCAGCAGAGGGCTGGTTGCAGCAGTGGCATGTCGTGGGGTCAGGGACAGAGATCTTCCCTTGCCCAGTGCAAACAAAAATAACATCTCCATGTGGAGGCAAGATGGAAATGCTCCCATAGAAACAAGTGTGGCTTTTCATCAATTTTTGTTGGTATGAATACAACTATTAGCTTACACAATGAGCCTGCCTGTGTAATAATATGCTAAACATGGCATCAGAAATGTTCTGTCATCAGAAAAAAAATTATATTTAGTGAAGACAGACATCTACGATAGAATTTGGGGTTTGTAAAAATGTAGAAGGTAAAAGATATAATCTAGACACTACTTGGTTTCCATATTTCATTTGTCTAGTGTGTTGCGGTATTTATTTATTTATTTATTCCATTCAAGACAAATATCAAGGTTAAACCACTAGAAATACGTATTGTTTTGCCTCTCTCTCATAACCTCACTGCAAAGCATTGCCATTTGTTGGCTAATACAAGCTAACTTCTTTAAAGCAAAGAAATAATAATAATACATCCTATATAATCTTGAAGTGATCTTTGTGAGAAATGTGGTTCATTAGGTGGGCACACTCACATACACAGAGGTGACCATTCATGCATATCTATTACTGTCCTCCATTCCATATCCCTTTCAATCATTCAAGGTGCAATTCATGTGTTTTGCACAGATTTTTTACTTTTCAAAGGTTTGCATGAACAGAGTTGCCCCAACCTCTTTTAGCTCAGCCTTTTATCTCTGTGCATGTCACTCTTTTTCAGAATCAAAACCCAGCAGGGTCTTTTCATACCCAACACATTCATGTAACACATGTGGATCTATTTAGGGTGTCACCTCACCTCCTAATCAGTGCATGAGGATGCCAATTGCATAATAAAAGCTACACCAATGAAATTAATTTATCCTGCAGATAACATGATTTATCACACTGTAAAAGGTTAAACTATATGGCAGGTAATAGAATCACAGAATCATGGAATAATCTGTGCTGGAAGGGACCCATGGGGATAATTAAGTCCAACTCCTCCCCTTGCACAAGAAAACTCCCTGACTCCCACCATGTGCCTAGGGGAGCCCACAAGTATCTTTCTTCTGTGTCTGTCAAAGCTGGGCCCTAAGTTCTGATCGAGGCCTTGGAACACTTTACATAAAGAAAAGCGAAAAATGCAAATGGCTATTTAAATCTTGGTTTTCTGCTAAGGAAGTATCCTATTTCATGTTCTTTACTTGGAAAATCCTTTACACAGGTAACCTGGGCACACTAGTTTATTTTAGAAATGGGGTGCATAATGTAAAGTGAGAAATTTTATCACCCATTATTTATTCATTTTTTTAAACTTTGCTTCCCTCTTCACTTGAGGGCAGTCTGTCCTCCATGACAATTTCTATAATGCCACTCTCTAGCATGTTGGAAATATACAATAACCAGTGTTGCCATCTTTAACCTCTCTATTAATTTGCTCCTCAGCAGTGTCCTCTTCACACTCACAAGTCTGTCCATCAGAGTATCTGAATTTCATGCATGACTACTATGTTGAATATCCACACACTTCTCCCTCAGCCTGTAAGTCCCCGTAACCTTGGCGAGGTGTTTCCAGCACTCCAAAGTGCTGCATCATCTGTCCTATCCGTGGATTTTAATAAAGCCATCTGCATTGCTATTCTTGGCCAAGACCAGCACTGAGGATGAGGCATGAGGACAGTGATGCTGGGCCAAGGTCACATCCAGACTCCTGGGGACAGCAATGAACCCCTGCCCCTCATGTTCAGCCTCTCTGACTGCTTGTATAGAGTTGGTGCCTCCTCCTCTATCTCGTGACAGTGGGACCAGCTTGGGCAAAGCATTGACCTCTGCAGTGATTTTAAAACAAACCAGGTGATGAGCAGCAAAAGCTTTTTGGGTTTCTAAATACCACTTTACATGTTAACCCACTCAGCAGCTGACAAATGCAACATCCATTCGTTGGGGTGTACCTGGGGAAAAACAGGCTCTTCTCGTTTTGGCTGCTGGCAATTTCCTTTGGCATTAACCACATTAGCCACACATTATGTTCCATCACTAATTTTCTATTAACTGATAACACTTCCTGGCCTCAAATGACCTAACCTGGATACACATTTCATTTGAGTTAAAAGCTTTCTTGTCCAGGAGCACTGTGGACAGCACCATCATTTCATCAGTTTCCAGCTCTTCTGATAAAATCTTGCAGATATTTTCATCCCAGCACATCTAGTATTCACAGGTTTTATGAATATCAAAACAGATAAAAATTAACCCAGACCTTTTGCATCATGAATTTCACCTTCTTCAGTCCTCTTCTCCTTGCCATTTTCAGTACATGCCTGCCTCAAGTAGAATGTTGTTCTTAATCCCCTATCTTGCTCATATTACTCCTCCTGCTTTCTCTGCTGTGTCAAACATAAACTTCTTGTTTCCTCCTCCAAAGCCATGTTGCATCCCCACCTCCAACCAGATCATACTGCTGAACTCCATTTTTAAAGAATTCATTTTTCAAGTTGGCACTTTGATGCTTTCTCCCATACTATCACTCCCTCTTTGCAGGAGCTTCCCATAAACATAAGAAAAAATAACTACTCCTCCTCCAGAATGTCCCTCAAACCTCTCTTTTGGTGAAGTGACTGTTTTTCATTGGCTATGGCCATGCTGAGATGTACTACACACCATGTTAATCAATATCACCTCATCGCTTCCTCATATTCGCCATTCTTTTTTATTTATTTCTACGTTGTTGCCTGTCTTACTCTGAGATTAGAAAATCATCTTTATGTCCTGCATGTTCACCTTATTTAGACAGTTGCCCACCCCTATGATGAGGTCTCATAGGCAATGTAGTGACACTAAAACTAAAGAGTTATAGGCATATAAAGACGTCTGCAAATCAGAAGCACTCTCCTAAAGGGAGCAGAGTGGAAATTTACTGGTGAACATTAAATCTCAACTGTTCTTTGATTTTAAAAAGATGGTGTTCCCAGACTGAGATGGAGATGTACTGGTGAGCAGCATGTGGTTTTTCATTAAGTATAGAGATATACTTTGAGTTATGGCCATGGCTTGACTCATGTTTTACGGGAGAAAAGTATAGATCCTCAACAGGATTCATCTCTAGGTAAATATTCCTGTCCCTGTGAGTCCAAAATTTTGCCCAACAGGGGGCCATACTTTAGGGTTTATTTCTGGAAGCAGACAAGGAAGCAAATTACAAAAATGCTTTTCTTCTTCTGCAGGACAAATGTTTCCTGGTTGAATACTGCATATAATGCAGCATATGTACTTGAATATGGAAGAGTAAGTAATACAAGGCTCCCCACCTTTTACCAGTCACTGTCTGCAACCATTAGGATGAAAAATTGTATATGTTTTCCCATCTTACACTGCTCTGCATAATAACTAATACAGGATAGGTATGGCAGGAGAGAGAGGATGCATCACTGTAATACATTTTAGAGACAAAACTCTACATTGTGTTATTGGCTAAAATGCTCTTGCTAAATTTGTGATGATACCACCTCTTTTTTTTTTCTTCTTAAGGACAAAAAAAGTGGTGAGCTCCAATATTTTTTGATACTTCTTTACAGGTGGAGATAATGGAATGCAAAGAAAATCATGCAAACAAAACCTTCACCAGTCAGTCCTGGAGGCCAGCCAGAGACTTGGTGATTTGGACAAGGCCACGATGGGTCAGATGAAGGAGTGGGAATGAGGTACTGCTTCCAGGCTTTGTAAAACAACTGTAGACAATCTGTCCCTTTTTAAAATATGCTTAATTTTTTTTTTTCCCAGAGTGAAAACAAAGCCCAACCTTTTTTGCTTGGCTCATTTGAAAACATGAGGAGAGGAATGAGAGAAACCACGTTCTGCTGTAAAGGTGCTGTGCTCTTCGGCCCTACTATTACAGCACAAAAAAAATACACCACTTAAGAACTTTGTTTTAAAGAGCTGCCAGGATTTTTAACCTCTTCTCAAAATACATGAAAGAACTCTTAAATGTATTGCCTCAACCCATTGCAAATCTATTCATTTAGCAGTTGTATCAGACATATTTCTTTGTCAGCTACCCATTTAAGAAGGGATCATCCTAAAAGGCACTGACATAAATTGTTGCATGGAAGATCGATTAGTTTAAAAGGTTTTTCCTTTTAACAGATAACATAGCTATCATATCTCACCATTTGGTATATGGAATTTTCATTGAATAATTTCATTATTTAATCACTTCTTTAAACACATGTTCATTTTTAAAAGATTTCACCCAGATTCCATGATCACAGCTTACTTAAATGAGGTTTACACTTGTGTGTTGTATTGGATAAATATGATCAAATGGCCAGGAAATTCTTTTGAAGAAGCCAGTTTAAACAGCTGGGAGAGGTCTTTGATGCAAAGGTAGGTGTTATTCAGATGAAGCAAGTAAAAACAGCTCTTACAAGGTAGGTCACAAATTATCAGAATCTTGCTAAGTATTACACACAGGTGAGAGTTACACACCTCTAGCAGTCATGGCAGGGCAGTTTCTTGGATCCCATCCTCCCCATGTAAATCACTGAATTAATTCCTACAGGTGTGTAAAGAAGTGCACATGAACTGTTGCTATTTACCACTCTGAAAATCACACTTTTTTTGGCAGATATGTAATTGCTATTGTTTCTCGAAATTAGTTCATAAGAAAGATGCTGAAAACAGCAATCTGGTAAATAACTTTAATTGAATTCTAAGGGCAAAATTCTGCCAATCATTATTCCCATTGGGGAACACTTTTGTCTGCAATTAGTCTATTGATTTTGTTGAGATTACTGTTGAGGTTTTCACCTCAACACCCAAGTAAACGACAGAGCAGAGCTTCACCTTAGCACTGAAACATGGCCAGGATGTTTCCTTCTCAGGGTACTTCCATCTTGCTCAGGCTGATGGACTCCATCCCTCATCCCAGGACACCAGTGTTTGGTCTACAGAGATATCAGAGAGGTTGGGTGTGGGAGTGCTGTGCATCCATAATAGTTGGTTTGTTTCCTTCCCAGCTGGAGACAGCCTGGAAGCTGAAGCAAGTTCTCACATCCAGTGTCCACAATCTATTTCCTCTCTGAAATATTAGCCTGAAATTCCCTACAGCTTTAATATCAATTTGGATATTATAAATAGTGTATAAGAGAAGCATAAAGTTTCAGTGGTAGACTTCAGTTATGTGCTTTCTTCTGTGTGAATCCCAACTGTTTATTTTTTCTACTTGACCTGATAAAAAAAAAAAGAAAATATTTGACAGCTCCACAAACTTCAGACTCTCCGAGAATTTAATAAACTAACTGTGGTAGAACTATGATCTCATCAGCCTCCCACACATTTACTTTTGTGTTGTACTCATTTATATTGCATGCCTAATTAGTCGAGGGACTTGACAATTACAGAATTAAACTACCAATAGATTTTATTCTGTTCTTAAAGCTTGGAGAAAAAGAAGCAGAATCAAAAAGAAAGGATTATGAATCAGAAACTTGCTGGAAGTTGTATAACCATGATCCTTCATATTTAGAAATCATTCTAAGCTATCTTTTCAAGCCCACCAGTGAATTTTTAGCCTAAACCTCACAGCAAACCCAGATTTATACCACTGCTGAGGGATTTTTTTTTTTATTATTTATAGTTTGTTTTCTTGTGAAAGCCATATATAGAAATAATAAAATAAAATAAAAAATCTTTATTCCCTTTTTTATCATGCTTCCATAATCTTAAAAGGAACAAGAAGATGTTACATTTAGATGAGTTTATACAGATTCATGGAGTTTTGGAAGCAAAAATATCTCCATATGAATGGCATTTCAAAACCAAACTTAAACATTATGCTGTAATTCCCTCTGAAGATTCTCTTTCACATGTTACACATTGAATAACAATCTGAAAGGACTCCATGTTCCTAAAACTAAACTTTTTTTTTTTGTATTTTGATAACTATTTGCAGAGAAGCTGTGCACTCCACATACAATACACTGATGTTCTCATTCCCCTGAACCTCTTTTCTCTGCTGACCTATGCTCTTGTTTAAGCTCCTTATTTGCTGATACAGATTCCTTTTTAATGATTGCTGATTGTATTTGACACAAATGTCTGCCGGGGACAAAAGCTGTATAACTCAATCAAGATTCATTTTCTAAAGCCACTGACCTCCCAGGGGACAGAAGGGACACTTGTGCCTAAAATTATTGGTTTCCTCGCTCCTGAAAATTCATTTTTGAATCTCTAACCTTTTTCAGGTTACATCATTATGTGCATACAATTGTGTTTGTATCAAATCCATCTGGAGAGTAGGAAGGAACAGGACTCTTGTCATGCTTTCTTGTGTAATTTCTGGACTCTCAGCATAGCCCTTGAGAAGTCAGCAGATGTCCTGCACAGGAGACCTCTTCAGGAATCAAAGGAATTTGTTTTGTAATTTTGTTCTGCCTGGGTCACACAGTCTGTCCACCAAACCCAATAACAAATAGCCATTTTTGTTTGCTCTTTGCTCCGTGAGACTGGATGAATTCACAACCAGCCTACTCACAAAACTATCTGCTTTTCATACCTTCACTAGACATGTTTTCCCTTGCAGATTTCCATCTTCCCTTCTGCTGGATTTTAGTAGAATTGGTAGAAGTCTATATTTCTATATTTGAGTTGCTCTTTTTAGTCACTGGGGAGGGAAGTTTGTTGTTTCTGAGTCTTGTTTGCTCTCCAGGAGTCCCTGAGGTACGTGCATGTTTTCAGTGGAGGGTCACTGCTCTCTCACACCAAGAACTGCAGGTGAAATCAATAAATCCAACTACTTAGATTGTCACATTATTGAGTAGACTCTTCTCTTCTGCACCTCCTTCAGTCCAACACATATTCAGATAAGGAATTTATATTACACTTGTTGGATTTTTTGATTCCCCTCAATTTTCTCACTGGTCTCAGAATATTTTTACTACACATCATGACTGCTCGGTCATATTTCTTCACGTTGCTTCAGGGATTATATTGTTTCTTGGTGTCCAGCACAACTGGAATGATATGATTTGAGAAAAAATTGTTGAGAAAAAATGCTTCCAAATGTCTAGCCAACTTTTGTCCTACATTTTACTTATTACCTGTATCACTTATTAAATTGTTTTTGTCAGTCATTAAATACTTTTTTTGCTTCTCATATTACTTTATGGAGTGTATATACTTAACATGAGGTCTGTTAGAGTGTCTGGCTCTTCAACAGATATTTTAGCTGAGAGCACAGAAACCAGCTTGCTATTTTCTAAACATTCTCTTTCTGCTTTTTTCCTGGACAGCCACTCACAAAAAATTAGAAAGAAGTGAAAACAATCTATCAGGAGCAAATGCAGTTGAAGAAAAAAAGTCTGTGTTTGGAGACATTTGTATCAATATGTTGGGGCTTTAGTTATGTACCCAGGCAGAGGACAAGCCCTAATAAAGCAGATAAAGCAGGGAGATTTTGAATTAGTTCCTTCAGGTAACAATTTTTATTGGCAGGTGCAATGAGTTATGTGGTATTTCTTATGTAATGCTGATGAGCAGCACTTTCATGTACACAAACAAGGTGATTTTGCAAGCAGAGCCATAATACACATTGGGAATTTAGAATATAACATTAAGGTTTCCTCTCCAACAACACTAAACCTGCCTTGTAGGACACTTTTCCAAAACATGCATTAGTAGGATGTCCTATATCCTCTCTGTGTACAAGCCAAAAACAGGTAATTTTTCCTAATCACACAGAAGGAAGAATCTCCTGAATAATCAAAGGAGATTTGTGCCTACTTAGTATTTCAGTTGTTTCTAACTTGGGGAAAGCACTAAGAGCCCCTTAGGAAAAGCTGGCATACTGTAATGCACAGGCAAGATAAAGATTAATACATGTTTTTTAAATATATATAAGAACAACTGCAGGTAAAATAAAGATTCAAACATTTCATGTATTGTGCTTGAGGGCATTCAAGCTCCTGGCTGATAGGTCTAACGAGAAACTTTCCATTTTGCTGTTATATTGTTGTGCTCTATAGGGTTTTCCTCTAAAGCATCTGGTGTGGGTTATTGTCAAAACTCTACTTTGAGCATCTCTTTGGCTCAACATAAGAATTTCTCTGCTCCTGAAACTGGGACATTCTAATTATCTTTCAACATTACACTACTGTGTCACGAAGCTCACTTTAATCCATAACAACAGAAAAGAATCATAAGCCAAAAGACTGTTTACAAGTTGACACAAATGACCTAATCTTTACAAAGAGCCGTAGTGGAAGGAGTGTGAAAAATGTACTTCACAGGAGCATCCTTGGCAGAAGAAGTGAATTCAGCAAGAAGGTTTAAAACATTTTAATGAAAGTCTGAATTGGATGACAGAGCTGTAAGAAGTTTATCTTGAACCAAAAGAGGGAACAGAAAAGACCTCAGAAAAATATAGTACCTGTCTGCTCTGTTACCAAACAGAGTTTAAAATAGCATGTAAAATAAACAGACAAATGGCAAGAAAATGCCCAAACACAAAGAACTAACCTCTGCAAGATTCTTCACTGCTTTACTCCCTTGTGCATGACCCGTGATTTGAATGCATGTCAATATTTTTCTAGCAGTTGTGTGGGTCCATTAGCCAAATGTCACTCCTTGTAACAAAACCATTTTAAATATATGGCCTCAAAGTGCTTTTGGCCCGAGTCCAGCGGATCCCATATTTCACCAGGCCATTCCAATATCAGGAAAAAAAAGAAAGAAAGAAGGGGAATCTCTTTTTGAGCGTGTCATAACTCCAAATCTGATAATGTATAGTGGGACCGATCAGGCAGGTACCTGTATTGCCCAAAAGTTATAAGTTAAACCTGGGAGACACTGTTTAATGAAGTCTGAGTGCTACCTGGCTGCAGCACAACCTGAAACCACGATGTTGACCTCAATACTGCTGCCTTGACAGCATTTAGTTTTCTCTGTGGAAATAGAAGTGAGATTTAAAACTCCATGCCCTGTAATATAGCAAACTAGAAGAAGAAAAATAGAAATAATTGTTTTATAAAGTTTTGTCAACAGTATTTTTTTTCATTATTTTATTTAAGGAAGAGAAGTAAGAAAAATTATTGTCTTGTCACCCTGAAGTAAACTGTGTTTACAGCAGTGCTTAAAGCTAAGCTACCACAGTTCACCAGGACTTTGTTTCTGAAAGTCAAACTTTATTAGCAAAATGAAAGGGAGGGCTGGCTCAGGCAGCATCTGGTATGGCTCAAGCATAACTTAAGTACTAGAAAGAAATAATGTGGGTAAAGCAAAA
>JAWWLV010000183.1:4242961-4262047 GCA_035041135.1 Platyrinchus mystaceus
AGATCCTTCATGCATTGGATCACATCAGGTCTGAGATTAACGAGATCTGAGCTTAATGTGATCCCATGAAGCCCCTTCTCTGGCCCAAGCATTGTAGCACTGGGCTTTATGCAATGTAGACACATCCTTCTCAAAGCTGCCTTCCAGCAAACCTAATGCAGCAGCAAAAATTAAAATAAGGTGTGCTGGCATAAGGCTCTGAACTGCTAAGCACCAAATCCCCGTCATGTGCTGAGAGAAAGTGTCAGAGTTTCAGGTAAAAGCCTGTTTTGACTGTCTGAACCATCAGGTTGGGATTTTCACAGCAAGGCACTAATATATTGTGTAGCTTGGAAAATGATAGGTATTCATTTCAGTTCATGATTTTTCAATTTTTAATTTGGTTTTAAAGATTTCTCATCAGTAGAATATTTCCTAATTTTTCCACTGTCTGAACCTGTCAGACAGCCCTGAACCAAAGCCAGACCACATCTCCTGCCTCAAATTAATGGAAAAGGTGAAATGAGGAAGTTCTGTTTCAGGTAAACTAAATACGAAAGCTCTGTTGCAAGCAAACTGAACACACAAACGGAACCAAAGCAAGCTGAAGGCATTCTGAACGTTTCTGAGAACCATTTAATTTAGAAAAGAGTACAGCTTTCAAAAAGCATTTCAAACATAGCGAAGAAAAGTGAATATAATGGTCTGAGGCCCTTGTCCCCTGCTCCATTGTGGCACTGGGTACATTGGGAAATTGTATTCATGGCTCCAAGTTCATGTGTGGTGACTCAACCCTGCTGTACCACAGGACTGAGCCTTCAGGCCAGTCTGAAGAGAAGGCTCAGTTCAAGAGAGGTTTATGTTTTCCCTTAGAAACTTGTGAGGACATGATCCTTGGACTGAGACACTCATCTGGAGAAACAGCTCTGGCTTTTCAAATCTGCAAGAGTTATTTGGGTAGGGTTTACTTTCTGGCCCTTCATATTTCATGGCCTTAATACTTCCATGTCATTACACATAATGCTGCTCTCCAACCATTGGATTACCACTAGAAGCTGCCATGAACCATTTACATGCCAATCTCGATTCCCAGAAAAAACTCATGGGCAAGTTTCTCCTTTTAAAATGTTCTTTGTGTGCTTTGTATCTAATGTGCTTCGTATCAAAACAAAAAGAAATATATTTGTGAAGCAATTACCACTAATTACAAACATCTGTAGCAAAATTAAGTTGGTGGAAGGTTCTTTTATATCCAGAAACTTTAAAGGATTGCCAAGAGTTGAAATCTGTCAGATATTTTAAGTAGGTTTATAACAAAATAGTGTATCTTTGGCTTTAGCATCTCATATTTATAAAGCTAAACTGACAGAATTAAAGCTATTCATACTGGAAAATCCCACAGTGTAGTTATCAGACTCCAGGAACAATATGCATAATGAAAGAAGTCTTATGATCAGAAGAGAATTAAAGAAAAGAGGTTGAGGAAAAACTCATTAAAGGACTGATCCTCAGTGTTGGTGTGTTATGAGCAAATGTGGGTCCTGTGCACCTTTCCAGACCAGAGCCTGAAAGCATGAGGTGCTACAAATGCTTTTTGTAATCAGAGAAGCGTATTTTATATTTCACTATTGTGCATGAACCATTTGTGTTATGCATGATTTTGATAGTGGGAAGTGTTATGCATTATTTTAAATAATTAACTTTAATTTTTAAAGGCTTTAAACTGCTTTTGTACCATTTGCAAAGGGTTTTGTCCTTTTTTTTTTCCCCAGTGTTTCTCCTCCCATCCACCTACCAAACCACTTTTAATCCATTTATTCTAAAGAACAGTGTAGTATTATCATCTTCTGTTTGTGCAAGCAAGCATGGTTCTTTTAAGCATCTCAAGTCCCTGTAGGACTCCAGATCTTATTCAACACAAGGAGCAGTGAGATGGACACTGATGCATGTACATTAGACATTGTGCTCTGCTTGCAGAATTCCTTTCAAATTAGGGGACCATAAGATGGTCCCCATGGGCCCACACTTTGAGACAGCAGTGCATATGAGCATGAGAATAAAATAGTTAGAAGAGCCAAAATGCCACTGTGCTCTGCATATTTCATGTGCTTTAATTGTATTATATTGATTTGAGTCCATTATAGCCTGGTTTGTTACTCTAATAAATTACACTGCTCTTTGAAACAATGATGGCTTAAGATTGAAATATTATATTAAAACTTATATCTGACTGGCAGGCTTCAGATGTGATATTTACCACTGGCTGTGGAGAAAGTGATCATGGAAAGGTTTTCACTCTTCAAATAAAACCTTTAAATAAGAATGTACAAGTTTTAAAAGGGTCCTCAAACATTGGTTACGAGTGGGAGGAGAACAGCAGAAGGAACTGCCATTTTTCAGGCTGAGATTTACAAACAGGAACCAATGTAAGCAAAAGAAAAGAAATAACTTTTGACTAAGATCTGAGGAGCAGAAAAGTTTTAACTTTTAAAATGCAAATAAAGCTTTATTATACAAACGGTTCTCCTATGTGAATGCTTTTCTGTAAATATCTTAAGTTGAGGCTTTGGAAGAGTTAATTAGTGAAGGAAAGACAATTTTCCAAAAATGTCTCCATATTAAACATCTAATTTATTATTGGTTGCATGCTCTATGTGGCAATTCATGTGAAATCTGAAACTAGAAGAATTCAGCATAAAAAGTTACATGATTTTTTATGACTGGACTTGTTTTTTTATAAAAAAGCACAATCAAAAGAGAACAATTTTCAAAGGAAATAGCAAGACAAGACCAAGAGAGTATTTAAAAAAAAAAACCAACAAACTTGCCAGGCACCATACATTTGGCATGTCCTATGTGTTTTTCTGGAAGTACCAAGTTTATTTGGAAGTGGGGTGTTGCTGGAATGCAAAACAGTGTAAACAGGATCTCAGAGTAGATTAAAAAAAGAAATTGTGTGGCAATATATACACTTAAAAAGATGAAGGTGAGTCATCAACCTGAGATAAACTCCTTATTTTTTAAACCCTATGAGACTCCTCTTTGATGAGCAGCAGCACAGTCACTGTAGGTAGGTGCATTTTGACAGGCAAAGTTCTGCATTGCACTAACTCTCTCTGACAGAAATTTCCACTGTAGCACTGATGTGATACTGTGGGATTTTGCTCCTGGGAAGCAGCTAGTCTGGTGGTGGGACCCTGCAGAAGTAGGTGTTCAGCAACAGGAGAGGAACCCGGCACTGAAAAAGGAAAAGTGTTTCTTTACAGCCCGAATAAACTACTGGGCAGTGCCCTTGTTTTAAACTTTATGTAAACTTCTTCACAAAAAATGAGCTTCATTTAAAATACCCATAGACCTCTTTTAAGAATATGATGAAAAGACGTAAATAACAGAAATGGAATTTTAGCAATTTGGAAATTTGGCCTGTTCATATTTTGGTGCTTTTAGTTTGTATATTATATATATTAGCTACTTCACTGATTACTTATTTTGCCTTCTGATGAGTCTGACAAACACATGTATCCCCTGACAGCAGGTTTAAGCCACTCCACATGGATTACTTGCTCCAGCTTTGGACTGAAGCAGGACTGGAGATGAAGAATTCCGACATCCTGTGCTGTGCAAACAGGAGGAGCTGATGCCCAAAGTCCCTCCCAGTCCCTTTCCCCATCCAGGTTTGCAGACAACCCAGGGCTTGGTGGGCTGTGCCATTGCTGGAATTGCCACTGGGACTGACATTACAGAATTGGTCATTCATCATCTTTGACACCGGGGCTATTTCAGAAAGTACTGCTTTGGCACATTCAGGAATAATTATATCAAAGTTGGGGCTGAGCATTGCTTCAGAGGGAGGTCATGCAGACAATAATAATGCATCACAGGTTTTTTTCTCTATTGTAATGCTACCTATGTCTTATATATGTCTCTTGGTGTACCTCTGAAACCCTCTGGTGCCGGGTGCCAGGGCTGTTTGCCTTCAGAGGGAGCAAACAGGCAAACAGCAGAGAGAAATAGGGAGCAATGCAGATGAAAACAGGAAAAAAAAAAATTATAAGTATGTGGGGAAAAGTAGGATTCTTACACAAAATAACGTGTTAAATGTATTCAAAAGAATTCACAAGAAAAGCCAATGTTGACTTTCAAAAATCTAAAACTTATAGAGCAATATGCAAACTGCCACTACACACTCAAAACAACATATTATGTTTCATTTATAAAGGCACATGTCATAGTCACAGGGAGACACTACAAAACGATCTTATTTACACAAAGTAGAACATACACACACCAAATTAAAAACATAAACCAGAATGTTTTCCATGCAATCTAAAGGCCTGTCTGTACACTTTTCATACTAATAGCAAAATTATGCTTCCAGTAGGCATAAGATTGGCTCATAATGGCCTAATCCCACTGATGTTCCTTACCTTGGCATAGTCTGATGTCAGCCTCATGAATAATTCCATGGGTGTCAGGAAAGATGCAGCTGTTAAAATGCTAAGCCAGGCCTGATCATTACATTAGCTTGAAAACAGTGACTTAAAAATGTGAGTTCTCAGAACTGACGTCTGATGCTAAACCTTGAGGATCAATTTTCTCAAGCTTTTCTCCACCAAAACTTAAAATTCAGATTTTTTTTTTCCTTTTCCTTTCTCATTCTTTTCCCTTTTGATAAGCTCAGTTTTCGTAGATCATAAGGGAGGTTTAAGGGGAGTATCAACTGAGACAAGACTTACAATACACAGACGAGAATAAGCAACACAGAGTTTTCAAGACATCTTTTATTGAGTACTGTCTTAAGGAGACACTGACTGTTCAGTACCACACAAATAACAATATTATATCTTTTCATAATAGTACAAATTGAACTTAAACCTCAAGAAGTCATGTCTATGTGGTTACACTATGTCCTGCCCACAAAGAAAATTTACTTGACAAGCAAACCAGCAGAATTGAGGTGATTTCAGTCCTTGCATGTACGCAGTACCTCAGTGTGCATCACAAACAGAACACCTTAAACCACAGTTAATTACATCTACTGCTGCCTGCTTCAGAGGATATAAAAATATAAATATGTTTATTAGAAAAGACATTAGAACTTTGGCCTACTGTCAGTTTACACTGAAAATAAAGGATCAAACAGCCCTCCAAACATTGAAAGACCAGTTTTCCTCATGTCAAGTAAAAGCAAGATAAAAGCGCTGGATATTATTTATGTTTTTACCTTCTTTATAATGATGATGAAAACAGGACTCGAAAATAGTTCCAGCAGAAAACTTTAAGAAACATCCTCATGCATTCTAGTTTGACTGGAGATTAGACATTGAGCATTTCATCACTGTCCTTGCTTTCTTATAAGCAAAGCACTGCTATGAGAAACTGCCCACAGAAACCCAGTGACTGTAACTGGGAATGCTCTCAGATTTTCCTGAGGATTTTTTTTACCTTACAGACTTATGACCACAGCACAAAGTTATGGTTTAATATTTTAACCACAGCACAAATCTTCCCTGGAAAACACAGAGTGGTAGCTAATAATGAGGATAATTCTATGGTTTGTGCACTGGCAGCTCTGAAAGAGGAGTTTCAAAGGTGTGGGTGTCACCCACAGTGGCAGGAAAAACTGGAGAGGGAGGAAAGGCTGAGGATGAGGGAGGAGGAAGCGATGCAGGAGAGCAGACAAAAAACAACCCTCCTCCAAAAACTATGCTCCTCCAGGACCATATGGAAAAAAGGATAATAATTTCAGTTTAATACAAGAAAATTGCACCTAAAAATCCACATAGAAAAATCATGACAATCTGTTTGAGATCCCGGTGAAACTGAGCATGACTGAGTTTCCCAATTAGAAAAAAGTCAGAATCATGACTAAACTTGGAGAAAAACATGAAGTTTGAAACTATGGAATTATAACCAACAAAACAATGTCTGTACTACATCTCAGTCATTAACTGAAAATCAATCTCATCCTTAAAAAAGGATTTCTTCCTTGCTTCTGGTGTCAGGAAGCAAACTGCCTGACTTGTCCCCCACTCCACTTCTTCCAGCTATAATAGCCAGAGTTGTGCCTGCACCCATCTGTTCCCCACACTTTTAAGACCCTTTGTTGCTTTGACAAAACAAAAGTTTTTTATTGTTTCTTCTTTTTTTTTTTTTGTTTTGTTTTGTTGTGGTTTTTTTCCCATTTTTACCACTTCAGTGCAAAATTTGAGGATAATTATCCTCACATAAAATAGAGGTGAAACTCAAATCTGTTCTTGAGTTTTCAGGCTTAAGATAAACTCCTAGGAGTCAACTGTGGGATCACAGTATTTTACACAATACATGTTCAACATAGCAGTGATGATACTTGGCAGGGATCAGATCTCCAGCTGAAGGTACACATTCCAGAGCTTGCTAGGACCATGTAAAACTAAATCTAAAAAACTGATTCAGCTATTATGCCAAAACCCCTCCTGAAATACTATAAACCTCTCCTAAAATACTAGAAAGTGTATTATGTAAATTTTCTTTTAAAACAAGGGGGATAACATTTTTTTTCTATCTGCTTATGAGGATAACCTTAAGTAAGTCCCAGATTTTCATTTTTGAAAATAAGCCCATATCTTGAATGGAAACTCTGAGTAAAATGTTAATTAATACTTAAAAAGAAAAAGAAAACGTTAATTAATACTTAAAAATAAAAGGAGTCCCTTTTAGGTTAATTCTCTTTCTTTCCAGTAGCTATTAAGAAAGGGTAAGGAAAGCTTTTGGAATGTAAAGGATACAATCTCCATCACTTACACTGCAAGTTTCCTTGGAAGGAAAATGAAAGCTTTACGTTTGATGAGCATGAGAATCTTCACTTTCTATGTGGTGTAATTTGTCTTAACTCTCATGTCAAACAAACTAAAATTAGGAATTCTGGCACAAATTCCTCCAATAATTCACTGTAACACTTGTAACTTATTGAAAAGGTACCTGGTAGGGAACCAGTGACTTTGCTGGAACTGGAAGAATTGAGTACATATATTGAATAGCAATACAAATATTTCATTTGGATGAAATGTTTATATTTTGGTCAAGTATCATTGTAGACAAGATGGAATTTTAAAGATAGATTTCCTGGCTTGTACATTTGCTCAGAGTTACCATAAAGCACCAGCAAAATTGCATCTATAGTCTGAAATTACCCTGTTTTACCCATGATATTGTACTGATAAACTAGAATATAATTTAACATTTCTTGCCCTTACACTAATTGAACTGGCACAGCTCTATTAAAATGAGCAAAATCTAATAACAGCATTTCAGTGGACAGGAAAGATATCTGCTTGTTTTTCTTAAAATACAAGAAGGGGGGGGAAATATTTTTGTGTTGGCCAACCCATGATAAGGTTGTTATCAACCAGAAAAGCCTATTAAGTTAGAAAATGAATACTGAAAGCTTTCTAATTAAACACTTTCCACTTACACGATACTGAAAGAATAGAGTGGGAGATGATGGTGCTGATATTGTATTAGTCATTGTATCACTCATACCATGATGTTGTAATCAGCTTCCAGGACCCTGAACATGAATAGCCCAGTTCTCAAGCTGTGCTGTGATTTGTAATTGGAAGCATCTTTGGATAATAGGTGTCTCATGAGTTGTTTTCTCTTCCTGTCATATTTTTTTTTAATGTGATGTGACTTATAATTGAGTTTGCTATTAACTGTCATGCAACTGTGTGTTTAAAACTTTAAGTCTCATCCTGCTAAGATTGTCTGTGTGGAATTGCCCTGGGCTGGAGTGGAATATGACCATGGAAATGGTACAGCACAGGTCCTGTCCCTCTGAAGCAGCAGGCTGCAAGAATTACATTTATCATTTTGATATTTACCCACAAGAATCCCCACAGTGGGATATATATCCCAATATTTTTATTACATTATTCTAATAGCAACAAAGCTAAACCAACAGCAACATTTCCCTTCTTCAGACAGATATATCCCACCATTTCTCACCAAAATGTTAAGTAGCAGATGATTCAACGAGCTAAAATGATTTCATTACATTGAAAGAGTAATTCAATATTCCAAAATGCTACTAACAAGAAGCATAACTTTTACCACACTTTCCAATAAGTCCATAATTCTACATATCTGTTTTTTTACAGTGTAGCAATGACTTTTGTTGTTAGGAGACTTCCAAGAAAGGGGGAGCATTTGGTAGCCAACCTAATCTGAAAGAAACTTGAAAAATACAGAAAGCAAATTTAGTCTGACAGGAAGGTTAAGGATCATATAATCCCAGCTACATTAAAACCACTGGTATGCTGAAGCCTACAAGAAGAAACCCATAATATTTCAATTCACATAATTTATTTCCTTCATGTTTTTGGTTAGGTATTTCCACAGATCTGCCACATAATGTCCATGGGCTTTACCAAGACACAACACAAGTTTATACAACATATAATCTTGATCAAAACACAGAAATCATTACTATCTTTAACATTCTTAAGTGCAAACTATTTCTAATATGTATTATTCTGTGTAGTCTAGTCAAAAGTTTTTAAATTATGCAGTAAGTAGTGTACTACAGGTATAGTGATAACAGCATGGAAGTGAGACCACTTTCACAGAGGTGAAGAAAATTAAAAAATTGGATGTAAATATAAAGTTCAACTGCTAACTGTATGAAACACAGTCCATTTTAAAGGGCTAAATGCTGCATATGAGAGTATCCCCTGAGCACATGGCAGCCTGTACACAGAATAACACTGGTTATTCTCTTGGCTTTCCCCCATAGCCAGTGGTAATTACCCAAGTACAAATAGCAAGGATGAACAGTAGTTGGGTCTCTTTTTTTTTTTTATGAAAGATGTAGAATTGACTGTTGTAATTTTGGATTACGGTGATCGCTGAAAATGTTTTTGAAATTTTATACAGTGGTTTGTTTTCAACCCAGAAGGAACAGCGTCTCTCTCTGGCAGTACTGCCCTGCAGAGAGGGCTGTTTGTGTTACCAGCCTTCCTTGGCTGATCAGCTGCAGGGTGATATGTGAAAATGCAGGCCAGGTTTTAATTGCCCTCTCCTTTGGAGGAGATGATTGCAGGCTGTTGAATCCAAGCCTTATGGCTTCCTCACCCGGTTTTGCTGGCCTGGCTCCTTTGCTGCATTCCCCTCTATGTTTGGTTACACACAGAGATACATCTAATATCTCCTTATGCTGTACAGTGGCAGAGGCTGCCCAGGAAATTATCCTTGCTAGCCAAATAATTTCCGTGAGGCAACGTAGCTGATTCTTGTTCTAAATTCCACCGTCATCACGCGCAAGGTCACTCTCTCCATCCCTGTGAATCAACTGACAAGAGGGGAACTAAAACCTGTTGTTGTGTGGCCCAAAATTTTAGATTTAAATTGCAAATGTGCAAGGAAAGAGCCAGCTCAGTTCCTTAATTGTTGGTAAAATCCAGAAACCTAAAATTCTTCCCTTAGATGCAAATTCTGCAGTGTCTGACGGTGCAGAAGCTGCCTTCCCTGGGAGTTTGGGAACTTAGTTAACCATGCAACCACGTGGTCATTTATTCTAATTAATAGGAATACATTTGCATTTGCAGAACTAGCAGCTTTTGTGAGCCAAAAAACAGCCCACAGTGGTTTTGCACAGTGCACACAGATGTGCTGGTGCAGCACAGGACACACTGGTCAATGCAGAAAGTGGCAGGTACCCAGTGCTGGATGCCCCAGACTGTTCTCAGTAGATGTTTCCCAACATTTCTGACCCATGAGAGACTGAACTCACTGTGTCAAAGTAGTGGAAACATTTTGTTCTGTCAGAGATAGCTATCAGAAACTTGATTAAATTATTCATATTAAAAAATAAAATAAAATCAAGCATATAGATGAGCCTCCTTGAACCTGCATAAATTAGAGCTGGCTCACTCTTTTGTGCTTTGTTCCTAATTGCTGTTACTTTCTCCTACAGACAAGATTTTATTTTGGAAGTCACAAGTTCTTAGTTAAAACAGGTTTAACTATTTAGCATCAGATTCACCCACCTACATAAACCCTCCAACTGTTGAAGTTGTTAAAGGGACACTGTCAATTTTAAAACTGCACGTCTGTTTAAAAATCTCTTACCTTCTGTTGTCAGGAGTGAGCCCTGGGGTTGGATACTTGAAAAGCATTAAGGAGAAAATAACTCCTTTGTGTATTTTGGGTATCACCCTTTTCACTGGTTTTCTTCCCAACTTGCCCGGGCCAAAGACATGCACTGATGTCCCCGTGGGGGCTCAGATTGAAGTGCAACTGTTCTAGCTTCAATTAGATTTTTTTTTTTACCAAAGTGACTGCCTGGCCAGGTGATACTCTTAGTTCAAATACAGGATAAACCATAAAGCAAACTTTCCACAGTGTCAGCTTAAAAGATTGTGCAAAAGACAAAGTTTTCACTTCAGTATTGAGCACCTTGTGGGACACCATATCCCCTCTAGGTCACCTTGGCTTGAATCCTGCCCTTCATCAGCAACTCCACATCTTCTGATACTTACCAAGAATTAATTCTTCCAAGCACTGACCAGTACTGGGGGAGGATATTTCAATGGTTTCAGGGATGTGGAAGAAATAAAGAGACAAAATCATGGGGTAAATGATGAAGTATTAGCACTGTGCTCTAACCAACTCAGCTCATCTCAGAAGATTTAAGAACATGTGAGATAAGGCAAAGGGAGACTAATACTGTGAAGGAATAAAGGAGAAGTTTTGTGGAAAAAAGCATGAAAAGCTGCTGTTAAAGACAGTAATATGTTTTATATGCAGAAGGAGGCTTAGTCTGAAGTGGCATGAAGTAGCAATGGTTTTTATGGAATTTTCATGCTTCTAAGTGTTTGATTTTGCTAACTTAACCTTCTTTTAATGTATTTTTTTTTAGTGTAATACAGAGATTTGGAATGTTTTATTTTTTATGAACTTAATGTATCATTCTGACTGACTCAGCTTTTAATTCGATTTCCTCTCCATAGTTCAGATTAGAGGACTTAAATGAAGCCGCACAATGTAAGTGAACTTCCTATCCTTTAACTGCAAAGCCATGGGAGATTTTGGCAAAGTTAGCTTTCACACAGCTTTATCTCTGGCAGAATAACTGTAAGGAAGAGGCAAGAAATGTTGAGGAGACACTGGCAGGCAGTCGAGGAGCACCCCACACCACCGGTGCCTCAGGCTTCCCAGGCAGCACAGAGAGAAGCAGCCACAGGAGAAGCCAAAAGGAACTCCCAGGATGAACTCACTCAACGGCTCATCTCCATATTTTTGCATACTAAAGGGCACACATGCCTCTCAAGGCAGCATAAAGCTGCTGCCTTGAGAAGCAGAACTGTCTCCCAGTGCATTTTAGATGTTGTGTAAATCACCTACATAAAGCCCCGTTGTCCCCAGGAGATCTTTTGCAGGTTCTAAACAAGCAAAGCGATGTGTCTCAGCAGTTGCATTTTTGGAATGAAGTCTATCTATCGCTGCACATATCACTGTGCCCTTAATCTGTAAGAGAAGGTAGGATGTGCATTTAGAAAAAGGGGGAAAAAGAAGCATTTTGTTATTTTCTTGTCTTTCTATGATGTTCTGAATGCCAGCAGGCAGAGGGAAGTGATTCTGCCCCTCTGTTCTGCTCTTGTGAGACCTCACCTGTGGTGCTGCCTCCAGCTCTGGGACCCCTAACATAGGAATGACATGGACCTATTCCATGGACCATGGACCAATTCCAGAGGATGCCACAAAGGTGCTCCAAGGGCTGGAGCACCTCTGCTATGGAGGCAGGCTGAAAGAGTTGAGGGTGGACAAGAGAAGGCTCTGGGAAGACCTCAGAGCCCTTTCCAGTGCCTAAAGGGACTCCAAGAGAGCTGAAGAGGGACTTTGGACAAGGGCCTGGAGTGACAGGACAAGGGGGAATGACTTCCCACTGCCAGAGAGCAGGGTTAGATTTAGGTATTAGACAGAAATTGCTGGCTGTGAGGGTGGGGAGGCCCTGGCACAGGTTGCCCAGAGAAGCTGTAGCTGCCCTATCCCTGGAAGTGTCCAGGGCCAAGTTGGACGGGGCTTGGAGCAACCTGGAATAGTGTAAGATGTCCCTGTCCATGGCAGGAGGAGTTTGAGTGAGATGGTCATTAAGGTCCTTTCCAACTTAAAGCATTCTATGATTTTGTCTTTCTACAGTTTTTAAGCCTTGCAAGTTAAAATAATGAAGACTCATGCCCTCTTCCACCTCCTAATTTAACTAAAGATGGTATTAATAAAGTAGTATTGACTCTCATAGACAGATGGATTAGTGGCTATTTAGAGAGACAAGAGAGAGAAATAGATACAAACATGTAAATATATTAAGGCTCCATTCACAATCACAGTTCACTATATGTCAGTAAAACTGCCTGAGTAAATGCAAACATTTAATGGGACTCCTCTCCTGAGTAGAATTCCTTTCTCTGTAAATACCTGCAGAATAGAGTTATCAGCCACCTGATATTTCTCTTCAGGGCCAGCAGAAGGGACACTCTCTCAAATTTCACTATCCCAGTGGAAAAGACAGGAGACGTCATGATCAATATAATGATGTTTTCTGAAAGATCTGATTTTAAAGGTGAATTATGCATACTGGAAATTCGGGGAAAAGGAAGACTGAATGTCTATGTGAAGGACTTTTGCTCATATTCCAGCATAAGCAAGAATATTAATGAATCTTCTGAATAAAGGAAAGAAGTTCTGTATTAGCTGACATTCATTTTTCCAAAAGATATAACTGCTGTACTTAATGCCTGATCTAAAGCCCTGTGAAATTTTACTCACTTCATTGTACTCCAATCTTCTCTATGGAAGACATACTTGGTCAAACAGTTAACAATTAATTAACTAAATTAAGTACTTTGGCCCCAACTTCTTTCCAGTAAGACTTGAGTAATAATAATTATATCAGTGTGTGACATATGTGCTGTGAAGTCAGCATTTGACATAATGCTTCTAAAGAAACTTTCAGTGAAGTATGTACCATTAATGATGATAAAGCTAAGAGAAAAGGCTTAAAAATTGCATTCTCTTACTTAGCAGATCTGATCCTGATGATCACTGGGAGTCTGTCAGATATATGTTTGACTCCAAAACATATGTGCCTCAGAGCTGCTGAAAGGCAATTAAAAAAAAAAAAAAAGCAGCTTAATATCATTTCTTCATTATGTATTTTCTTAGGGACTTCAGTGAAGATGAAACAAGTTTATGGGGATGGGGAAGTAAAAGAGTTGCTATTACTTATATATAGTATAGTTTTAGTGCAAAGGGAAAACAGAATCAAACAGAAGAAAATCCACAGAGGTCTCCAAGCACAACTGGAGTGGCAAACTTTTCAGATTGAAGAGAGAGAAAGAGATAGAGAAAAGTATTTCCTGTGCAAAAATATGAATGAAATATATTATAAATCATCCAGAGATACTTAAGAAAGTATTGTTTGCTTTTGTTGCAGCTATTTGCACTCCAAGTAAGATTTGTGTATTTAAAAAATTAAAATAGATTACGTTAATTTGAACATTTTCCCCTGCTGTGGCTTTATGATCTTCGCTGCTTTATTGGTGAAAAAACCTGAACCTGCTCTGGAGGTTTGCAGTGCTTAAGAGCCATTAGTGCAGCACATAATTTACAGCAACCCAGAACCATGCACTGAGCTACTAATTGATTGCTAATGTTGATGCGCTTGATTGGATGTCAAGTTACCTGTAAAATTTATTGAAAATAATTCTGCTTCATTCCTGTCTCTAACACCACAGTCAGTAAATCGAAACAGATACGCAGGGTGGTTACAACTATTTCCCCAGGTCTGATTTTTACAGATACTCCCGCCAGCTAAGAACTTTTCAGACTAAACAATCAGGATATCCTGATAAAAGTAAGCAAAATAGAATATTCCTGTGCTGTCTTTTTCCCGTTATTTTGCACAAAGGCATAAAAAAACCACCCCAACGTCGCTAGCACCCAGAGCCAGAGGAACTATTCCGATATTTCCAATGAGCAGGTTTAACCTCCCGATCTTTGACATCAGCAGGAACATTACCCGTGGTACTTCTCCTTCCTCTGTGCGGGCTGCTCAAAATCCCCACGGTCTTTTCAACCGGGAGTTACAGGTGCTGAACTGCCCACGTGGGATGAGAGAGCGATGGGTCTGAACTCCGCGATCCGCTCGGGAGGCAGAGCACGGCACCCCCGGGAAAAGAGCGACCTGGAGCAGCAGAGGCGCTGCAGATGTCACCGTCTGCTGCTCACAGCACGATGTTGCAGCATTTTTTTTTTGTCCCGGGTTGTGCCTGTTCTCCGGGCTTTGCTCCAAAGGATCAGCTGAGCAAAAAAGTTTTTCGAATCCCAAAGGAAATTATAGCTTTTAATGCACACACACACACACACACACACACACATATATATATATATATAAACTCAGCAGTTGGAAAGCTAGCTCAGAATCAAAACACCTGAATGTTTACTTCTTCTCTGACTGGTGGTGGTGGGGGAAAAAGCTGTTTAAAACCATTTTAGAACGGTATTTGTTTCAATGTTCATCAGCAGTGAAATAGCACTACTACCCCTATAATAAAAGGAAAAGTTTTAAAAGGGCTGGAATTCTTGTTCCCTGGCAAACATGTCCAATGAAAGGAAACAGAGCTGGGTAAAGGTCTGGAGCACCAGGAGCAGCTGAGGGAGCTGGGGGGGCTCAGCCTGGAGAAAAGGAGGCTCAGGGGAGACCTTCTGGCTCTGCAACTCCCTGACAGGAGGGGGGAGCGAGGAGGGGTCGGGCTCTGCTCCCAGGGAACAAGGGACAGCATGAGAGGAAATGGCCCCAAGTTGTGCCAGAGCAGGTTTAGGTTGGATGTTAGGGAATATTTCTTCACCAAAAGGGTTGTCAAGTCCTGGCACACACTGTCCAGGACAGTGGTGGAGTCCCCATCCCTGGAGGGATTCAAAAGACCTGTGGATTTGGCACTGAGGATATGATTAGGGTTGCCCTGGCAGTGCTGGGTTAATGGCTAGGCTCAATGCACTTAAAGATCATTTCCAAATCAAGTGATTCCATGATTCTATTCCATCAAAGATGGAGAAAATTGGAGAGGATATAGAAACATCCACAACATTAGTTTTCAAAGACATTAATATTACTAAGCAAACAGCAAAACATTTCTTCTAGTCTATGACATGAAGATATTAATATTTATGTCATGAACCCCTTTTTTTTTAATGCCACCCCAGAGACAGCACTGGGATTGGAACATATATTCCCTGATTTCCCTGATTTAACACTTTTGCCTGCTCCCTCCCATGCCATGTATATGCTGTGCAGATCCCTCCACAGCAGTGCAATGTGACAGAAACTCCACAGGGTAAATGCTAAGGAGCTTTTGCAACACCAACCTGCTTCCTAGGAGATCTCCCATAGGAAAAGACAAACTATCTTTCAGAGCCCAATTTTTTGAGCTTTCCATGAGTTTAAAATATGTTTTATTTAAAGGATAAGTAATACACAGTTGTATCATAAAAGAGAGAAACTTTACTGAAGCAGGAGCCATGTCTGAAATTTGTTATTTAAAAAAAATAATCACAATATTTAATAAGGATATTTTAATGAAACATTTTACCAGTTATTGTTGCAGTATTTTGCTGTCTAAACATCCTATTCTGTACTGTCATCACGTTCATTTTTCAGCTGTCAGTGCCAAAGACATTCAAAGAGTGAAACAGCAGTATGTCTAAATTAGCTTGTATAATCATGAGTAGAGCAGAGTAAATAATTTAATAGGAACTATGTATCTGTAAAACCTATCTTTATGTTTTTCTAATCAAGAGTACATAGAAAAGAAGTTCAGAATTTACAGGAATTCACATTCTGGCTTTGTATGGATACTTTTCAGCTTGAAGTCTCATCTGGAATACGTCGTTAGTAGGTTTTAATAGTTCATGTCTGAGGGGAAGGCTGTCACAGCACTTGGTTCTGCTGCCTGGGAACTGGGAGAACAGGATCACATCTGGCAGGGATTTGGTCTTAATTTCTCTGTGCCTTTAACACCCACCTGAGAGATGATTAGAATATCACAGTCCTTTTCTGAAACCCAAAGGAAGCTCCTTTCCTTGCAAAACTAGGAAAATCCTGGGAAAGTGACTGTTTATGCTTCATATTCTTGGGTACCACCTAGTGGCACCAACTTGGTTAACGATGGATGTGAGTAATTTACAGAGTTTGGTTACTGTGATCCTGAGATGAAGTTTATGTCCTTAATAACTGATATATCAGTGGATATCAAATGTGATCAAAAATAACTGCAGGAACCTACTGAAAAAAAATAGGGCAGATATTCACAGGCTTTTATAGCAATATTTATTCCAATGGCATCCCAATAACCCATGTCCACTGCTTTGTTATAGTGGTCACAGTATTATTTTAAGCCTTTTTTCTTAAATTGCAACTGATTTAGTAAAAGCTGAATAACTTTATGAGAGTTTTTACCAGTCTGCTGCCAGAGTAATGTTGTTATTCCCATGGAGAATATCTTCTAACTAAACAGGAGCAGCATGCCAGACTCTTCCTGAGGGTTTGATGGTACAGCCACCAGCAGTATAAACTATTTGCAGACAATGCAAAATGCCTTTATTTTATAGGTTCTTTCCCGGGCATCCTGAATGAAATGCATATCACTAACCTATTAAGCACAAATCGCTTAAAGATGTAAATTTTTTATGACTTGCTAAATGTTAATGTATGACTTGTAAAATGTTAAAGTAGTAAATAGCGTCTTTGAGCTCATACACGCTAAATTTCATTCTGTAGCCCTAAGCATTTAAGGTAACAGTCACAGGGTATTAGTCAGAGAGATTTCCATAATCCTCATTGACTTTAATTTATTATTGTTAAAAAGAAAAGAAAAAAAAAAGATAATTAAGAGTTAATGTCAGCAGAATAGAAAAATAGGCTATTGTCAAAGGATAATGGTCTTTCACTAATAGGAGATGGTTGAGACATTCCCTAAGAATAAATGTTATGAAATATGGAACATATGATACAATACCACAATATGTAATTATAGCTATTTTATGTCAGCTGTTCTGAATGACTCCAGAAGACGTTATCAAAATCTGATTAATGTTTCCGCATTTGATACTTCTTGATTTATTGATGTAATAACCAGCTGAGAGGGTCTCCTTACAAAACCAATTTATTTAAAGTTTACCATAGAAGCTTCTATACGCCCTGCTTTCCATCTGCTAGAATATTTCCTGTATTTAGAATAATATACACATAGAAATGAAAGCCACCAAGTGGAATTTGTTCTGGCTGAAAATATCAGAAGCTGATATGGTTATTTGTTGAGAAGGGAGCAAGCCAATTTCCAGAGAATATTGATGAATGGTCTCCAGATACACAGCAAAGAGCTAAATTCAGAGGTGTGAAATTAATGTGACTGCACCTGTGAAAACTAGCCATGAATTTGATCCAAAATGATATATTATGAATATGTGGAGATAGCAAAGATATCCAAGGCCTTGGAACAAATACTGCAGTAAATCATGAAGATCCTAGCATTAAAAAGAGAAAATACAGGTTCTCTTTATCCACCCTAAGCTTAGCTATTTCCAAGTTATCTACGTATTTAGCACCAAATTTTGATTCTGTTATTCATGGAATATATTAATTTTCAGGGCTGTTTAGGAATTTGTTATTGCTATCAGTTATGGCTTCTCCCTTCAGGTCACAAGAGAGTAGATGTGCTAAATATTTCCATCTTATAGAATAAAGACTATTCTCTTTCAATTTTTAATAACATTTTGAGATCTATTCCAAGCGTGATTCATTTAAATAAAAATCAATAGGCTTAGCTGCTTCTTTTGAATCATTTAAGACAACATCTTTTCATTGGCTCTTCATCAGGGGCCAAATTCTGACCTGATTTATGCTCTAATTTACACTGCAACACGTTGCCTTGAGAGGATTTGCACGTTGCGCAAATTAGCACAGATTTGACTCCAGGGATCTCCGGTAAGTGGCATAAATTAAGAACAGGGAAAATCTGCTCTCTTTTAAAACCCCATAAAGGTCAATACAAAAATCAAGAATGAGACACAGCCCCAAGTCTCTTAGTTAAAATGTATTAGAAGGTTTCACGGAGCAGTTTCATCCTCCCCGCTGCAATCTGCCCTCGTTCCCCCGTCCCGTGGTGTCTCATTCACATCCACCTCGCCGGTGCACCGAGAATGATATGAGTCAGATTTTTGCCCCCCTAGAGAAGCATATTTCACTCACAGTGTTGACTTCTAGCTTGGCACCTGGCATCAGCTTAAGTAAAGGTGACTGTGGCTGGAACAATCGTTTTAATCGGCTGCGAGCCCACGGGCTGAAACTTCCGTCTGAGGGAAAGGATTTACGCAATTGCTAATCTGGGCATTTCATCACAAGTATTAATATTTGAGGACGTGTGAGACTTATTCTGGAAGACAACTGCATAAAAAATTTAGCAGTACCAAGGAGCATTATTTCTTCTGGTTTTTTTGGGGGTTTTTTTTGTTGTTTCTTTGGTTTATTTTTTGAGGGGAAGCTCCCTCCTGGCAAGAGCACCTTCTCTCTCCTCCCGTGCCACTCGTTGTACAGGGACATAGATATTTGTGGCCAATGCTGAATGTTGTGCTCGCTCTGGGTAATCAATCACTTCCCCTTGGTCACCAGGATAGTCAGGGCAGGTTGCCCGCTGCCTTTTGTGCTGACAGGGGCATTTTGGCAGAAGTGGGAAAGACACTAAAGAAGGTGAGATGTCCTTTAGCACAGCATATGAGCAAAGTGGAAGCTGTGGAGAACTCTACTGGAACTATTTAGGTTTTTCTTAACATTGGTGCTGTTTCCCTGCAAGATGTTGTGTCTCCTTTACAAAGATCCCCAATGGTCAAAGCAATGCTGAGCTGTAGTGTTTTTATGAGATTTTTATGAGAAAGAGTGTATAAAAGAATCACTTTGCAGCTGTGATGTGCAGTAATGTCACACAGCCTGACTCACGAGCTTGGGCTAAGTTTATACACCCTGTGAAAATAGGTCCTACCAGAAAATTGCACATGAAGCCACAGATTGTGCATGAG
>JAWWLV010000183.1:4269150-4282592 GCA_035041135.1 Platyrinchus mystaceus
ACCTTTGCTCTCTGAAGTTGCTTTGCTCAGTGCATTCCTTGGCCACCTTAGAGCATTAAAACATTTTCATACAGACAAATTCACCATCCCTGAGGAACTGCCCATGTGGTCAAAGATGGAGCATCCATGATATCCCCTATTAGATCTACAGGATAATAATGGTATAGGCTACTCTGTCCACCCAATTTTTCTAATTTTGGGAAGAGGGACTGTGCCTTCCCCCTCACTGTTGTATCTTTACAACACTTTTGAACCATTCCTTATCTATTCTGTCATTCTCATGTCTGAAATGTCAACAAACAGAAAGTTTGATGCTCTTCATACTGAAGCCAAAGGATGCCTTACTGACACCACAAAAATCATCTGTTAGGGGGCCAATTATTTGTAGATTTTTATTGCACTGACTCTCTCCCAGCATTAAGTTTTCATTAAGTTATTTTAATTGAAAGCAGCTGAGTTTAAGTAACACAGCCAATTTCCTTTTGGGTGACTTTTCCAATCTCTGACAGTAGTTGTTACATATGCTGTCTCTTCAACACACCACCATGCCCACCAGTTACTTCTGTGTTAAGATACATCCAGTAATGATTTTTTTCCCAATATCAATCAGAACATAAAGCAGAATGGATAGCTACACGTAGGAGTCAAGATTTTGATTGACAGCGAATTGCAAACAATATTTCCAGCTCAATAAATGTCAGTGAGCTTTTGATAAGCCAGATAAACTATAATAATCTCCAGAGAAGAACACAGTACAAGAATAGTAAAAAAAAAAATAAATATATATATATATATATATAATCTTAAAAATTTAATTTAGGTGAAAGAAGCAAACCCAGGTATTTGAAATGTGATAGTTCCTGTGAAATGTGGTTCACAGTTCCATATGAGCAGATTTTATGGAAAAAGGAAAGGTAAAGAGCTTGTTTTCATTAATTCTGTAGATGTAATGAAATTACCTAAAAGAAACACAGCAACGTAAAGGAAAAAAAAAAGGTTAGTTTTGTATTCCTGAAATTAATGTTTACTTGTTATACCCAAAATATTAAAAGAGTGAATATATTCACCATATATGATACGTTGAATATTATATCTGGTCTAAATATAAGTGCATAATAGAAATCATTGCGAATTGTTGACAAAAGTTATACAGACAAAAAGAAAAGAAAAGAAACTCTAGAAAACTGTGTATGAAAACCCTCTTTCTGTTTGTTTGGTGCAGTTGACCAAGTTTACAGGTGGATATATTTGGGATCTCTGGATATTTATTTCCATTGTTCATATATTATGTGTCTCCAAAACCTGTTAGAGTTGAGTATTGTCATCTACATAACTTTTCCTTCCTTTTGGAGCAGGGGAGATGGGAAACATAGAACATTGATTTCTTGTGCTTAGGAGTCATCATGTCATCTTCTCATTAATCAGGGATATGTCCAGTCCTAGATGATTGCAAATTTTGTAGTCCATCCTTATATTTTCAGTCTCCAGAGATCTTTTCAGGGAGCAAGGCAAACCAGCAGTCAATATTTGGACATAGGGAGACCTAGATGAATAAACAGGTTATCTCTTTCCTTTCTGAAACCTGTCATCCTGTGCCATAACTTGTTCAAATAATCCAGCACAAAAAATGGAACCAGTTCAAAGTTTTTAAGTGATTCTAAATCTTGAACTTCTACCTGATTTCCTAAATTTGCTTAGTAAGCCTTTGATTTAAGTAGTGGATTCATACCTTGTCCTCAGCTGAATAACTGTTTATACTTTTTCCCCAACTTGCCATAATCAATTGCAGACAGGAAGGCTTTGGAGAAGCTTCTGTGCCTACGAGGAGATAGAGTTTAACTGCAAACTAGTTTTTGATGTATAGCAACTTGTATGGATGTTTAGGGGTTAAGAATGTATTATTTATTTCCTGACAGAATATTTTTGCACAGTGTAAAGGATACTACGATTTATCGGCCCAATCGAAGTCTAGTGGATAGAAAAATCTACAAGGAAACAATGTCATTTAGTCTTCTAATGGCATATTATTATTTTGGTAGATTCAGGATTGTGATGGATCTGGATCAATGCTTTGAAAGGTGTTTTGTTGGGGTTTTTTGTTTGTTTGTGTTTTGTTGGGGTTTTTTTTGTCAAATATTTCTTTTTGTATATGAAATGTCTATACTTAGGACAGAATATTTGCTGGGAGACACAGAATACAGCTATTTGTGAAGCTGAAGACCTTCAGAATCGTAAGTGTCCTCCTAAAATCTCAGTGGCTGTATGTGATTTTGACCCACAAAAGAAGAAAATATGCTATAGGGTCATACCAGGGGCTTCTCTGCAGCCTCATGAGGTGTATTGCTTTGGTCTGGGCCTTACTGGTGTTTAATCCTTTCAATATCTGTGTGACATAAAAGTGCATCAAAGCCTTTGTCAAAAAACAGACTACAAAAGAGAAGATCTTCAACACTGCTGAGTGCTCACTGATTTCTAGTGCCTTCATTTTGGGGATGGAGGGGTATTCACTCATCAGAGACATCCAAAACTTGTTCAGAGATGTCAAAATTACTATAATCAGCCTCTACTCATAATCAGCTTCAGTGAGTAAGTATTCAGCTAATCTAAAAATTGATCTCAAGGGTGTCTCCAGTGGCATGTTCAAGTAGGACCCAAAACGAGGGAGCAGCCTTGGGACTTTGGGTGCACTGCCTGGCCAGGGCTGGACAGGGAGGCTCTGGCAGCAGGACGAGTCAGCCTGCTCTGGTCCAGCCTCATTCTGCATCAAACCCTCTCCGTCAACAGAGGTGAATTGACTCCACTACAGGGATCTGTTCCTGGCCATCACTGCAGGCTGGTGCAGATACAGCCACTGTGTGTGCATAAATCCAGGGGGTTGCATTTACAGCTGGGATTCTGTGCCCAGCACCAGCTCTTTAGACTCTTCCTTTCCATCCACTGAGAGTAAGATGAAGTAGATGGTCTTTTTTCCTATAGCCAGCTCGTAAGAGATCATGGTAGTCTGACAAATGCCCAATTTATTTTTTTTTCCCCCACTTATGGAAATGTTACAGTTCTAATGTACATTTTTAAATAATGAAATTACCATGTTTTGTCTCTCATCTGTTCACTGTCATCAGCTTGCCTCAAAATAAAATAAAGAAATCTAACAATTAGGATTCAGCGTCGGGGAACGATGCTGCCTTGACTAAGAGCTCTGAAAATGGCATTGTCATTTTACCACAAAGAATAGCAACAATTTGCTCAGTGACACTGAAAGGCCACCCACACTCTTTTACCTCTCACAACATTGATGTGATGGGATCCATTTCAAAGAGAGAGAGAAAGTAATTTTAGCTATGAAATTCTTGCCTTTTCCCTTTCTGCAAGGCTGGCCAGCAGTGATTATATGGTGTAAACACCTCTCCATCATAACACAGGCTGTGAACATCAGGAGCATGGAGGCTCATCTGAGATGGGGTAATAACAGCCTCCTCTCAGCAGCTGAGGTGACCAGATTGAAGCAAGACCTCAAGTGAATTGTACCTATACAGGATTGAACATGGATATCCATCCTGGGCTGTTATTAATTTACATGAAGGGGGAAAAAAAAAAAAAACAACAAACAAGTGTTGGAATAACCACTTTACCTTTCTCCTTGTCGTTTAAGATGAAATTACCTAAAGCCTTGTTCTTAGCTGTAAATTTGGCAGATTTCTTTCATTTTGGGTTATAGTCCATTGTAAATAAAAAGATGGGGACATCTGTTACAAGATTAAATCCTTCTTATCCTGTTACCTATCCCCTCAACTATTATCTGCAAGCCCAGTTCCTTCACGAGTGTCTCATACTTGCACTTTTCTCCTTACATACTGAATGACAACCCTGTATTGATCTGGCAATAAAAAAAAAAAAATCTTAATTTAAATCCACTTAAAACTTTTCCTCTGTCGTGACAACTTTGGGAAATCATCCAAAAAAATGGAAATTATTTGGATGACGAGAGGCACGAAAAAGTGCATCTTTAGAGATAAAAAGTGTATGTAATCCCCACGTTCCTCCTCTTTTCCAACTTTATGCTGGGAATCCGGCAGCAGAACTGCCTGCTACTGAAAAGCCACTTACCTCTCTGGCCCCATCCTTTGGGAAAAAGGAAGAGAAGGGCTAAGTGGAGAATATCAAGGGCTATGTGGAGAATATCACTTGCTCAGACTTTCTGCCCAGAGTCAGCTCTGCTGGACGTCCCCACTCCCGGGCCAGATGTTGGAACATCTGCAGCTCACCACTGAGTGACGAGCCACAGCAGGCATGGGGACCTGAGTTCAGCCCATCCTTTTCCCAGTAGCCACTGCCCAGCTCTCATCAGTCAAAAAGGGAAAGCCAAAAGGGACACCCGGCCCGAAATCCCTGAGCCAGGGCAGCACCGCTGCTGACAGCGCATCACTGCGCCTCAGGAGCGGAACACGGCATGGGGCATCGACTGGACACAATCAATCATTTCACAGATGCCTTTAATGTCATCATTCAATCAATTTGGAGTTTACTTACCTTTTTAGCGACTTCCAAGTAATTGCCAAAGTTATCTGAGGGTGAAGGTTCAGGTAAATAACACTGTGCACGTAGATTGCTGATGGGCGTGGAAAGCTTCTCCTTTTCTCGAGTCTCTCACCATATGGAGCTCTGAAAATCAAAGATTTTTGTTGTGGTACAGTGCTGTAAAAGTTATTTGGGTTCCATCGGAAAAAAAAAATCAAATAAACCAGGTGGGATTTTCTCTTCTTCCTCTACCTCCTGTATTTGCCATCCCAGGAGATGTTGGAGGCACAGTTTTATGTTTCAGTTCCCTTGATCATAACATACTTCTCTTGCTTTGCATGCTGTTCTTAACTAGGCTATTAAGTGTTAATATATTTTTCTTTTTTTATTATTGCTTTTTACCTCAGTGACTAAAGGAAGAGTCAGAATTTAGAGTAATTATTTTAAATCTGACTTTAGGGGACCTTGGAAAGGATCCTGAATTTGAAACATATCATTCTGCCATTATAGAAACACATTTTGGTACTCCTGTTTGAAGATACCATAAACAGCATCTATGATCTTTTTTTTCATAATTCTACCATTGCAGCTGATGCAGTTTAGTTTAACTCTGTTTTTTCTTCCTAGATAAATGCATTCTTTAAATGGCTTTGAACCCTTTTAAAGTCTGAATGTACCATACAATTTATTGTGACAACTGGTTAATTAGACCTGAATTCTTTTTTCTTCTTTTGCAAATTTTGCTTTCATGTGCCCGCTACCCTAAAAATTGCATTTATTTCCAGTGTTAATGATACCAAAACTGATAAAGCTATTCACAATATCACCTACCAGAAGTTGCTGTTCCCTATTTACCTTGTGCCTCCCCAGATGTCTACCGTGTTAACTGGAAACCATGATAAGTCCTGAGCTAAATTGCTGACTATAACTACAACCAAAATCTTGTAGAATGATGGAATCATAGAATCACACAATGGTTTGGTTTGGAATGGAACTAAAAGGTCATCTTGTTCCAACTCCCCTGCCATGGGCAGGGACATCTTCTACTAGACCAGGTTGTTCTGAGCCCTCTCCAGCCTGGCCTTGAACACTTCCAGGGATGAGGCAGCCACAGCTTCTGTGGGCAACATGTAGACTGATTCTAAGTTATTCTGACAACTGTTATCCTTAAAATTTATGAATCTTTTGGAAAATTAGGAATTATAAAAGGAGATACATACACGAATAAGACAATTCATTTGATCAATCCCAATTTCAGCGCTATTGACTGAGTATATTTCTGTGGAACAAGGAAATCCATATATCAATAGTTGTCATCTCCAAACCCCACCAAATTGAATTAGTGTTAATTCACATTTCATTATAAAATTATTTTTATCTATCATCTAGAGGCTGGATGTAACAAAGCCTACAGTGCACAACAGAGAAAGAATGCCAGGAAATTAAATCAGGAAAACTCACAAAATACATTACCTAGATTAAACCTATGATTCTGCAGATATTTAAATTCAGCATAAAATTGATCCACAATATTCCAGAAGGAAGAAGTTTGCATTTTTATCATAAAAGTACCCAAACTACTCTCTTTTGTGTTATCATGCCAGCTCTTTTCTTCCTCTCCTTGTAGGTGGGAGGCTTGAGGGATGACAGTAGATGTGTATTTCCCATGTCTTTCTGAGTACCTTTCAAAAACAGACATGCAGTATTCAACATAATAAGGAATTTCATATATTCTCAATACTTACACATTTTGCATAAGAATTATATATAATTAAAGCCTGAAGATCTTTAGGGTTTTTCTCACTTTATAGCCAGACAAACACCCATTCACAGAGCTACCCACCAAGCCCAAGAACTAGTAGCTGCAATTTCCTGCCTTTTGACACGTGGATCCATAAGGGCCAATTTAAAAAAAAAATTTCCATCTTTTCCTATATTTAGTGGTTTCTATGGCTCAAAGTTACCAATTGCACCTAAAATTAGGTCTCAGACACTTCTGAAATTTGGAAAAATATGACCTTTCACACCTTAATTTTCTGAGACTGTATCAGCAATGAGTCACTTCACCCTGAAAAAAGTGGGGCAGACACAAACAGTCCCCTAACTCCTGCTGTCTCCCTCTTCCTTCCTTTTTTCATGAGAAAACACAGCTTGATGGGATTTCTGAGAGCAGAAATTACTGAGGTGGGTGTTGAACTCAGGTGCACCGGCCTGAGCTCTTACCTGGGAGAGAGTGGGATCCTCCCCTCCACATCCGCTTTTATTTGTGTGGCCACTTCTGGAGAATAATTGTGCATTTTGAACTCACATTTTTATGATGAAATGTTGTTGCAAAACAAGGTCTGTCGGTGCATTAGTGGATTCTGGGGCCTTCATGCACCAAGCACCACTCTTGGATGGGATTTCATGGGCTGCCTCAACCTTGCAGAGATGGGCTTGTGCCAACTCCAGCTACCCCCAAAAACTGCTACAGAGGAAGAAGTTGCAAGGATATTTACAGGTAAATGTCATCTGTTTTCCCAAATATAACAAAGATTTTTTTGTCTTGCTCAAAATGTCTTGCAAATTACTCATTTACAGTGGTTTTGTTTGTACAATCCTGTTCTCTCAATCGTCTCCTCCATGCACAAGTTCACTGGAGGTTATTTTGCTGAGAAACTCCCCCCCAGCTAAAAAGCATTAGAGCCACCACTGCTGGGCACATAATCAAACCAGGCTGAGGTAGAGCAGTTTAACAGATTACACTTATTAGCCGAGTGACTGCAGCTGACTTCGTACATAGTTTGGGCCCTTTTTTACAATGACAAGCACAACACTTTAGCTTAAACCTCTGTGGAGGTGATTTAAGTAAGGTCTACTGCTTTATGATTTGGGCTTTGAAAGTGCCTCTCTGTGGTCTCAGTCAAATAATTTAATTTTACCCCATGATGTTTCAAACGCTTCCCTCTGAGACAGGGAGAACGTTTGCTTGACATGAGGGACCGTAAAATAATTAAAGATGTTTTGTTAACTGTTGATTTGAAATGCTAAAAGGAGATCAATATGTTGATTTGTGTGAGCAGATATTGGTTTGCATGAGCAGATATTTGAGAATGTGAATAAAGTGCTAATTTTTTTTTTCCTAGCTGATTAATACCTACAGAATGCAGAAAAAAAGGTCCTATGGTTCACTGAATATGGGAGTATACAAGGCCTGAAATTCCCTTCAGTTAATTCAGGCAATTACTGCCAAAAATATTTTTTTTAAAGGTCTAAAAGCTTCATCATGATGGAATCACTGCACTTACCAGCCAGGACAACCTGAAAACTATTCAATAACCGTAGTCTGGGTCCAATTTGAAAAGTAGCCCAAGACAGGAAGCAATTTCCTCATCCCATAAAACATTTTCAGATTACAAAAGTCCTATTCAGAGGTGAGGGAGAACCAAGAGGTTTCAGAAATTTTCACCATAAAGCACAATTATGAAAACTCACTGTTGGAGGTGTTCACCTAAGCTGTGCCTGAGCCAAGCTCAGCTCTCCCTGCTCTGCTTCAGGGACTTTAGGCTGGGACTCCTCCTGTCAGCCTATGACATGTTCCTTTGCTGACCTTCTCCTGGCCAAGGCCACAATCCACAGATAAATAAATAGTTTTTGAACAAGTAGAGGAGTCAGGATGAAGAAAAGAGGCTGACTGACTACTTGACTCGAAACAGTGACATGATCCTATTCCCAGGTAGGGGCCATGACTGTGTGCTCAGAGAGTCTTTATCATTGTGGTTCCTCCTTTTCTAAATGCTATTTTGAAAAGGGAATCTTGGAGGTCTTTTCCAACCTTAATGATTCCATGATTCTACACCTCAGTGGGGATACATGCTCGTATGATATTTGGGGAAGCTTGTGTTCAGCTAATTGGATCAGTCTAAAACAGACACTTCTTTCTAGGCACAGATTTCTCTTTATATTACCAGAATCAGAATTTTCACCCTCAATTTGTAAAACATTTGAGGCAAAAGTTTTCTCAAAACCGGTACTTTGCCATGAAACCTTTGCTTCATTACAGTGAGTCAGAATTTTCTAATTAAACATTCTGTTCAAAAAATAAAAATCTCCCATCTGATTACACTGTTTTTTTTTTCTTCCACCAGAAAAGCTGTTATGAATTTGATGCGTGTTGGCATCCCAAGGTAAGAAGACCATTGCCCATATGTAAAATAAGCCATTTAAGCATAAAGTCTGCTATACACTGAGGTCATGGTGGGCTGACTTGACTTATATTTGCTGCAGAGAAGCAAGAAACTATTATTTTCCCACCTTCTGCTCAGTCAGCCATCTCAGCTGGTATTGATTCCACCAGAGATTCACTTGCTTTAAGGTTTGATATGCAAGTTGTACATTTTGCATTTGACCCATTACCAAGATACATTTTTACCCATATTCTCCATTTCTATCCATGCTTTTTAATCCAAACAAATTTTTTCAAAGGAATAGAGCACCTAATTATAAAAAAAAAAAATTTTCAAAGTCAAATCAGAAAATATGCAACTTTTAAAATGTTCCTGAAGACCCATCATTTTGTTTGTTATATTCATATTTTCTGTATCATGATCAGAAATAGAATGAAAATAATTATCTTTGCTTTTCTAACTGAGAAGCGTCTTTACAGAATGCGGTAGGCTTCTAATTTTTGTCTTCCTGACTTAGGAAATTATTCAGTGTGATTGTGGACAAGATCTAAAAATGATGCAGGTGCCTACAGGGTGACAGATGAAACTGAAGCATCGAAGTCAAACATTTTTCTCAAAATGTCCTTCTGGCTGTGAGGTACCTCCCTGGACACGTCAGGTTTGGCCTCCTCTGCTGTCCACAGCCTCTCCTCTCTCAGCAAGGTGATGCCTCCTTCACCCATCAGGCTGATCAGGATTCAGAAATCAGCCTTTTTTTTCCCCCTAAATCTCTTGAGGAATTTGATCTAATAGCTGTTCAGAGATCACAGCCAACAAACATGTGAAGAATACAGATGAAGTCACTTTATTTTTAAAACTTGGCCCTTGAGAGCATGATTGGTAGTAGTGCTTATGTGTTATGTACACTAGCTATTTCTTACTGTGTTTGCCCAAGAAATGGAGAATATATATTTAATTTCACCTTCTGCCAGGGAAAGTTCAAGGCCACATTTCCAGCCCCTCAGTGTAGTTCCTTGTTCCTTAACCAGTGCACTGCAAGCTGCTGGTGGGTTTCTGAGGTATTTTCCAAAGACAGTTTAATGTAACAGCAGAGAGTTTAATTGCTTCCAACCAGGAAAGGAGCTGCACTCCAGGCTTCTGTGTCTGTGCAAATGAGCAAACAGTTGACTACTTCACAGGAGCTGGAACTGGCTACTGGCCCTTCCTAGAACAAACCATGAATGCCCGTGGGTCTGTGAAGGGTGGTCAGAGAAACCTCTCTCAGGCTGAGGGTATCAGATGGACAATTCACCCACCTCAGCCATCACTTTTCCAGTAGACAGCTGGATATGGCCAGGATGGGAAAGCCCTCTCCATGCTCAGCACTGGTTACCATCACTCTCCACATTGCCCTTACCAGCTCCTTTCCTGAACACACTAGTGGAGACTTTCCACCAGTGTTCACCATCCCAAGGATGTTTCATGCAAAACAAGCAGCCCTCGATAAACTGCATTTGTTGAAACACTTCTGAGGTTTTTTTCTTTAGTTATTTAAATAGTACATTACTATAGCAACTAGTGCCTCACTATCTTTAATGTATTAAACTTCATTTCACCATCTGAGGCAGAAGAATATTATTATTTTACTTTACAAAGGTGGGAGCGAGATATTGATACTAAATGGGTTTTTACACAGAAAAGCTAAATTAGAATTTCAGGAAAGAAGAGGTGTCCAGGTTAACTCTAATTTAGCAGTCATTGGCAGGAGCAAAGACAATCTAGTGTGGACTAGTAACCAGGAGCCCAAATCTTCCAGCTCCCACTGAAACCCCACCCTGGCATTTGCCCCTGCACCCCTGCAAGGGGTTCAACATGTCAAACTCGTGTTCCTGTACATTTTGCAGGCACATATTATTTTGCCTGAGTGATGATGGGCAGGAGCTTTCTCTTCATGAACCGTAACAGAGTATTTTCGACCCTTGCATTTCTGCAGTAGGAACCGAGACCTGGAGGAAGCTGAAGCATCACTCAGCACAGAGCCACAGCTCCATCCCGCTCCTGGGTCAGTGCTGTATTGAGCAGGCAAGGCACTACATCACACGGGGTTTTGTGTGTCTGTGTGTTGTGCATCACACAGAACTACACAATTTAGGACATGTCACTCCTCAAAGTCAACGGTATTTAACCGAGAAAGCGCATGAATTGATAGCACTTTATTAGCATTGCTGGCACATCACTCCTGTAAAGCACAGTGGCAAATGAGGTCGCTCCCTCATGTGAAGAAATGTGTTGTATTATTCCAACACTCGTTTTGATCTTTAATTTATTTGCTTCATGTGAAAAAAAAAAAATCAGTGACAGATACGTTGATTCAGGACGTCAGCTAACAGTAGTGCTCTGAGGCTTATCAAGGGAAAATGAGCTTGAAAAGGAAGCTATATTTTGATAAAGAAAAAAAAATCAGAATTCAGATATAACACAAGGGTATTTTTTTTTCTGGCTGAAAATTATCCTTGTGCTTTAACATCAGCTGTTGCTTCAAATAGATTTTTTTCTTTTTAATTCTTCAATTGAGATGTTAAAGGAACTAATTATAGACTTAGATTTACCTCTACCAATGAGTCAATAACTATAAAACACTGCAGATGATCAGGGTATCTAGGATGAACACGACTTTTGCCTTTCATACAGACAGCTAATATATACAGGCCTGAGACACAGTCTGCAGAAATCACCTGAAGTCTCCTTACTGACTTCAGCAAGCTGCAAACAAGAATATTAAATAGAATATTGCACAGCCTGACTGTGCCCTGCACCAGAATTTGCATGGAAAACTGTTCCTCACTCTGAAATCATCTTCTGGAGTCTCAGGCTGTGGTTTTTAAATGTTCTGCCGCCAGTTGTGATGGCTACAAAGAAGAGCTTGAAAAACATAGTTGGACGTAAGACATTGCAATAACATATCCCTGAGTTTTCAAAGTCTGAAATAGTGTTTATGAGAAGCAGGAATGCAGCATTCATCTGAAAGGCTTGCTAAATCCCAGGCCCTGGAGTAACAGCAGGGAGAGAATTCTATGTGTGGGGAACTAAAGAAACAGTGGATTCCAAATCAAAATAAGAATATACAACACAACTGTTCCTGTAACTGACTGCTGTTCTGTTTTTCCATTCAAACTCCACTCCCCCTTTGGCCATATTCTTGTTATGATGAGACTAAATAGCAGAGATTTTATTAATTTCACTGCCCCAGTAACTAATCTGTAACCTGAACTACTGCCACATACGAGATCAAAAGCAATGTTGAAAAATACGTGCTCGTTACCAGGTTTAAAGAAAAAAAAAATTATTCTAATTTATTCAGGCAAATGCAGCATTGCAAAGGGAAAAAATCCCAACAAGTAATGAGGGATAGTCAGTGCTGATATTGGGAAAAGCCTGAGGATGTGCCTTGCATTGCAGCACATTGTCACACTCCGTCAGGGATGTGCTCTCTTTCTAAAGATGCCTGTGTGTGCTTCCCAGAGAGACTCAACCTCCTTTCCCAGGCAGCAAGACCTCTGCTGACAGTAGGGATATGCCATGGAGGGGATTGTTGTGGTGTGGAGGAACACAGGGAAGTGCTCCTGCAGCCCAGCTGGGAAGGGAAACAGATAAACCTCTTGTATGGCTTCTCCTAAGGGAACAACTCAGCCTTCGTAAGCTGGAAAGAACTGAGTGATCTCCCAGATAATCTTATGAGATGTCTCGGGGCACCAGAGAGGAGCCCTGCTCAGAGAACAGGCTCCCAGGGCTGCAAAAGTTGTTCCAGCTTTCTTTTTGTCAATTTAAAGGGTATAACCTAAGGGGGACTTTTTGCTGCGTTCAGGGATTTTTTGAGTTTGTAACAGGATTTTTTGGATTTGTAACAGGATTTTTTTGAATTTTTAAAGCATTTTTAACAGTTTTCATTTTTTAACACATACAGAATCACAGAGTCATCAAGTTTGGAAGAGACCTTCAAGATAATCCAATCCCACATGAGCCCAGCACAACCATAATTGCCCTTAAACAATATCTCCCAAGTGCCATATCCAGATGCCTCTCAACCACTTACAGAGCCAGTGTCTCCACCACCTCCCTGGGTAACTTATTCCAAGGTCTGAGCACTCTTTCATTGAAATTGTTATATATTGAACCTCCCCTGGCACATCTTAAGGCCATTTTCTCTCATCCTTTCACTTGAGACAGGACAGAGGAGCCCGAACCCCACCTCACTGCAACCTCCTTTCATGTGATTGTAGAGAGCAACAAGGTCACCTCTGAAGAAGTTGTCTTGAAAATATAAATGGGATTAAACCCCCCAACAATCTGATTGCCAGGTTTGACTGGGAATTGCTGTTTTCAGTGTGGCACAGCACAATCAGAACCCAAGGAACCACCATCCTTCTCACTCCTTTATTCACCTTATGACCTGACCCCGAAAAGGCCAAGCGCTCGACACTCCTCTCACACTCCTCTTCCTCTCCCTCCACTCTGCTCCAGCCCTTTGAAATAGTCCATTTGCCTCTGTGCACTGCCTGGGTACTTCTTGTCCACTATATCCATCTTTTGTTGCTTCATATGGAGTGATCTGAACTCTAATAGTCACTGACTTAAAAGCCCCACATTGGGGAAATATGTGAAAAGCATTTCTTTTAAAATGTAAAAAGGGAATGAAATATTTTTTGGTAACCATCAAGGCTTGGATAAGAACAAGGAATACATAGAACCAGATAATTGGTGCTGAAAGTGTCTACTTTGGAC
>JAWWLV010000183.1:4282692-4362229 GCA_035041135.1 Platyrinchus mystaceus
GGTAACCATCAAGGCTTGGATAAGAACAAGGAATACATAGAACCAGATAATTGGTGCTGAAAGTGTCTACTTTGGACGGATTATTAAATCCATCTTCAAATATTTCAAGGCACATTTTATAACAGACATTTGACTATTGAAATAATAGTAAAAGTAAAAAATAATGGATTTTAAAAAAAAATTTAAATCATATTCTCTCTTTAGTCTATAACAATATTCCAGTTAATGACTTGATCTATTATATAATTCTGTTCTATGCTAATAAACCTAATATACTTCCATTTCAAAAGTACTTTCCAAGATTATTGTATCAATTAGTCTTATTAAAGTCTTCTGATGATCCTGGGGGGGTGGATTGTGCAAATTCAAGAAATGTTGTTCCAATGCCTCCCCAACCCTTTAACACATGGCCAGCGTAGATGTCACATTTTGAGCATTATTAGACCAATGCTTTTGTATATTAGCAAACCCTTTTTTAAATAGCACTGTCAAAGAAAAAGAATGCCCTGGTTAGCTCTACATTGAGCAAACTAATGGATCTGAAAGAAATTGCCATGTGGTAAATAATCTTCCATCTACTATAATTAAGGACATAGTTGAGGAGACAAAGACTTATCTGATAGCACAAAAAGAAAAGTCCGTGAATGAAAATAAATTATGTGCAGCCCTCTCCGGTGAACAGAACTGCCCCTGGGTGCTCACTCTGGGAGATTTATGCATTCCTGCAGGCATTCCTGCATCTGCCCCCTCCCTGGTGCACAGCAGGCAGCTGCTCCAGCCACTCCAGCAGCTGCTCCTGCTGGGCAGGAGCCACACAGGGCTGGCAGGAGGATGGAGGGGAAACCTGCAACCCAGCTGCTGTCATTGTTCTTCTTCCCTCTACTGTTCCTCTTCCCTCTCTGTCAGTGAAAGGTAATGCTAATATCACCACAACACCATCCTCCTCATGATGCACCAGTGACCCAATAACTCATTACATGACATCAGCAAATTATTCTCCGTTCAGATGTTGCCAGTACTGACATGACGTTTCTGAGGGTGACGTGACCTGGTGTGTGTCTGTGTCTAGATCACCTCTCATCGAATCATAGCAACTCACAGCAGCAGAAAACTGGGAAATCTTTCAATGATTCAACTGCAAGTTCTGTTTAACTACAACACAAACTGCCCTCCTCCTCCCTGCACTGTGCTTGTAGGATGTTCATTCCCCAGACCCCTGCTCACAGCACATATTAGGTCTGACAGCAAAGCCAGCAGGTAGATGGCAAATAATTTCACCTGGGGATGATTTCACATGGGATTATTTGCAGGAAATAGCACAGGATGTATTTTGAAGAGTAGCGAGTGATCCAACTATCCATGTGTAAGCCAAAGAGTTTGTATCAGTGCAGGGCCAAGACCTCAAACAAAAACTACATCTCATCACCTCTTTATTTATGGTTTCCCTCCCACCTGCAAAGATAATGTCCTGGCTACCTCCAAGGAAACATTTTTTGAACAGAAGACCTGAATTCCATGATATATGAAATTATTCATATTCATAGGGGTTCAGGGGCCCTCTGCAATGTTGTTAATTAATTTGAATGCAAAAAAGAAAAGTCAAAATCATTTTTGTTATGTTTCAGGAGATCTTGTAATATTCTTATGGACCTTGGCACAGTCAAAACCCAGGAATTTTGTTCTCTCCAGCATTTGCAAGAAAGACACAAGGACACCTTAGAAAGGACAACAAAGTTGCACTGAGTGTGTTTTCCTAACACCCTGGCTAATTCCATGAAGCATGAGCATCTTAGGAAGCCATCACTATACATCTGATGGTGGATGCTCTTACTATCCATACAAACCCCTACTCTTCAGAATCCCAACAGTGACTTACCTTGAGTTCCAGAAGTTAATGGTGTGAGAAGAAGGTGGGAGAGAAGATGTATAATTTTATGTTTTCTTACACGTTTGAAAGGAGAGAGCTTTCAGTTTTATTGAATGTTTTATCCCTCTTACATTAGGAAAGTTTATATGATCTCTGAGTTTACCTCCTGGTAAGTAATATACACCATTTAATATTTTATTTACTTCTTCATTTTTTATCATTTCTGCACAAGTTAAACCACCTTATTATTGCCTGTAATATAAAACCAAAATTATCTCAAGGTTTCTCTTCTTTCTAAAGTTTACATTTTTTACTCAGTACATCCCTTTATTAGTGTTATACATTCTATGAAATAAACAAAATTAAAGACATAATTACAGGCGAAGCCATAACACTGAGATGATTTGCTGGTACCATAACCTCTGCAGTAGTAAAAAATGCAGCAGAAAAGTATTCAAGTATTTTGTTTGCCTTTCATTCTACCATTATGGCCAGAGATAGTATTGTATATTCCACTTCAGAACTCAAAAAAATCTGTGAGAGTGAATTAAAATAGATATGTTTACTTTCACCAGCAACTGTAATGCTTTTAAGAGGTGCTTTCTGGTTAAAAGGTGCAGATTGGGTGGTTCTTTTTGTTCTTTTGCAATCAGAGCATCACCTAAGCTGATAAGCATCCTGACTCTCACAGACTTTAGGATTAGAAATACTGGCTTGTAATCATTCTGAGAGCACCTGGAGCAATCCAGAGGCCAAACTGTATTCCCCTGCATTGGTACAATATTGCTTCACAGGAGAACCTGAAGGAATGTAGTAATTTGAATGGATGGGAGTTCACATGGAGGCTTCCACCGAATCTATTTCATCCAGAAAATCCAGGAGTGCAAACTGCTAGCTGTGACTCCATGAGCCTGTCTGGGAAAGAAACATCCTCTTTCATTGCAAACAATAAATTCCATCTTGGTTTTCTTGACACTGCCTTTTTCTTTCCTCCTTACAAGTTTTCAGATGTCCCGATGTCCAGATGTTTCAGTGTCCCCTCATTTCTTTCTGGAAGAGCAGTGTAGCACTAACAAAATCAAGATACAAATCCCATTTTTGCCTCCAAATTCTCACATTACTTTGGCCAAGTCGATCCAAATTTTGATCCTGTGTCTTATTTAAGGCTGTGCCAACATGTTTTTCTGCAAAGCACTGGCTGCCTGAGGACCCATAAGCTGTACATAGGTGTGTATATTTATATTTCTCTCTATATATAGTTTCAGGTCCTCTGGTCGTGAAGCAGCTACAGAAATAGCCCAGAAAGTTTCTGAGGAAAGTGAGTTCTCAGTTTACTGAAAGTACAAACTAGAGGCATTTGCTGTTATTTTTCTTCTCATTTCTAATTTTGTTTACTTTCTTGATATGACCACTGACATCTGAGGAGAAGAGATTGCTGACTGCAAATATCTCTCTTTGGTAGAGTCATCCCTGGCATTTGTGCTGACTGTATGAATATCTAGGTGGTTAATACAGCAAGGGAAGGTTTTATTTTTTCAAAGGGGAAAAAAAAGCTCTCTCTGCATGGTGCTGGGTGAAAATATGGGATCTCCTTGAACAGTTCAGTTAGGAAAGAATTTTGAATTCAAGTGAAAAATGCCTATTTTCAGTTACTCCCATGTAAGTTTGAAGTAACTTTATTGAAGTAAGCAATTATTATTTTTGTCTTACCTTGGGCTAAATGCTCAGAATTCAGTCACATTACACCACTATGCATTATTCCCTACTAAAAAGGCAGAATATCACACTTTTTAATGGTGAAGAAGGAGAAATTAGCAGTATATTTGAATGGAAGCTTTAGCTCCTGTGTCACACAATTGCCACGGAAATAGCACATATGAGAACAGGACTGCAGCCTGCCTACCTCGGGCAGTAATTGCTTTTCTGGCTTGCAGTAATTTCCTTGTGGTGTGTTTCATTTAAAAGAAGGTCTTTTCCACATAAATTTGGAGATATATATATATATATATAACATATACATACATAGATGTGTTTATATTCTGGCAATGAAAAAAGCAGGTGGAAAATACCCAAGTGGATACACACATAAGTGGGTCCCTCTAGTAAGGCCAAGAATGAGCCTAAAGACAAGTCTAAGCACATTGAAAAAAACACCCCAATCCCCCAAATCATCGACTTTCGGTGTGTGAATTAGTCAGCCTAAAGTCAACCCAATTACCATCTCTGCAGTGTTGATTCTAATTCTTTCTGGATATTTTTATTCATTTCCTTGAGCTTCCCTCAGGCTGGTTTCTGAGTTTTGAAGTTAATTTTTAATTTTGGGAGTGTTTGTTTTAGAAACTTCAGAATATTTGTAGTTTTCACGTAGCAGCTATCATGGCTTAATGGACTTAGCCCACAGCTCTCTATCTCATACTAAATGAAGGCAAAGTAAAAATCTCTTAAGCACTGATTTTATAATAACTCTGAAATTACATGAATTATATTTTTGGTAAAAAGAGAAAGGCTTTTAAATTCGAAACTAAGGAAACCATCTCTGTATTTTCATAATCGCTGTTAAATCAAATTATTGGCTTGGGGGTTTATTACTGTTAAAATTTTGACATAAAAATATGTAAAATAACCCAGTATGCCATTTCAAATCTGGTGAGTTTTACAGGAGATCACTGGTTATCATAAATAAATTTGATGCAACTCTAAATGTCCATTGCAGTGTGGATTAAATTAGTTATTAATTACTACCTAGTTGTTAGCTTATTTAATAAGATTATTCAGATTTGGAGTTTCTTCTAAAATTACTAAAAACAGAATGAAAGACTGAAGTAAATATCTTGAAATCTCGGCTCAACAGCCAGGATAAACAAAAGAGGGAGTGGGAGAGAGAAAAGGATGGAGCTGATAGTAGATTAAAAACTCCTATTGTCCTAACAGTCAACTTTGAAAAAGTTCAAGGAAACATAAAGCCTTCCTAGTGAGATCTTAGAAGAGAAAGGGAATAAAAATTATCATTTTAAAATTGCAAACATATTCACTTGTGGCTCTATTACTCCAGCAAGACACCCACAGCTTCCCTCCATGCCAAAGGGAGTAGTGTACATGCACCAGCTGACTGACAAGACAAAATAACAACATTTTCTGCAGGGAGCTACATTTGATATCATTCAGTACAATCTTTGATAATTCTATAAATCTAAAGTCGTGGCGTTTTTTTCAAAACCACCAGTACCAAACCTATTTTCTCTATTTGCATATACTCATCCTGTCCAGAAAAGTACTAAAAATGTGTTAAATGATTGTGGGTGCCTTTTTCCTACTTCTAAATTTAACATTGTTCTACCAATAGAATCCTATAATTTTGGTCCTGCCCCTGAAATGAATTACATTAATTTCATGTTACTATGAATGAATGAAATCTATAAGGTCCATAGTAGCAAGACCTTACATAAATTTTAAATATGTCAATAAAATTGAATCCATGCTAACGAAGTAATAATTTGATAGCATTTTCAGGTTCTCTTAACAAGCAGAAGACAAAGATGAACCAAAGCTGCACCATGACTGCATATCACTATTGCAATATTATCTCATCTTACTCCTTTAAACAAATTTGAATTACATGAGTCAAGATGAGATTGGATCAGAAATGGGATGGAAGGAGCAGCAAGCAGCTATTTTTCTGCAGCTTGATCACTCACAATACATTCTTGCTGATAACTTTGGGGTGGGTTGTTTCTGTGCTGATGCACACAGTTTAATCTCTCACCTTGGAGTTAATTTTATACTGCAGTGGGCAGAGCAGCCATTATGTAGGGGCAGAATGAAATTCAGAGAAACTGGTTTCATGTGGAAATACACAAGATCTGTAAGTGCTCGAGTGCTCCAAAGCCTGTCTGCCTGAGGTGATGAGGGAAGGTGGCTCAGCAGTGGGACACTAAAATCTGCATAAATACAAATACCTGTCCCCAAACACCCACAAGCCACTTCAGTCTAGAATGAAAATGGTCAGAAATAACAACACCCAGAGCTGTAGGCATTAGGATCTTGGACTAAAAGTTGAGTGCCTCAGAAATAGGAACCAAAAAACCCCATGCACTGAGGGGGATGTGCTCTGATGTGGAACCAGAAGTCCTGATGACAGGGGTGTCCTGGGGACAGCACAGTACCTGTGTGACCATCTTGCAAAAGTAGCAACCCATCACTGCTCTTCCAGGTAGGGCTTTCTCCTTTTAAAACCCAGGTGGATGAACAGGTACTACTTACCCAAACACAACACAGGATCATTTCTAGACTCACCCTAAGGAGATGTGAACTCCTGTCCTCCTGAGCCAGGGGATGGCTGGGGGGAGGAACACCCTCCATATGTGGTGTTTCAACTTCCCAGAGCACCAGAAATGGGGAGGAACAGGATTTTCTGAGTTTGACATTTAGGGCTCTTGGTTAGTATAAAGGAGCTCTGGTTCCATTTGTTGTTCCCATACATCTTTATAAATAGTTATCAGATACGTGGAGGTAACTCTGATTAACGGAGCATTATCAGACATAACAGGGAAGGACACAATCATGAGAGAAAAAAGAAAAAAAAGAGCATTTTGAGATGTCTAAGAGGTTTGTTTTCTCCACAAAGAAATGAATACTGAAAGGTAAGCCTACTACTTCTGCACAAATGGGATAACTGGTACCTGAGCACATTCTGCAGCAGAGAACAAACGGGATGAAAGTCTGAGGAATTCAGGTTTGAACTAACAGTGATTTTTTTTTTCCCCCTCCTCTTTCTCAATGACTTTTTTGTAGGAACAGGGTGTGTTTAGGGGAGAAGTGACATAGTTTTTCTCTTGGAATTCCTCAGGTGAGAGACCGGTGCTGGGAATTAATCAGAACTCCTGCACCAAGGTTACTAGTTGTCTTCAAATAAAGCTGCTTTCACCAATATGCTCCTAATTCATTATGTTTATCTTGACCACAACCCAGATTTAAATCTAGTAATTCTTGGCTCATCAGGTCCAAAGGAACCTATCAATACAGTTTGGACATATATGCAGATGCACCCCAGTACTGGGATGTGGATTAAAGCCTTATTTGCAGGATCAGAGGTTTGGCTGTAGAAGTTGTGAATGGAATATTCTTGGCATTTCTGATGGAAAGAGTAGAGACCAGTATTAATGTGTAGGTGCTTCTAGACTGTGCTCCCCACCCAGAGTCTTCACACAGCTTGTTGTTTTTACTGGTATGGAAGTGCAGCAATAGTCTGCTGGGTTGCTGCCAAGCTGAGGGCACTATTAAAACTGCATTTCAAGGTTTACACTTTGCTTGCTCTTTCATGCAACTCCAGATTTCGGCTGAAATTTTGTAATGCTGGAGAAATGCCTAAAAATAATATTTTACACCTACAACCTATAAATCTTACCTAATGCTGCCTTTCAGCTGAGAGAGACACATTTGCAATGGGAAACCAAAGCCTTTGGTGCTTCTGGCTACAGCAGAGATTCTAATGGAGGGGCAAAGGGGGAAGAGAAAGTCTTGTTCTTTCCTATTGTTTGTTACTGCTGTTGGGATTCATATCTATTCCTTGAGGCATCTCAAGACCCAAGCAAGATGGGAACCACGGCATAAATATGAAGTACAAGAATTTACACAAGGTTGTGGCAGACGGGGCTGAGTGAGGCGGCAGCAAATCTGTAAGGGCTGCAAATATTTTTTTCCTCTAGTCTTGAGTAAGGTTGGCTTTAAGCAGTAGGAAAGTATGAAAATAGGTGCTAAGGTGAAGAGACTGACAGAAGCTGGCAGGATCCTCACATGGTAGGAGAAGATCAACAGAAATTTTGTTTGTATGAGTTATGACCAATCAATGCAAAGCATTTAGCAAGTGTCAGACTCAAGTCTGGGACTCAGGATTTCCTTTTTTTCATCTTTCTGTTCATAACTTACAGTAATTTCACTGAAATTTAACATATGGTTGAAGAAAATCATAAGTTAACTAATAATCATTAGGCCCAAACTAAATTGGTTTTGTCTGTAAGGAGTACAAAAATAAATACAAGTTCATCTCTGGATATAAAAGAAATTTTAAACTACAGTTATAAATTGAACATCTTTTGACTTAAAGCCAAAACACTTTTCCTGTTTAATTTGGGTGAGGTTGGAGATCACCTTTTTTTCCTCCATATTCACTTTTTTATATCCTTAATTTATTAGTTTGGAAAATAAAAGGCATATAATTTCCATAGTTATGTCTATATCTTTGCAATTTAAGGATCAAAACACGCAAATTCTATCTTAAAATTATTCAATATTTTAATCTTCTCATCTGAGGCCTTCAGTACATGATTGTACATGTGTGCACTGGCTTCCTAACAAGATCCAAAATGCAAATCCCCCTCAGTAAGCCAATTTTAATTCAAAGAAGTAAAACTAGTAACTAAACTACATTTTTTTCTCACCATCATTAGGTGGCAGAGGTAAGAATACTGGGCAAGAATAAGACACCTGCATGTTACATTGTCAGATATTCTCATATCCCTCTGTTGAGCATGTTGTGAATAACAGCTTTTGATATATTTCTTCAGCCATATTCAAGGAAAAATTGTTGTCTCCATCAACAGAGGCAAAAGAAATCTTTTTCTCTTTCTCCCTTTGTTCAGATCTCATATTTCTGTGGTTGCTATAGAAAGCTATTACTGGAACTCATATCTAATAAGTTTTCTTCTCCATCACAAAATAAGCCCCTAATACCCAGTATTCCAAGGTGTTTGTTTTAGATATTGTTCTCCATGATCTCTTTCTTCTTCTTTTCTTTTTTTTTCTTTTAACCTGTAAAAGGGTCAAGGTTTTATTTTCTCTCCAGACACCTTCTAACGTCAAAGTTTCTGAATTTAATATAATTCCTCCATTGTCAAACAACAGCCACCACGATACACAGCAATCCACTCTTGTTTCACTTTTGCTCTCTGGTGAAGCTGAACAGTTCCTGCTGCAGCTGACAAGGACCAGTGTCAGGTACGTGCCTCACACTGTGCATAACTTGATAAAGCATCATTTATGTTGTTGTCCTGTCAGGGTTATGGATTCCAAAATGTAAGAAGCACCATATGACACACATCTACTTTTTTTCCCCACTCCCTTTAGTGAAATACAAGAAGAAAGATGTATTAAAAGCAGAAATGTTAGCTGAATTACACCCCATCACAAAGAGTTTTATATATCAAAAAAAAAAAAAAAGATTCATACTTTTAATTATGCAGAGTGAAATGCAATAGTCAACTCAAAGAATTTTTTTGTCTCAATGCTTAAATGTTAAACTAGATATAAAAAAGACACATAAATAAATGATAAGTTGTTGATTACTTTGAAAGCTAATTTGAAATTTGTGTGCTGTGCTGCTGACAGTGAGTGTCCTGAATTGGCCCAAGAGACACAACTTAATGTAGAAAACACAATAAGAGTGTGTAGATTCACCTGATAATGAAATGGAGGGTAGTTGGAGTGGGTTTAAAGTACCAAAGTGGTTTTGTCCACATGAAAATAAAGCCATTGCATAATCTGTTACAACAGGTTTGTGAGATTTCTAACAATGGAACAGCAAGGGAGAAAATAACTCAAAATTCAGCCATTAAATCTGGCTTGGACTTGACAAATGCAGACAAAATAATATGATCCTGATTTTCTCATGTTGAGTATTTCAGTGTACCATAAAAATGTGTTTAGCTGGTTCTCCACTCCCTGCCTCCACTTCTACCAAACATTGCATCTGTACAGATGGACGCTCACACTTCACCACTGATTCCCCAGTGTCTTTTAAGGTACTTGAAATTGGTATAGCAAGTGGCAGAGAATGGCTTTTATGGTCTGGCTTTAGAATTATAACTATTCTTCATGCATTGTGTGTTCCCCTGATCCAAAAAAGGAGCTCCTATGCTGATTCAGTTCTTTTCTTCAGGTGTCATCATGTCTCCTTCAGTCTGTCCTGGTGCTCTTGCTCAGGTGATGGCATTTATGGGCTCCTGGAAGGCTGGCAGATCCTTTTTATGCCACCCAGCAGGATGAGCATTGTCTTAACAGCTGAAGGCACGGCAGGCAGGGAACAGCACAGCCCTTCTTTCTGCAGCTTGTGGACAGATCAGGTGTTACTGAGGGTTAACACACCAAGGAATAGGATGTGAAGCTGGCATCTGAATCCCTATTTGCATTACAACTCTCTGATGTTTGATTAAAAAATCAGGGTTAGTCATTTACCTTGGGAAACCTCATTCCCCTCCAAGGGAATTGCTGTGCTCTGGAAGTCTCCACGAGTATTGGCTTATGATGGCCTTCTGGGGATATAGATATTTGGCTTAAGTGGGAAAGGCTTTTGTGCATTGCATGGAAAAGACAGAGGAACAAACTGTCACAGCCCTTTCCCTCCACAGCTATTTTACCGAGCCACGCAGGCACTGAAATCAGCTGTTTTTTGTAAAAAACAGGGGACAAATGGGGAATATTTGATCCAGCAATGCATGCTTTTCATTAGTTCCTCTCCTGGAGGAACTGGGAAATGAGTGGGGCAACCAAAGGCAGTGTCTGAGAGTTTAAGCACAAAATCAGCATCCGGGAGAAGATCAGGACCTTGCCCCAAAGGTATTGCCATTTCCACATTCCCCCTTGAATGACCTTATCCCTGGCAGTCTGGCTCTACCTGTGCTCCAGCCTTAGCAGGATGGGTGTTTCCTACCAGAGCTCTGCAAAATTAGGAAGGCAATTTTACTTCTGCTTTGAATTGCCATAATTAAGATGCTTTTTGCATCTGATGCCTCTCTGTAACACACAGATCACGTGTCCTGATCATCCTCCTGCTCCTGCCACGCACCACCCACCTCTGCCCGTGCTGGCTGCCTTCTGCACTGTGCAGGGAAGGGCAGCATATGCTGCATAATCAGGAGCATCTCCCCTCCAAAATTCAGGATGGATGAGTGGCCAGCTGCAGTTTGAAAGACGACAGGCAGAAAATGCAGCTCATGTGTGGGACGTGAGGGTGGGGAGAACAACACATGCCAAAACCTCCTGGATCAGGGAGTGCTCCCGGCGAGTTTTGCTGCTGGTCCAGAACTGCTGCCCCAGCTTCTTGGCTGCTCCATGCACTCATTCCCCCAGGGAATAATGTGATGGGACTGCATCTTTAGGAAGCTCAGATGAGCCCTGAACTTGGGGATCTCACCTTGTTTTGCCCAAGTCCTTGGAGAGGAGCACATGCCTCTTCCTGAGGTGGTAATAAGGAACACGGGTCCCGGGAAGCAGGATCGTGGTGCCAAATGCCAGGGCTGACATCCCACAACCCTGGGAAGGAGGCCAGTGTGTTTTTTGAATCTGAATTTCAGGCCCTAGGGTGCAAGGGTTTTGTTAAATAGATCTCATTCTCTATGTGCCAGACCAGATCATGCTCTTTGAACGTATCACTCAAGCTGCTGACAACAGGGTTCAGCGAGCTGAACCTGCAGGATCAAACTCTGCCTCATATGTAAAGTCTGAGCTCAGGCAGCAGGCTGGGTTTAAAGGGAGAAAATCTCATATTTATTCATGATTTAATTAAGAGAGACCAGACTTTTCAACCTGTTTTGAATATACATGAAAACAAATATAAAGATAAGGCTATCATCCCTTTTATCAGCCCTGTGCTTCTGAACATAACAGCAATCTCAAATATTCTAGATAGAGTGATTTAATCCATCACTGGGGTTTGACCCTTCTTTTCCCATATAGGAATTTAGAGCGTGGTGTTACAGGTTTGAATCCTGAACACCAAACAAAAGACACATGAAAAGAAAAAAACCTCTCACTGAATTTTGTTCAAGCCTTGTTTGAACACAAACCTCCCCATGCTCTGGGTTTTATTCATTAAAATAAAGCACACAAAATAACTCTCACCTACTATTATTAATCGTAAGGATTTGCTCAGGAAAACAAATATACTTGGGCTTTCAGAACAAATCAATTCAGAGAAAGGGAATATTTTGGCTGCCATGGCAGCCCAGAAGAGTGTAAAAACAAACATCTTTGCTGCTGCTAGTTTGCAGCTGAATCCGTGATGGACTGTTGGTGATGTGTGATGCTAAACAGCAATTGTTTAATCACTTCTGTTCCCCTGGGCTGAGACTAAAAATTATGCCTCTGTAGCACTTTGTCTACGAGCAGGTAGAAATAATTTGATCACATCCTTTATGGCTGCAGAGGAGATGGAGCCGTGTGAAGTATCAGCAACACGTTTCACAAAGAATCCAAATATTGAGCAGAAGTGAGAGCGTGTTGATCGTGACGTCTAAGTGGCATAAGTGATCTGCTATAAAACATATCACCCTCTCCAACAGAAAAGGGGAGAGCATTGCTTAAAGCTGTATAATTTTTCTGGTTTCTTTTTCTGCTGCAGAGTTAACTCTTGGGGCTCATGTCCCCACTTTCTATGAAAGGCGTGGATTATCCTGAAGGACATAGATAATTGTATGAAGGCATTTCAAGTGTGGGTACTTCTGGAATTGTTTACTGGACTTGCTGCTGGTTTGTTGTAGTTGAGGGCTCTATTGTGAACTTCTCCCAGGGGAAGCAAAATTTAATACAGACAGACTTGCCAGGAGGAGAGCGTGACATTGTCTCACTCAACAAAATCTCAACCGTAGCCTCCTCGCAATTCTCCACAAACAAAGAGCGACCATTCCTCTACACCTGGACTTTTACAGCATACCTGCATCATGTAAACACAGAAACAAGTCCTATTGCAAATGTTCAAGCAGTAACTCCTGCAGAAAAACATTCATTTCAGCAAACTGAAGATATTCCCTCGGTCAAACTGTGATGTAACTCTGTGTAAACCAGAAAATTATGCGAACGAGAAACTTGACCTAATAAACAGAGCAAACACTTAAACCTCCAGCACAGAGAGTAATAGCCCAGCTCCACAGATGTCAATGGGAATTTTACTATTGACTTCCATAGGGCCAGCATCTCACCCATATCTGCATAGATGATTAATAGCTCCCCTGCCTTTCAATATCCTCTCTGGCTAACAATAAATTATCTCTGCCAGTGATTACTTTTAAGATGTAGCTCATAAAAATGCTTGTGAAAAGCAAATAGTTTTGCCTTTGGGACAGACTATATTAAAGTAAGTGTTGGATATTTTTGAAATCTTCCCCAGATGGATTGCCATAGCGTACTACAAGATCTTCCTGTCTTCATTTCAAATAACACCAGCGTGCTTATTTGGGATATTATTATTTGAGACAATTGTCCTGCCATAGTGTCATACTTGTAGATTTTTTTTTTTCAAAAGGAAGGAATTAATCTTTCTAGCAAAGTGTATTTGAGTTTTTGTTAAAGGGTTTTGTCTCCTTCCTAGTTTATGGGTTTGCAGACATATGTTTGTTTTCTTTGAGAAAATACATAAATGCTATTCTTAGCTTTTGTCTTTTCATTTATTTATTTATTAATATTTGCATACACTTGTACACCTAAGAAATAGTGCTCAGTACAAGTTAATGGGGAGAATCTGCTAGTTTAAGTTTATTTTCATAGTCTAAAAGTTTTGGCCAAGTGCCAGCTTAAGGATGTACACTACTACCAAGACAAAGCCTGACTGATAAAGAAATAAATAAGGTCTGATTTTGAAAGCTGCAGGAGTCCTTCATTCAATAATCCTCTGGTGGGCCAATGGCTATTTAATGCCTCTTTTCATCAGATAAGTCATTTCCACTCCCATTCCTGCTTCTCCTTTCCTTTTTTTGTTGATTTGAACAAGCTTTTAAGATCAGCTGGAGAAGGTTTCCCCCAGGACCAGTAATCCCAACCAGTCCACCCAGCAGTGACTTCCACTTCTGTTAATTTCTTTGTCTTCCATTTCTGTCTTTCCTTGTTCTCTGTTTCATTTACTCTCTCTTCAATCCTCTGCATTCTCGTTCAGAGGAAGGGCACCAGGTTACTGGTTTACACAAGGTTTCTGCATGTTTCAAGATAGACAAGGTGTAAACTGCAATGCAAGCGGTGTCTTCTTGGCTCATGTGTGATACTGCAGAACTACTCCTTGGGGACTCCCTCACACTGCTTCAATTTTCTTTTAAGTCTTCTAAGACAGAATCCTTGAAAGCCATTTGGAAAAGGAACAAGCAGATGTTGAACTGTGTCCCTCTTGCATGGAGAAGAGGAGCTGAGCCCCATTTTTCTACGTGAGCAGAGAAAATCTGTCATGCTGTCATCAAGGAAAAGGACTGGAAAACAACAGGTTCATATTAATATTCTCATGATTAGAGCTGAAAGTGAAGCTCCAGTACCTCAGGACAAGTCCTTCACAGACACATGTGCATATTTTGACATCATCTGGTCTCCTTTACTGCTGTTCCAGTACTGAATAAAAATTTTGAAACCCTTTAAGCTATTTTGTACATGTAACTGGCATTGGATATTACCTAATATCAAGTGCCCTTTGATTTCTGTGTGAGTGCACAGCTTGCTGCTGTTCTCTCTTTAGATGAGCTGCTCAGGTCATTGAAGTGAGTACCCAGCTGAACCAGGAACACCAGAACAAGGGATTGGTTTAACATAAAGGCCTTTTGTCTCTCTACTCTTCTTTTCCCCCATCAGCACTACCTGTATCTTCATTCCAGGTAAAGAACATGGTAGAATCTGTACTGCTCAGAGGAGGAGGATACCCATCCTTTAGAGCAGTGAGAATCAAATCAGTGTTTTGAATCAGAATCACATTTTTCAAGAAGAATAATCTAAAGCCCCAAGCAGTGATTCTAAAGCTATTATCAGTGAAGATCTACCTAGCAACTTGCTCAAGGAAACTTCTTCTAGATCTACTCAGTGTTCACTGCAGAGCTTGGGAAGAGAAACAGAGTTCTGAGTGTCCCACTAGCAAAAGGCTTTCCTGTGAGGGAAGGCAAACAGCAAATGAGCTGGACTTCAAACCAAGGAGAGTCGAAGTCAGTCCGTGGGAATAGTCACTCTTCAGTTTTAGATCAGGGATTAAATTTAATGTACAAAGCCATGTTATTCTCATTTGTGTACTTGCACTGATAGCAGATCTGTCTACTTCTGCTTCTATCTGTCTTCTATAGGGAAGATATATAAAGATGAATGTGAGCTTTGGTTAGAGGTTGAATTTGGCTTCTCCCACAGCACCATTCACTGTGTTTTCTCATTTCCAGCTCTCCTTCTCCTCCATCCAGCAATTTCTGAGTTTCATCTCTTGACATGGAAGAGTAAATGCTGTGATTCCCTAACAGCATTAGCCAAATAAACCTGGGGGAATTAACCCCTCAGAGGGTTTCTGTTCCATATTGAAACAGATCTAACATATTTCTCGATGACTGCACCTCTTGAACTTTTTTTTCATATATCACAGTTGATTTTTTTTCTCAGTACTTTCCTCTGCTCTTTCTGTCACCTTCCTTCTTCATGCTCCATAAGTGCATTTATGCAGACATAAGATGCTCCAAAGGTAGGTGGGTACATGACAAGGAGGTATTTGACCCCTCCTGAGGTCATATGTGTGAAGTTTCATTACCTACAAAGCATGTTGTTTACTCTTACATCAACCAACAGAAAAAAAGGACTATATTTTAGTGTCCTTCCAAAGATGAGTGGAAGGCAGTTATAAAAAGAGAGATATTAACAGAAGTTTAAAATTCCTAATTTTTAGGTGTGCCTCATATTTAACTTGCTGATTTTTTATTTATAATAGAATTTACGAATTTATATAAATTCTTTTATTTTGAGAATTGTGTAGTTTCAAGTTACAATATGCTTTTTCAGTTTCTATTATAAAAATTTGAATTCTTTGCTAATTCTTTTGGAAAAGTAACCGTTCTGCTTTTTAAAATATCCCTAATCTATGAGAGAAAAAAAAATCTGTTAATTTAAGTAGCTACATTTAAATAAGTTATATTTAGAATTAACTGAAATCTTAACCCTACTAAACACAGACAGCCTTCAAAAAATAAAATATAATTTAAATAGTGACTGGCATGACAGTTATGTCAATCCCTGTGATGTACCTTTGTGATATATAATCTTGATTTGGAGGAGGGGAATATTGTTTTGTTTTTTAAGGTTTTAGGCTCCTTTTCCCCAAGACTGAAAGATTTTTGGGTTTATGCCTAGTTTAAAACGATGATTTGAGCAGTAGCCTATGGGGGGCACTCAAGGACTGCAAACAGATCCCTCTCCTCCCGAAGCTGTCAGATTGTGCTGCGCTGGGATGGGGCAGACCCTGGGGCACATTTTCACATTACCTGTTTTATATAAAGCACAAAAGTGAGTAAAATAAACTAAACCTTTTTTTTTTTTCTCCTTTTTTTGTCGCAGCCTCACTATTCCCCGATGAAAGACAAAGTGATAATAAAAGGTGCATTTAAGTGATATTCAGAGGCTGATTATGCTAAAAGCGTAAAAGCAATGTGCAGACTGTGGGGCTTGTCTGCATTTTTAAATTCCAAACAAGGTTCCTCGTCCACGATGTTTCAGTGGTAGAGACAATTGTTACTCCCCTACTGAGTTTTTGGGACTGTTTTAAACTTTAATGACATTCACGTGCTCCGTTCTTTATGGCTTTATGGAGTGAAACAATTATTTATGCAATTTGTTATGATTTTTTTTTTCTTTTTTCCTGCCTCGAAATAAAATTTTGCCTCCTGTTGTAGTGGTGGCTGTTTGCCACAGCAGTCATTTGGACAGCTACGGTAAAAGCCTTTATCTGATGGCAAAAATCTTGTACCAGATGTTCCTTTATTTGATCTGTTTTATGATTAATCAGATTTAGCTCAAAACCAGAATGAAAATCCCGCTATGGCACCTGGCTGCCACCGCATAATAATTTGCCTTGAAGTGGAGAGGAAGGCTTATTTAGCCTATGAAATGCTGTAATGCAGACACATAAGTTTTCCTTCTGATATATTTTGGAGGAAGGGACTGTAAAAGTGAATATAATAGCTGTCAGCGGGATAATTTTCCAAACATCTCAAACTGGTAAATACCACTAATTTCTCCTAAAGGAACTGCTAAAGGAAGTTTGGATAGTAAACAGTTCTGCACACAAGTTCTCACGCCTGGCCAGGACGCAATGATGCCACTCCAGTAGGGCTGGGATGGAGTCTGGGATGATGCACCACCATCCATAGGGCTAAACCCCATCCAAGTAATAAAACTCCATTTCTCCGTTGAATAAAAATGTGCCAGAAGGAAAGTGTTTGTACAGGATTCTTCACTAATGCATGTGTCTAATGTTTATCAAAAAGGGGGAAATTTTAGGTGTTTATAAGACTGATGAGTCAAGCAATGTGGAGGTATGTTTGGGATGGAAAGGGAGCACTTCCCTTGGGAAAAAGCACCTAAAATATAAATGTGAAGTGGCACCACTGCTTTTCTACAAATCAAGATATTTTTGGCAGGTGGAGCAGATATACAACAGAGTGTGGCAACTGCACTTTATTAATAAATAAATGGATCTATTACAATTGATTTTATTGTTGTAAGGACAAATGATTTATGTATTTCCAAGGCATGCCAAATAACCATCAGCTTCCCAGGTCTGTCCATGCAGGCACACCTATTTGCACAGCATACAATCTTTTCTTCATGATCTGCTGCACAACTGTGAATGCATCATTGATAAGTATCATAACAGGATCCATTTGCAGTACTTATTAAGAATCTCTGATTTCAGCATCACCAGGTGTAAGCCTTTAAAAAAACCCTTGTTTTTTAGACATTACCTCCGTGCTTCTGGCAAATGGCAAATATATGCTCCTTGAGAGCAGTAAAATATGGAAACCTAATAGGAGATCGTGGAAATGGATAATGACTTCTGTGGAATGACATTATGCATTATGCATTATTATTATTTTAATCATTTGCTATCACTGAGAAAGATCCCACTAGGTTATTCCTGATACCGTGTCTAGGAAATAAAGGAGGTAGATAAAGCTGTACACTTTACTTCACAACACTTACAAGATGAAATTGAAAATTTCATAAATAGGTTGCATTGAGATCTAATAAAAAAAGAGATGAGTTCTCTCCTTAGGCAATTTTCATGTAGGTTTCTGAATAGGTGCTGTGTGAATGCTATAAACTATGGAATTAATCCAAAGTTACTAATGGTAGGATTGGTTCCCTCTGTCACCCCTTGGTAGTACTGTAGAGGCACTTAGGTGTCCAAATCTCAATCACTTCAGTAACTGGACCTTCAGGACTAATGATGTAGAATAAATTCATAATTACCTATAAGGATGTGCTCATGGGTATTTGTCAGATGAACTCAAGGTGTCCACTGTCTCAGAAAATCACATTTTATTAAGCAAAGGTAATTTTATTATGGTTCTCGAAGCTATAGGATATATTAATTTTGGAATAAACTAGAGAAATAAGTACTTTGAACTGGCTAATATGCACCATGGTCTGGACAAAAATTTTACCAGGGGAGTTTGAAACAGATTGAAACCAATATTTTTCTCTTTCTGCTTTTCATACTTTTTCTGAGCACTGGCCATAAACATTATTATTTTGGACAAGGGGTTTCTGCTCCACTCATTGGAAATGAATTTGATCTCTCCCTGCATGTGGGTGCAGCACGACTGAGTACAACAGCATGGCAGGTAAAGAAGTTGGCCTATTTTATAAAAGTAGCTTAATTTATGACATAATAAAATAATTTGGAAGTTTCTTTTGAAAGAGATGCTTTTTTTTTTCCTCCTCAAAATTGTCCTTTAAACAGACTTCAAAAGGTGATGAGTTCTTTTCTGTTCTAATAACTTTTATGAGCCTATTTTTATGAGAAACAAACCTTGCAATCAGCATTAAGATTTCCCATTTATGTCTTCGCTAAAGCATATCCAGTTAACTACAAAATGTCACTTGTCCTGAGCAGATGTCACAAGCTGGTGTTGAGCTGCCCTTTAGCAGACTTGAATCAGTTCACTGCATTTTACCAGAACCAGAGTATGGTCCAGCACCACCTCTCAAGCATTTTGCAAGAAAAGTAATATAAGAGAATTTCTTTACGAAGATGAAGATTAGAACAGATCAAGTTCAAGGATTCCAGGTTTAGAACTTGGGTGTTTTCTTGTCCCATTTATTGTTGCACTTGTGAGGCAGGTCTTTACACTGACCTGTTTTTATGTGGTTTTTAATACCTCCCAATTTATGTATTAAAGCCACTCCAAACCACCCCGAATGCCAGGCAGCAATTTCCATCTGTGACACTTGGTATGCAAATACACACATTACAGGTCACTCACATGGAGAACTTTTCCTGCAGCTGTTGAACATGCACATTCAGAAAGTCTTTAATAATGAAGCCACCGTTGCACTGCAGTAATGAAAAATTCCTTTAGGGATGTTTTCCCCGGCAGGGACAGCGTGTAATGCAAACCTCTGAATTCAGAAAGGGTGGGTGGTTTTGTTCTTTTTTTAATCTTTGGTCTTTCTTCCCTTCTCGATTCTCTCAAATACTTTCTCCCTTCTTTCTGCTCCTGTGTCAGCTGCTGCCTGGCAACTTTTCTCTGTCTGGTGGGACAGGGCAGGGCACCCGACTGCCTTTGGACTGGCTGCCAGCACTATTCCCTAGCAACCCAATCGGGCACTCGTGATGCTCCCCAAAGGGCTGCACACATCGCCAGCAACCTTCACACCTACTGCCCCTGTCACATCAGGCAGTGGGGGAATCATCAAGGTGACCATCCCTACCCACACACCTACTCGAAGGCCATGGCTGACACACAATAAATAACAGCACAACCCAATTTTCAGTGATGCAATCAAGGTAGTTTCATAGTGGCTAATGCCAGAATCACCTTTTGCTGATAATTAATATTCCTGTGTTGTGTTATACCAGCGAGTACAAATGATTGGTTCTACTTTGTTTAATTTATCTCAATAAGAGATTTCATAATATGCTATAGCTTGATGAATTAATTTATTTAACTTGTCAGAGTTAATAACTCTGATTAGAAGGAAGAAGTTATAAAGTACCATGGGTGCAAACAGATCTCTAGCAGCAGTTTTAACTTTGAATTTACTTCCGACAGGCACTTCACTCCAGTCTCCTATATAATTAAGTTTTTTTTCTGGCTGTAACAAGGAAAAGAGATTCCCTCAATTCCTTTCTGTCTCTCTCCTTTCTGTCTGCTCTCTGTTCAACTCCCCAGTGCTTCTGGTTTGGTTCTGTCAAATGGGACTGACTGGAGACTTCAATAAACATTTGACAAACCAGTCTGGTTCCTGCTCTGCGTATCCGCCGCTCACCCTGCGTGTCTCAGCGTTCAGCCACCACGCAGAAATCTGAACAAAGTTGTGTGCCTGCAAACAACAGCAGGGAGGCTGGAAATAAAGAAACTGCTTCCAGCAAAAATCGCCATTCCTTTTTTTTTTTCTCAAGTCGGAGGTTTAGGAAAAGCATGTCATACAGCAGGTGGTGTCTTAAGGCGTCTGAATTATAATACATGTACAGACACTGCTTGGATTCCAGTCACTTTAGCAAATGTTTTTAGGTTTATTCATAGAAGATATACATTAAAACTTTCATACAGGTCTTGGCGCAGCCTTTTTTTGATGTGGAAAGGAGATATGAGAGTGACAGGTACTTCTGTGTATTTTCACTGTATTGTTGAGGTTGTCCCATCCCATCATATAGAGATGTCCCACCCTTCCATCACTTCATAGCAAGCAATGTTTAATGGAAATGATGCTGAGGGGAATGATTTATCAAAGGTCAACTTCTATTTGTTCAGCAGCCTCTATTTGAAAACCAGGCTTCTATGAGAATTATCACCTCACAGCACTATCTTAAAGCAAGCTACATTTTTAGGCAGCAATTTGACAAATGATTACTTACAGGTAATTGGGTTTTTAGTCATTATTCTGGCTGCATACTCTCTATCGACACTTTATGTCCTGTAAACAAGGAGGCCATTGACTTTTATTATGAATATTATTTAAATATTTTAATGAGTTTATGTGCATATGTGATCGGCAGTATTGAAAGCAAGACCAATCAATTCTTCAAAGCCTTCCATAGATGTTCATGTTTAAAATGGGCACTAAATGGCACCATATCATTAAAGGAAATTATTCAAGGAGAGCAGTGAGGACTGTTGTTAAATAAGTATAGAATAAGAATGAAAAGGAGCAAATTAGATGGTTGAAAAGCAGGATTTTAGTTGAGGTGCTTTTGTGAGGAGGCACGAAAGGGAAGCACGCCAATTAACAGATAATATTTGGGGGGAAAGCATGACCACTTGTAACCTTGAAGACTTCAATACTTTTGCAGAAGATGCAAGAATTCAAGATGAAAGAAGGCTGCTCTGTAAAGACAGTTCTGTATCCCGAGAATTCTGGGACAACATGTTCGCTGTGAATATGTGCCTTTATACCATGTGACAGTCCTGGCATGTGGGAAATGTCACTGATTTAAGCAGGAGTTCCTTAAAACTTGGAATTCCCTTGTTTTCCTTCACGCATTTTCTCACTTGGCTCTACCATCTACATATTTTCCCATTTGAAATGCAAAAGGTTGCTCAAATAAAATCACAGTTAATGCCTTAGAGCCGTGTAGGTAGCTCGGAGGGGTTGTGGGAGGACACAGAGCAATCTCATCCATAAACAACGGTGGAATGATGTTCCAATGTGACATTCAGCATGACTTCATTTTGGTTATAAAAACAACTGATTTCCAAGACCATGGACACTGCCAGATTTTTTAGCCTTAATTCAGATCTGTTTCTGTATTAGCAAAGGTTTTCTACGCTGGGATCCATAATTCTGCTCAGTTATGGCTGTATAAATACTAATTGACTGAAGAGGAATTACAGAGGCTTTAAAGGCAGTGGCTAAATGCAGAATTTGATCCAACTGGATTTTTTCATTCGGCTGTAAATTTTTTGCAGTAATAAAGTGACCTGCACCCTACTGTGAGTCCTGCCAGTCCCTGACCTCAGACGTGACCCTGGGACCCAGGCTGGGCCCTTTGGTTCTTGGGCAACAGGGTCCTTCCTGTAGCTTAACAGAATTAATGAAATATTTTGACATTTATCTTAGGTTATGTATTGTCCTGTCCTTCAGCATCACTTGTTCTTTCTGGCCCTGGAAGCCTCTTGGCCGTACTGCTTCATATAAAACATATTTAGGTTCTGTGCTGTGGGTATAAACATGGGGATGAAAGAGCTGAGGCTTTACCCTTGGAACGTGAAGGTCTCAGCCATCAATTTTAGTGCCTGGCTGTCTTTGGAGAAAACTAATATCTGAGGATGATGCGAAAGCTTTAGCACCTTTCACCTGTTAAAGGGCCTGGTTTAAAAAAAAAATGTGAGAAGCTGCGATAAGCAAACTGTATTTATGTTATGGGACCATTTCAAGGTAATACCCTTATGTAAAGCCACAAAAGCCAAAGCAGTGAACAAGTATTGGCTGGGAGCTCAGACCTACCTCAAGACGAATAAGAGCACTTACAGTAAATTGAGTAATCGTTGGTGTTTAGAGACAGCATTGTGTTATTAAAGTAATATGTATGATCCCTTCCTTCCACTGGGAATTTCAAGGCCAGGTTGAATGGGGCTTGGAGCAGCCTGGTCTAGTGGAAAGTGTCCCTGCCCACGGCAGGGAAGTGGAGCGAGACAATCTTTAAGGTCCCTTCCAACCCAAACCTTTCCATGATTCTATGAAGCATCACTAACCAAAGTCAAGTTTGGCAGAGAAGCTTTGGACGTCAACTTTTCAACCACAGCCCAAAGACATGCATCTCCTTCCCTCAGCGCTGTCATTCCTGCAGCTTTACATGGAACACGGGCTGGTGGGGTTTCTTTTCTTTCTTTAATAATTTTTTTTTTTTCTTTTTGCTGACTCACCCCCCCCAGCCTCCTGCGAGTTTACCTTTACGAACGTAAAACCAAAAAATCACCTTAGATCTTCAAGGGAAAACCCACAGCCCCAAGCGAGGCAGGAGGGGACAGGGACAGGGGCTGAGGGGTGCACCCCGTGAGGCGGCTTCGCTCAGCGCGCTGGGTGGTGCGGGGCGGTGCGGGGCAGTGCAGGGCTGCGCAGGACAGTGTGCGGGGCCGTGCGGGGCAGTACACGGGGCGGTGTGGGACCGGGCGGGGCGGGGCTGCGCGGACCAGTGCAGGGCGGTGCGNNNGGGCGGAGCGCGGCGCTGCCGGCCGCCGGCGCCCCGCGCTGCCCGCTCGCTGCGTGCGGCGAGCCCAGCCGCGCTCCGCGCTCCGAAGTGCCGGCGGTGCCCGCGGCTCCTCCCGCACAGGCTCCGCCGCTCCGCACCCGCGGCCGACAGGCTCGGCTCCTGCCTCTCTCCTCCCTTGCTCCCGCCGCGATGTCCGCGCTGCTCCTGGCGCTGGCGACGCTCTGGGGATTACCGCCCGTCGCGGAGGCGCTGGCAGCGGCAGCCCGCGGAGGTAAGGGCGCGTCCGCGGAAGGGCGCGGGGCCGCGGGACTTTCCGCCGGTGCCGGCTTCTCCCGGGGAATAAGTTTTGCCCCTCGGCGCCTTGTGCGGGGCGGGCGCGGCCGCGGAGCGCTCCCGTCTTCCCGTTCCCTGTCTCCGCGCTCCCCTCGCCGCGCTCCCCTTGGCGCGGTCCCCGTTCGCGGCTCCCTCTCCGCGCTCCCCTGGCCGCGCTCCCGCACGACTGGGCTGCGGGGCGAGCCCTCGGCGGCGACGAGTATATGGAGGCGAGGAGCGGGATGATGTCCCGCAGTGACCTGGGTTGCCTCACCGCGCACTACCCGCGGGGTGCGTTCCGGGGAGCCTCCGCCGCTGCTGCGGAGCGTCCCGGTCCCGGTCGGGGCTCCCCGCGCCGGCCCCGCGGGCAGGTGGCGATGGTGCCGCAGGAGCGGCGAGCGCCCTGCGCTTCCCCGAGCCTTCCAAAAGTTCCCTCCTCAATTTTCCCCGAGTTGCCGCTCGCTCGGTCCCTGAACTTGGATTTGGGCAGCGGGGCTCGGGGGAGCCGGGGCGGGGGCTCGGGGGTCCCGCAGCCGCGGGGTTGGCGATCGCAGAACTTGCAGCTCTGCTCTGCTCCTCAGAAGTCTCTGATCCAGGAGGGTGGCGGTCCTCCCGCCGGAGCGGGGCTCGGGGGTTCGTGTCGCTTATTACACAGTCACCAGACCTGTCTTATTTTCCTGGGAGGTGGTTCAATTGAGTATTTTCTAAGTACAGCCTAAGTCCCCCTTCTGTGCTGCTCAGGTGCGAGAACAGCAGTGTGCTGCTCTGACTCAGGCTTTCCTACCGCTGTAGAAAACACCGCCTATCAGAAAACTGTCTGTCGGCTTATTGTAGCCCTTCAGCTTCAAAACTGCATCTTCTCATGAATGAGATGCCCTGGGTGGTGTTGTACCCCGTCTGTGAGGGTTTAGCTGGATTTCAGTAGAAATGTAACTCTGTAAAGCCTTAAATTCTCACTGTTGGACATCCAGCTCCTCTCCATCACGTACACACTACCTCCTAAATTGTTTACTAACTGCTTACAACTCGTTCGGGTGAGTGCGGGTGCGTCTGGATAGTCGGTCTGGGGTACAGATTTCTGCTTCAGCCGAAATACCAAACCTCTCCGGTCCCTTTCTCATGTATCTGTCAGAATTACACAGGTGATTCATGCTGTAAAAATGAGAAATAACTACCTATCAAAGAGAAAAGTCTTGCTCCTACATCACAAACTTGCCTGTTTAAAACGCTGCATCACAAGGTACAAGGATACTGCAAGGAAATGAGGACAGTGTTCCATAGAATGGAACTTGAGCAGCCAGAGAGGAAAGACTCTTAGGAAATCTTTTCTGTTTTCTGAGGGGTACATATGCTTTTGCTTTGGTTCACAAAGATTCGTGGTCGTGGTGGTGCTTGTTTGATGGAAAATATTTCAAGAACTTTCCATGGTATTCACAGAATGGTCAGATTAGATTTCAGCAGCTCTAGTGTGCATCTGATCTTATGAATAAAAATCAAACTTCCAAACATTTTGTGGAATTGTTCTGGAAACTGATTTGTCGCTCTGTCTTCCTTGATAGAGATAAGTAAGTGCCAATTATTCATGAATATTAATTTCTGGTGTTTAAATTTTGCTTCATTTTCCTGTTTTGTTTTTTTTTTTTCCCCCCCTCATAGTTACCTTGCTCTGATTTACTGTTTCACCAAAAAAAAAAAAAAAGTGCTGTCAGCCTATATTAAAATCAATCCTGTCTTAAAAGGCAGCATCCTTGTAAATCATACCAGCCTAAAAAGTGGGATAAATCAAATTTACTTAGAATCAACTAACTCATCATATCATAATGTCATGTCTTATCAAAACTGAGTGCTGCACAAATTAAGACTTAAAAGGCATTTTGTTTAGAAAAAAAAAGTCAAGTGGTCTCAACCTTAAAAGGGATTCAGGATGAGGCATCCAGAAAGGGAATTACATTTGCACATCAGATAAACTTTATGATACAGTGCAAAAATTATTGACCATACCAAGCTGATTTTCCTTTACAGAAGGAAATTCTGAGCCACTGGAGCATGCTAATCTTAATATATGTGAAAGGCACTGAAATTTGGAATGCACCGAGGCTCGCCATTGGTAATAAGAGAATTGGGAAAATGTCATGGGTTGTGTTAATAGCAGTGTTGTGGTAGCCATGGTAATATAAAATACTAGTGAGGTGCTGTAGGGAGAGGTAACACCTTCTGTTAGACCAGTGGATAACATCTGTGGGGGAAAGGAGAGGTGGGGGGGAACCCCGCTGAAGTTTGAATTATCTAAACCTTTTCTCTGCGTTTGAAATACAATTAAATTCTTCCAGTCTTATCTGGTCTGTCCTCAGCCAGGTTACAGCTCCTCTAATTTTATGTGTATAAAACATTGTGAAGAGAAAATGACATGGAGATGGGGAGCTGGAAATGAGATGGGAGAAGGAAGTGAGTGAAAGGGAATCCAGCCAGGAGTGTGATAGGATAAGGGATAAGTCCTGCAGCTGAGGTTGTGCCACTTTAAGCCATAAAGAGGTATGATTTCCCCTCCTCCTGCTTCAGTCCGTCTTTTCCTGAGGAGGCTGATGGACCCAGATTCCTTGCAACAGTTGCAACTCCTTCAGAGGATAACTGCAACAAATGAATTCCAGAAGCCTGAGAAAAACGTTGCTAACAGCTCGGGAAGCTGAGAACACGTTTGTTACCTGCCCTCCCTACAGACGTGCAAGGGAACTTCACAGGTCCCGTCGGTGCTCTGTGGTTGTGGTGGGCGTGTTTCCTTCCCACAGCTCTCCCCAGCCTTGGAGCTTCACCCTGGCTCTGTGCCCAAGCTCCTACACCCCTTTTCTATCATCCTTGTTTGATTTCTGCATCTCTGCTGCTGTGAACAGCATTACGTGGATCCACTGTACTAATTGGCATGATTACCTAGAGGAGATCCAAATTACATAGATGCCCCAGATAATGGGAGCTGGATTGGATAATCTCCACAAGCGGGTGGTGTTGCCAGTGAGATGTGTATCCACACCAGGATTAATGGGTTGCACTGCTCGTTATGAATCGACTTGCTGTCTGTGGTGGAACTGCTGCCTTGTTTGTGCCTGGTTGTGGTGTCACATCATCTCTGTCAGCAGCACTGAGCTGCCCTCTCGCTGTGGAGTCTTTCACATGTGGGCTTAGTGTTTCAGAGCTAAAAAACCCTGCAGGTGCTGGTGTGGTGAAACAGCTCGTCAACAAAGTCTTGCAAGAGATGCTTCTGCAAAGGGAGACTTTACACGGGATGGGAAAACGTTGTCACACACCTTAAAACTTAAGTTCCCTGGGTGATGGCATATCACACATTCAATTGGGTTTTGTTATAATTTAAAAGCTGTTTTAGAGAAGTAAAGACAAATCTATGTGAATGCTACTCCTCTTCAGAGTCACAAATGCTTCCAAAATTTGTCTTCATTCCACTTAGCAGGGAATTTATTGTTTTTGCAGTGTCCTTTGACCATATTTAAGTGAAAGATGGAAGCAAATTACTTTGAAGTGGAATTTTCAGGCTTAAGGTTAGGCTGATGTGAGTTTGGATTACTCACCCCTGTAGCAGAAACACAAAAATAAATAAATGTGTCTCCTTGGGATAACTTGGACCTCACTTCATTCCCTGGTGAGGTGTCACAGCAGGTGACACTGACTACATCAGGAGGCTTTACAACTACCTCGTTATTAGTAGCTTTATTCTGGAACCCGGGTGTACCAGCACTGCTGTACTTCACCAGACTGAGCTCCAGCTTGGCCATCTGTTGGAAAGTATTCTTAAAAGCCTTAAAAAAGCTGTTTCTGTGCTGTACTACAGAGGTGTATCTTCCCATAGCTAAGTTGGTTATGTCCTGAACCTAGGACAATAAGTGTCAGTGTCTTACATGCAAAAGAGATGCTTCCAAGGTCACGGTGACTTTGCTGTTTATTTATTTACCCTGAAGAACAATATTACGTAAAAACTTTCCTGTCATTGGATAGGTAAAATTACATAGGTGGGTGAAGATATGTGAAGGAATTTGGGCCACTACATGGAAGGATGTGTGATAAGAGTTAATTAGAGGCAGAAATTGTGGGAGATGTCCACAAGTGCAGTTTCAGTGGCTGCTTGGTTTTGTAGGCACTCAGTGGTGTGTGTATGTCCTCACACAAACCCCTGGCACTTCTGGAGCCTGAGCAAGCTCTTTGTGTGGGTTTCTGTGAACAGACATGCATGTTTTCTCTTACCTGGGTTATTCTCTCGAATTCAGAAGTATCGAAGAGCTGTAGTTTAATAAAAAAGAAACCGTCAGAAACACGCAAAGCATTGAAAGGGTAAGATGCATTTCGAAGTTCAAAACTAGGTGTTTGATGTGAAAAGACTATATGTAAACCTGTTCTGAAGCAAGCCTTTTACTAATTTATCATAGAGCTTCTGCTGATGCTCTGGCATGTTGAAGTAGCTGTCCTCCAAAGACTCGGAGAGAAGCTCTTACTTCACACAGTGCTGCTTTTGAAGTGTTCCGTGACTGCTGCTATGGAAATCTGAGCATATGCCATACCTTTGAGGTTCATATGGACCCCAATCTTACTGCATTTAAAGTGGCAAAACTCACATTGACTTCAGTCTGCAGACTGTGTTCCTCTAGCACCTTCTTACAGGTCCTTTTATTTGCAGTTGAAGAAAATAGGCTTCTCTTCACTGCACTGGCTCTAAGGACATATGTCATTTTAACCCATAAATTTAGAATTATGGCTTTCTCTAGAAATGCTGGTAATTTAGATAATAGAACATTGTTTTTGTTACAGTAGCATATTTGGAATCCCAGCATGTTGTTGCTTCTTCCTAGTTTTTTAATGTATTAATCTGTTGTTTAATAGTCTTGTTCTTCAAATGCAATTAAAAATTTTTGCTTAGAGAACTCACTTTAATTGCACTTACTCAAAACATTCTTAATGATGAACAGTAAAGATGAAAATAGCAGAACTTGGCTACTTTTATGCAAGTCATCCAGACTATTGAGTCTGTATTTAATGTCAGTTTGGGCTACGTGTAGACATTGCAGATTTAGGTCTTAAATTTGTAAGTGCAATTAGGAACTAATTGGGGTTTTTTTTAAAATATAATTACTCAAATAATGACTTTGCACCTTCTGTCCAACCCACTAGTTTGTTTTTTAATTAAACAAGTTGATTTTTTTTCCCCCTCTTAAATTATATCTATTGAAGAGATGAAAATATTTGTAAATTTATTCCAGCTAACTAGTCAGTTGTTGACCATAATGGGAAAAATTCCCAAGATGTATCAAAACATAGTGCTGTAAAGTGGTAAAAAACTTCCTTTTTAGGCAGTTGGTAAAGTGAAACAACCAGGACCCGTTCCTGTAAAATCAGCTGCCCAGCCCAGCCCTGATCCTGCTGACAGGGCATCTTCCCCTCGTGTGTGTGAGGAAATTCCAGAGCCTCTGCAGGCTGGGGAAGGGCTGTTTCCAATGGGTGCCAGGCTGTGTGAGAGCAGGATTGGACCTCACTAATGGAATTCCAATAAAACTCAGTCAGTGCCTTTTAATTAGATTTAATGGGAACTGGGAAGGATCATTAGAGACAAACACATGCTTTTGCCAGTAATATGTTCACTATATTATTAATCTGATTTAATTTGCAAGATCCTCGTAGCAGGAATAAGATTTTTCTCTGTACCTGGAAAGTGTTATATGGGACTATTATATTTTGTTATTATCTATGTCATTGCTTCCCAGGCAGTATGTAAATATAGAATTGAAATTGGGCTCTCTGTGTGGTGCTTATGAACCCTACCAATCCGAGGGTGGAGCTGGATGCTGGGGAGAAGGCTGTATGTCCCTTTAGCAACCACGTTTTTATTGACCATTTTGCAATAAATTGCAGTGGTGTATTAATATCAAAACACTGAAACATGTAGAGTGTGCTGCTAAGTAATAGGGCTTTTTAAAGGTGATGTAATGCCAGTGTGGAAGTGAGGCACGCCTGGAGAGTCTTATTTCCATTCAGTCAGAAGCACAGTCTCATTCTCCGAGGCGGAAAAACAGATTACGGCGTTACGAGTTCTAGACATGGTACGTTGAATCCCGAAATGCGCTTTCCAAACCCGCCGGATGTCCCCAAACACCTCTCCCTGCTGCTTCCTGCTGAGTGATGTGGCCTTCCAGAGGAGCCAAACTGTTGGAACTCAGCTTCGCTTCAGGAACAAGAATGTACCTATTTCCTTTTCTCGGTAATATCAATGTGTTTTGGACTGTCTATTGCCTGATTGTCAGTAGGGCATCCCTTGCTAACTTTTGGGCATGGCACGATTGAACAAATGTGCTGCCAGTGCGGTAGGATAAGTGCTAGAAGATAGAACTTAAGCTTTCAGAATAATATCTGTAATTCCTCAAAGTTTTCACTACCACAGAGCTCCGTTTTTAACAGCAGTTAATAAGATTCGCTATTGTCTTCCCTTGGATGGGCAAAGAGAACGAAAAGGTGCAGTTGGGGTTTTTCCAGTGATGTATTGGAATGGGAATAGGCCATGTACAAGACAAATGCTGATGCAATGCTCTGCAAAGGCAGTGTTTTTATGTGAGGTGTTCTGTCTGTGAGGTTGTTCTGTGAACACGTACACACACCTCACGCAAATACCCATGTGGCTTTCATAAAATGCTTTATGATTTTAATTTACTCACCTGCAAACTAGTGAAAATATCTTGTCAGCCATTTTTAAAGTACAATTCTGATATTGTCAAATAGTTTGGGCTGCTTATAAGGTTCTCAGAGGCTGTGATATGGTGAAGAACACTTGGGTTTCCACCTCCCTTAACATTCAGGAAAGTGTTTTTTCCTCAAACACAGTTCTGAATAATTCTAAGGCACTGGAAGTACCAAAACCCTACCATTTCTGATATGTCCATTGTCAGTGTATCTTTTTTTTTTTTTTTTGAGAAATGCTGTAGTATTGTTTAGTCATAAAAAAGTGTAAAAAAGTTGCAGTAATGCAAGAAGATAATGAAAAAATAGCCGTATTTTTCTAGATGATAGTTAGGTTTCCACAAAACACCTGCCTCTTTTTGCTTGCAAATACTGTGAAGATAAAAGGGGAGAGAGCAAAGAAAGTTCATTGCTAGTTGGATGCTCTTTTGCATCTGCAAACACACACTGATTTACCCAAAGCATATTGATATTTGTGTAAAACTATGTGCTTATGAAATAAAAGTGTGTCATTTGCCAATGAGACTCTTTCTTCTCTGGAGGAGAACAGTTTTTATTTACGTTTTGCTGTGATAAACAAATAGACTTCAGAGCTGAATCTAGACCATTGAAGTCAATGGGTTCTTTGTTTTGTCCCTGCTGGTTATAAAATCAGGTTGCATATAAATGTAAGGGAACTTTAGACCATTTTATTAAAATTTTGCTGAAAACTCCTAATTAGAGGACCTTTAATTAAATTATATTTTTTGTATTGTCCCATGACTTTTATGCAAGAAATATCTGTTTTTTTCAATATTTTTGTTTCAATATTTCATTCAATTTTGCCTGGGTTTCTTAAACCAAACCCACTTTTTTGTTTCTCACATCTAATTTTAAAACATCTGGATCAAATGTGGGATTACTTCTCCCTTCTGAGTTTGTAACAATCCTCTAGAAGAGGAGTTATTACATAAGTTATTTCTAATAAAGTTAAATTGATCATTTCTCATGTAAAATTTTTTGATTTCTGCAAAGAAACCACCTTCCCATGAAGTCAGAGAATCAGAGGAAATTCCAGACAGCTCATGTGGCAAGATGTGTATGGTTTATTACCTGGAAGTCATTAGGTTAGTTAAACCTGGTTCTGTGTAACACAGATGAAGTGATACACTGCTGGTCTTCTGGATGAAGCACTGCACTTTTCATGATGAAAAATGTATCTTGGTTTTGGAGATGTGGAAAGAATATAAAGGTGGTACGTTTTCATGCAGCACATTGGTTCCCTAGGAATGTTTGCAGACTTATCCAGGGATGAGCAAGCTTGACTTTCTTTTGAAACCTATCTTAAAATAGCTGTTTTTCCAGCAGTATTTAATAAAAGTATAACAAGGGATGGGTCAAGCCTGTGTGTTTTCCATTGCTAGTACTCATGTTCCTCCTGGAGACAAACTGTCCTGACTTCCAAGATCATCAGAAACACTCAGTTTAAAAACCAAGGCTTATTTTTTGTCACTGTATTGCAGTTGTGTTTTTTTTGAGGGATGTTTGCAGACAGTGGGAGTTAAGGACTGGAAGCAATGGAGGAAGGCTGCAAAATGGAATTCGTTCCTCTGGGGGCCACAGTCTAAGCCAAGTGTTTTATTTTTATATTTAGATTACAGACAGGATGGTGAACAGCAAATGGTTTCTTCATAGTAGTGTCTTACAGTAAGTAGTCTTGGGCAGAGCACTTGAGACTGCAGCATTAAATCAATATGCAAGGGAGGTGGAGCAAGTCGAGACTATGGAAGTGTGAAAACTAAAGCACCGTCCCAGGCCTGCAGCTTGTTGGGTTGAATTGCTGTTATGCCTTTGGCAGAAACAAAGGCTGTGTGGGACCAAGAAGGTGTTTTGCAGGCAGTGTCTTGGAGCCTCACCTGAGCTGCAGCAGGTGATGCTCTAGGGCTGCTGTAAGCCACTTCTGTGGGAATATGTTGTGTATACGTATCTCTATAAAGCCTTGGATATACAGGGAGAGCCATGAAAGGTATATTGCTAAGCACAGCAAAGCCACGGGCACCAGGGCTTTTTTGAGCAGACAAAATCTCATGCCCTGACCCAAGTGGCCCATTATCACTCTTCTGCAAATTGGAGCACGCTGTTCAGGTCAGTGTGTCTGTACAGACCCTTCTGAATGAATTCCTTGGCTTGCACTTGCTGTGTTACATTTCTTTCTCTGAGTTTTCTATGGCTGTGGCTTGAACAGAATCGACAGTACACAATATTACCTATTTACTCTGTAGATTATACTCCTCTGGAGAATTGGTGTCAGCTAATCTGCCACTCCTAGGTTTTCAGAGACCTGAGAACTGCATCTCCAGTAATATCACTGGAGAGTGTCAGACCAAGGCTTCTATAATTTTCTTATTTATTTCCTTCAGATTTCCAGGCATGTGTGTCCAGGTCTCCAGCCTTTGCCACTTACTTTGTCCTGTGAATAGTTTCCTTTCTGTGCAGAAATTCTCTCTATCAATATCCAATTTTGGCGACTCTTAGGGCGGTAAGAAGTTTGAAGCAGATGGTTGTCAACAGATGATGACAAAATTCTGAAATACAGCTCTGATACAAACTGTGAGGCTCAGTATTTAAAGCACATTCAAGTGTAGAAAACCTGCTTGTATTTCTAATGCCATTGCTACCTTAGCTGTGAAATATTTTTTTGAACAATTCATATGTTTTTTCTGGGTTTTTTTTTGTTTAGTTTTTTTTTTTCTTGAAAACAGCAGAACTCCCTATACCAATTAGTGGCGTTCAGTAATCAGTACATGAACCATGTTATGATTTTATGTCAGAATTGTTAAATGCTCCTCGATGAAACCACGCTGATTTACATTAATTGGTGGCCCGTCTTCTCCCGGTGGTGTCACACTGTGTCAAAAGTGCCTCACAAAAAGATGTAACATAACTAAACTCACAGTGATTGCCATTCTGCTGTTGACTGGTGCTCCAAAGACAATCAGTAAAAAGCTTCAAAATTCAGGAGAACTTAATAAGTGGCTGTGAGTCTTGGGAGCGTAACTAAAAGCATTTACATAAAATGAGTGCTGAGGAGCTGGTAGGTGGGGCACAACTCGGATCCTGCTTCTGCTAATCCAGCAACTCAAAGTAATTTAAGTGCATTAAAGGCTGTTTATGTGTCTATGAAAAGCATGATGCAAATATGCAAATTTAAGAGAGTGTCTTCCACAAGTTTATATATCTTAATGAGAAATGTCAGAGCGTAATACATCAACAGTCTGCTTCGCCCCACGGTAGCCAGTTTTTTCTAAAGATAGCACAGCATGTCCTTGGTGTGGTCCTAGGAGTAAATTAACATAGCAGAGTGCTTGCTCTTGGAGTCAGCTGATGACTCTCCTGCTGATTTTGGGGAGGAAATACCCGTTTGCTGTGGGTGATCGTCTCTAAGTGGTTACCACTGCCTGGTTGTGAATGCGTACACCTAGTTTTAAAAAAAATCGCTGTGTTTCATTCCATTTGCTATCCTGTTCTGTGTTGAGTGGGAAAGTTGCCTCACCAGAGTGGAAATCATTGAATGCTTGTGTGTCACAGGACACCTCAGAAGCATAAGCTGGTCATGGGCTTTGTGTTCATGGGCAGGCAGAGCGGTAACTCTACCTGTTTGCATCTGATTTCTCAGTGTGAATTTTGCCTCGAGTAGGATTTCTCTCTCATTTTTTTCCTTTTTTTTTTTTTGTCTGTATCAAATTTACAAAATCTCATGCCTGGGAAAATCCCTTACAGCTTCAGGTGACCGGGTGCTGCAGAGCTCATCACAGAGTAGCAGCTTTTGATGATACAGGTGCCTGTTGAATGGAGGGAAATGCAGCTGCAGGGAAACAAACAAACTAGCAGTGAATGGGGAAGGGTTACTCGTTAAATGTCAGGGTTATTTAATTTGATAGGGAGCAAGAAAGGCCATATCCAGTGGCCAAAAAACCCTGACAGCTTCCAAAAGTGGTGCTGAACCAAAAAGACCTTGTATTTCGGAACACGTGAAGAGATAAGCAGCAGCATTTGCTATGTGCAAGTATTGTCTTCTATAAGCCATGGGGAAATCAACAACTCTTCTCTCTTTCTTTCCTGAAAATACAGGAGCCTTCTTGAAGCACTTGCTTTTGGGAATGAGTGTATTAGTGAAGAGTTCATGGATGATCCGGATCCAATTTTTATAGAAATGAATGGTAGCCCACTGTGGGACTTCAGGTCTGCATGGGTATATTTTATATTCACCTGCCTTATTCTAGACTTACAGAATTCTTTTTTTTTTCCTCCACTGATAAATAAGTGAAGGTTTAAAGTAACTCATCCCAATAGAAATCACTACCACTGTAAGGAGGAAAAAAAAGGAAGTCAGCAGTGGTTCAGTGATGTTTTAATAACAAAGTAATCCTCCCATACTTCAATAATAAAGCTGCATGGGCTGCAGTCAGCTTTCCTGTTGGCACCTTTCTATTGACACCTTTCTGTCAAAAAAGATGAAGTGAAAAGTAAAACCTGACTCTGTTTTCTCTTATGTTAAATGTATTCTGCAAAGCTTTGGTGAAATACAAAGCGTGTGGACTTTGCAGACAGTGTTTGCATTTGGGACTTGTGGGAAAATTTATGTGAACTTTGTGCTGTGGAAATCATTGCCCTTTAAAGCAATTGGTTATATTTAACATAAGTACATACCAAAAAACTGTATTTGGTGGAGTAGCCTGATCTTTAGAGCTCTTTTGTTTTTAAGAGCAGGAGTGTATAATTACTGGTATAAACTGAGTTTTCAGAATTGACCAGTTCAGATGCATAGATAGACTTACTATATTATTTCTGAGAAATCTGTTAGTGTTTAAAACCAACAGACAAAACCCAAACCCTGGCAAAGTAAGCCAGAGTACTCTGCAGCTGTGGGCTGAAACTGTCTAATAACATAGTCCAAAAGCTCATTAATATTGATCTTCTTAATTCTCTCAATAACCTGAACATTTGTTCTAATTACAAGAGGAATAAAAAGCAGACTATTCGGGTTTTAGGTGTCAAAGACTATTGGACCACAAAACATCCAAGAGGATATCCTTCAGAAGGAGTGAGTAGGACGTATGTGTATGAATTTCAGTAGCCAGTAACAATATGCATGCCCGTACCTGGGGGAGAAACAGCACTTAAAACACGTGCTTTCAGCCAGACCACTGGGGCTCATATACTTGCCAAGGTCAGACATTCTACCTCTCCTTTACAGGCATTTCTATGGAAGTGGCTGGGGCAAGGTTTTGCATAACTGGTAAATTATATTTGATTTTGAAAGGAAAGTACCTGAACAGTTGGGACTAGGTGAAGCACCTCGGGAAGGGTTGGATTGTGCTCTTGCTTTTCCCATGCTGGTGGTGGAGCAGAGTTGCTCATGGTGTGTTCTTCAGGCATCAGGAATAGGGTTAATACTTGAAGCAAAGGTATGTATGCATTTAAAATGTAGATATGTATTAAATATTAAATGTAGATATCAATTAGATATGTATTAAATTTGTTCTCCTTAAAAAAAAAAAATAAAAAAAAAGGGAGCATTGGTAATTTTATGGGTAATCCTAAGGGTTATAGAGTGAGAAAGAATCTATCCTTTTTCCTTCCCTATTTGGCCTTAGTAATGCTTTGATTACCAGAGAATCTGATCTGAGAGAGAGAAATTCCTCCTGTGCTGGAGGTGATGCTGTACCTGGAGTGAGGAGTCAGGGATGGAGTTTCATGACCTGCCTGCCTGGGCTGTGTCCTGGCTCTTCCTCAGTCTGTCTCACTCCTCAGACTTCTTTCCCTGTCAGGCCCTGGTGACCACATTCACTTTGTGTTGTCTTTGAACCCAACAAGTTAAAAAACAGGGAGGGGAAACTTGTGCTGAGCTTGGACATGGCAATATAGCCCTTGAAGCTGAGGTTACTGCTCTTCCCACACTCTCACAGGGTGGGTGATGCTAAACATTGACATCCCTCTTAAGTTTCAGTGGCAGAGGTTTGGAGAAGACTGGCTAGTAAATAGTCCAGGGAGGAGAAACGGTGTCCCAGGAAAGGCAAAGGTGTTGCTGAAGAAGGAAAACCAAAAGGATTTTCTTCCCTGAGTGCTGTGCTCTGTACAGAGGAAGAAAGGAAAGGCTCCATCAATCTTCCTCTTATTAAATTGGCACAGCTAATATATTCTGCTAAAATGAGTTCATCATGCTGTTTAAAACAGCCAGGTTAGAAATCTACTGACAATAAATGAAGATTTATTGGGTTTTGTGTCATTGGGGCACCTAATACAGGTTCAGAATACTAACTGGAATTTGTGAAAGGGGAGAAAAAAATGTTTTGGTGCCATTTAATTAACTATCTGGCCAATATTTCTGCCTTTTTATTGAAAAATCTGTAAGTTACAACTGGCTTCAAGTGCACTCTTGTACAACTCTGCCAACAGTTAGCAAATAAACACATTAAAATACAGAAGAGCTTGTACAGCTCCACATGTATTGGATAAAATCATACCTTGAACTGCAGAGAGGGTTTGTTATAACAAATAAGCAAACCAGAATATAATACTTGCATTTTTTATATCTCTTGCTAAGTATGGCTTTGCAGGATAACTGAGATCACTGCAAATATGAGCAGTGTTTTCTTTTTAACTGAAATCATACCAGCAGCCTGATGTAAATAACCTTTTTACTTTTATTTACTTTTATTACTTAGTCTCTCTATTACGTTGTTATTCTAAGTGACAGTGTAAGCTGTGATCAAAATACAAGCCTTAATATTTCTACAAAAGTTTGAATCAAGTTTGTGGATTAATGCCTTACAAGAGTTAATGGGGAAAAAAAAAGGGTAAAAAAGGTATTTTTGGAGAACCGATTTATTTAAATTTTCATATCACTTGTCCAAACAATCTTGAGGGAGAGAGAGCACTATGGATTGTGAGTTCTAACTCTTTCTGAGATGCATAGGAGTTTAAACAAGGGAGTGCTGCCATGAAAGCTCCTGGGCTTCTGCAGCTCCCTGACCTTGTGGAGATTGTGCCTGCTGTTTGGAGAGCTGCTGGTATAAAGGGAAAATTGTGATTTTGTCACTCAAGGTCAAAGCACTGAGATCAAATGACTAGTTCATGTTTTAGCTTAAAATGCTGCAGACAGCATATTATGGGCATGGAATAAGTAAAGCTCACCTTTTCTGTAAGACCTGCCAAAGGGGAAAAATACCTAAACCTGCCTGGTGACACATAAAATGCCATGGCAAGCAACTGTTTTGGGGACATGGAGACCCAGTTTGGAAGCGTTTAAAAGACAACTTAAAGAAATCTAAAGCTGCTGAATTAACTTTTTTCTCTCTCCTTCAGCTGCCAGAGCTCTTGCAGTCCCTCTGGTCAGGCTTCCAGCGGGAGCTCTCGGGTTGAAAGGTTAACGACTCATTTACTAAGCAGTGCAGTTTTCTTTCATTTTTCATTTACAATTATCTCTACTCCTTTAAAAAGCTGAAAGGCCCTTCCAAAATGTATTGTACTGATGCGCTATTGCTGTCAATTAAAGTTATTAAATCATAGATCTTTAAAAGCCAAATTCAAATAGGCATGAATTTATTCGGTCGCTGCACAGCCACTCCGTCAGAGAAGTGATGAGTGTCAAATCAAGGCAGCTCTGGATATCAGCAGATGTTCCTTTTTAAGGATCATAATGTTCATTTGATTCTCATTTTATGGGGATTCTGGGGGAAAGATGGGTACTGAAGGAAAAGCATTAGAGATAGTGGAGTAGAGGAGCAGAGCAGATCCTGCTGTAGGGTTGGCTGTGAGTTGTGAGGCGCTGGGGCAAGAGCTCAGTGGGAGAGCTGGAGACAATTAGGGTGAGCAGTTGAGATGGTGATGCCTTCTATATAGGGCTAATAAAAGATAAGAAAAGAAGAGCCACATCCTGAGCTGGGGTTAGATGGGTTATGGGGAGGAAAGAGGAATTGACAATAACTTGCAAATCATAGACTTAAAGACTGAAATACTGGCGGTGGTTTCAGGGAATGGAAGATGATGAGGGCAAAAGCCAAATTTTTTCGCAGCTGTTTGATACGGTTTTCGTGTTCTTTTATGAATTCCTTAAATTAGCAGTTTCACTTTTCTGCAAGTCTACTGTACTTTGACTCTTAACTGAATTAAGCTGCATTAGAGATGACATCTTTCCAACAGTCGGAATACAGGTTAGTGCTCCTGAGAGGGGGGCCCTAATGAGGTTGTTTCTATGACAGCTCAGCTTCAGGCAGCACATGTGCCACTTCCAAATACCCTCCCACCCCTCAAACATTACAGCAACTTCTGTGAGTGCATTTTAAAACTTCCCTTTCAGTGGAATTTATGGCCAGCACTTTGTATTTTGATTCTCCCAATAATGCAGCTGAGGTTTTGACAACGTGTACTGTTTATTTCTGCTTTTATTCCAGCAATGCTAATATCAGTGCATGACTTGGCAAGTTAAAGAAACAACAAGGTGTTGTTCCTTTGACAATTTCAAAGGGTGCTCTGAGGACTGACTCAAAATATTTACAGAAAGAACAGGTGCAAGCACTACAGTGTTTACAGTGGAAATGTATGGGGCCTATGCTTCTTAATTCACATCCTTCTCAATGAATAGAAATTGTTTATTATAAATATGGCAGCTGGTAGGAATCCAGGCATTCCTCTTGAGATGCAGCCTTGTAGGTGGGTGCAAGGATTTGCCTCTGCAGAGGAGATTCCTGTGATCTATGGCCCTGCTGTGTGGAATGGCTCTCAATACCTCAAAGGTGTTAAATCATGCAGTTATATTTTTCAGAAAGGCTCTCAGTGGGAGTCTCAGAGGTTAATGGAGAGGCAAACGTGGGTGTAGAACCCAGCAGTCAGGGGCTGCTCCTGCTGCCCACAATGCAAAAGGTGTCAGCTGTTGGGGTGCCTGGACAGGCTCTGAGGTTGGATTTGCTTTACCACTGCTGCCTGCCTGAGTCAGGAGGCTCCCTAAACAGGAGAGAAAGAAGCTTTTCCTCTAAGAAATCAATTCACCTCATCCCTGCCTTTCTCCTCTGATTTTGCTCTTGTCCAATATCAACTTCAGCACCATTAAATGTGGGTAAGGTAGTTCCAAGCCCCAGGCTTTGAACATCAGTATGGTCCAGACTAACATTGACATTAGTATCTTTAAAAAAAAAAAAAAAAAAAAGAGTAGCAAAAGTCCTAACCACTTCTTAACAATGCTGAAAATGTTGGCACAGCCTTTAGGAAGGATGGTGTCAGTAAGCTCTCAGTATTGTGAATGTTACTCTGTTGTTGCTCGCCTACGAAATAGCAAAATGTCATGTTTGAACTCAAATGAGCAGCTCTAAAATATATTTCTGCTGCCTCAGTGTTTTCTAGTTGCTTTGTAGACACTTCTACTGGTTGCTTTGTGACTTCATTGCTGTCTCCTCTTCCTTCCAAGCTTCGAATGTGAGTATTTAGATGTCTGATTTTGACATACAGAAAGGAGTCATAGTCAAATCTGACATGACCTATATAAATATTGCCTTAAACATTGGCCTGGGTGAAAAGACATTTCCTTTCTGTAGGTGGTTTTCTTGTTTGCTTATCTGTGAATTGTTGAAGTTGCTTCTCATCTGACATGTGTCTGTACCCACCAGTGGGTGCTCTGCCACCTCACTGCCTGTTGGAAACAAACTTCTTTATCACTATTCATGTTGGTGAAGTTAAACCCAGGGAGATGATCAGCAACTACATATTCAACCCTAGAAAGCATTGCCTTTTTGAAGTTATTTGGTTTAAAAGATTTTTTTTTTTTTTATTTGCTGCTGCTTTAGAAACAGTGCACTATAAAGATCTGGATTTATTTTTTAAGTGTTTTATTGAAAGCCAAAACACCTTGGTACTAAAGAGTAAAAAGGCTGGCTATATAAATCAATGCTTCATTGTATTTATTATGCTATTTACTACTCATCCAAGTATACTAAATTTTTATAAGTGCAAAATCATTCAGCTGTATCCAAATTGGTTCAAAAGATGCTGATGAGAACATTGAAATTTTTTGCAGGTTCTGATAATACTGTTCACCATAAATGTGCTTGTCCCATTTTCTTTCTGTGACCAAAATGAAAGTGCAATTTCTCTGTAATTTTAATGAGACTGGTAAATAGGTTCAAATATTCCACACATTATATTATTTTTCCTATTCTCTGTTTGGCTTGCTTGGCTATTAGAGCCACTTACTTTCTGAACATAATTTTGTCCTCTTTGGCAAGAAGGTGAGATGGAGATTCACAGGTTTCACCCACACAGACAAACACAACAGAAAAAGCAATGCTAGCACCCAGGAAGCATCGACAAAAGGAGACCAGATGCAGAGTGAAAGGCACATGGTACTGATTCTGGCTTACCCCTACAAAGATTGCTACAAGAACAGAAAACACACTGTGATTTATTCTCGTGGCAAAAAAACCCTGCAAATGGAACAAGAAGTACAGAAATCTCAATATGTTGCTGCTAATACAATTTACATTTAGAACAGCGTGTCCTCCTTCATCATTATGCTCCCTTTAAACGTAGCTAAATGCAACTAGTCTATAGGCAGAGCTGCCTGAACTGCAGTCAGAAGTTTCACTAAATGAACATCTAACACTTAATGGTAATTATACAGCTTCTCAAAAAAAAAAAATTCCCCATGTATTATATTTGTTCAGTAGTTATCTCCATGTATAATAATATCAAATTATTATGCTGTCTCTCAAAGTCGTAAATCGTATCATTTTTACACAGACCAGAAAATGACTTGCACTTAATGGTGTGTTTATTTGTGTATATATGGTGGATTTTAAATTGAACAGTTCCAGACATAATTTTCCTAATATTTGTTAATCCATCTTTAATTAAAATGTTAATTGCTAATCCAGATATTACACATAGAAAAATCAGCCTACAGTAAACTGTGCCTTATTTGCACAAGGACAAAACCCGTGCAATTACATGGGAATCTGCTCTTTGGAGTTGCAGTGTAGACATCTTTCATCTGTGAAAATGAACTAAAAACATATTGCAGGGTTATTGTCCTAGTTGTTTACCCCCAAATACGCTGTAGGGGAAGGGAGAATGTGGAGTTACTTTAGTGCTTATTAAAAATTCCCACTTGGGTCAAAGTAGGGGCTGAAATACCCTTTTAAGGCATTTTTTTTGCCCAGAATGGGTTCTGCCGGTGCTGCTGTGGCCAAAGTTGCCTCTGACAGTCCCTTGGACAGAAAGCACTGCTGAAATCAAGTCTCCTACGTAGCCCAGAACAAAACTTCCTCTGTTTCTGAGCAGTGTATTTTGTATTTCAGAAGTCAGGCCCAGGCAATCCTATTTTCCAGCCAAGGGTTACAGAAGGTAAAGTTAGCTAGAGGGAAGTTGTGCTGTTAACTTGCTCTGGAGGGCTGTGGGGAAGGAAGACCCGCTCTTGCTTTTCCTTTCTGAGATCCAGCCTGTGTGCAGCTCAGTTTACTGTTTTTATTTATTTATTTATTTATTTATTTATAATACTCCATACAGAGGGTTAAAGAATTTCACGCTTACAAAATAATAATCCTGTGATGCCCCATGCAAAGCTGCACATGTAACTGCGACCAGTAAATCCTGGAGGGGTGTGGGTGAATCCAAAGACCTTGTTAACAGAAGATAATTACAATCTCAGTGGCTGAAAAAATTGTTATTCATGTAAAAATTAGAAAACACAGTTTGTTTGGATTTTTTTTGCCTTGTACATAAATTTTTCATTTGTTATTTATGGCATAGTTAGGGACAATCCAATTTACACGTTTCATGCAACTTTTTCAGAGTCGTGCTCAGATCACAAGCTCTTTAAATCACACAAGGTTTCAGTCAAAGACATATATTAAATGAGGAAAATAAAAACTTGCCTATAGAGTGCCATCTGTTGATTTTTATTTAATTGGAAAATAATTTTCATAAATCTGTCTCTCTTATACAACATGTATACTAATAACTAGGCTTTTAAAAATATTCTTGCTTTTTTTCCCCTAAAATCTGAGAGGAAAAACATTCCCCGAAATACATGTGAAATATTAACTAACACCAAATAGTATTTAAGAAAAATCATGTCTCTTGATTCCAGAAGCCCTAACAATCTGTTCCTATTTGGGATTTGTCTGAATACTATTGGAAAAGCTTGAGCTGTTGGGTTTAGGATGTGCTTTCTTCGTGGTTTTTAACCTGTTCATTTTTTCATCAAAGGAGGTCACCTCTTCACCTTTCTTTTAATCTTTCCTCCCTTTCATTCCCCTTATCCCAGTGTTCTTTCCAGCTTGTGAAAGTCACTTAATCTCTGTTTGAAACTGTACCTGATTTGCTCCAGCAGCACGGCTTCTCTTAGCAAGTTCATCCAGATGGAGAAAGAGGAAGATGCCTTTGACATTCCTGCTGCACCGGGAGGATGCAGCCGCTCCTCAGCCGAGAGCTACAAAAGAGAGGTTATTTTAGGAATGGTATGGATTTGTATGTACCACTTTGGCTTGGTTTGCAGTCACTCTGCCTTTGAGACGCGTTTGAATATATCTGCTATCGGTGCGTGAATAAAACTGCTATTTATAACTTGTTTTCAGGCAAGGAAATTGGCCCTGGCCACCAGGAGAGGCAGTCTGCCTGCATGGAAATTGTGTTCCCTACTAAAAAAGTCCAAGCTCCACCCCTTCTCAAGGTGAGGTGGTGTTTTTGAGCTGTTACTTGGCCAGGCAGAACTCTCTCCAAAAAATACCCTGTGCCAGCTGACCCATCCAGGTGAGCCCAAAGCCAGGCGCCTGGGGGAGCTCTCATCTTTCCTGTGCCAAGCTCTTAAATCATATTTAGTAACAAATGTGAAAACAAATATGGTGAAAACAAATATGGTGAAAATGTGCCATCCTACCACCTGGTATCCTTATTTCTGCAACCTGCTTGGAAATAGATTTTCTTCCCTGTGATCTTCTGGTGTCTGGTCTGCTGAGTGTGGGCGGGTATCTGGGGCTCTAAAGCACGCTCACTTGTGCCTCAATTGTATTATTTCCTTTGGTCCTTTGAGTGGATTAAGAATCTTGCATGGCAGGCTAGGACTAGCAAAAACTAAAGATAAATCTGCTCCTACCACTCTCATCTATGGGGGAACAGAGTGAGTGATAAGGTTCAGGATTGGCAACTAATAGACACATGAAACTCCTCTTCACAAGATATTCCCAAAGTCATTATTCAGTGAATAATCTTAAAAATGAGGGGGTTACTTAACAATTGCATTCTCAAGAATAATACGTTTTTCACTTAATTTGCCTTTTCAAGCTGATTTTTCTTGAACCTGCAAAATTGAATTCCTTCCTAAGCAGAGGATCAGCTACCAAAAAGTTATGAATTCCATATTGGATGTGTGTTGAGTCAGGGGTTATCTGGTGTAGGAAAAAAAGGGTGCTTTTAGGAAGAGAGCATGCAGATAAGTCAAAGTTTGTCCTCAGATGAGATCAGGACACCCACTGGGAACATGAGGAGCTGCCAGACTTCAAATGATGTGTCTTAACTGCTGATGAAGGGGGATACAAAGGTGAATGGACTGAAAAACAATTTGAGTAGGTGTTTAAAAAAAAAAAAAAAAAGAAAACAAAAAAGGCAGGCTTCTGTTAGCATGATAACAGGGAAGGGTGGGAGGTCTGACTCAGCTCTTAGTGAGTAAAGTGACCAGAAGAGTTCTTAAGTTTTAAGTCGTTAGGGTGAGACAGGTAGTTTTAGGAAAGAAAAGGATGAATGAAAGGTGGGAGATGACCTTAAGTTCTCGAGAATGTTTTCTTTCTCCTTTCTTGTTCTACATAAGCAGCTTCACTCTGGCTCTGTAAAGCTCTCACATTTATCCCTGAATAACCATCCCTAGAGCTTCAACCTCTTTTACTAAACTACCTTTAAAAAAGAGCTCGAAGTGAAAGTTTAACAACCCCTCTCAACCAATAAAGATTGTCCAATAAAATCATAACTGTGTATGTTTTGGCCCAAATCCATGTACCTGATTCTGCATAGATGCAGGGCAAAACCTACTGGAAGGCTAAGAGGACATCCACCAGATGAACTTTGTCTTTGTTTTCTTTTCTTCTTTTATCTCTGCCTGCTCCTATTTCCCCCACACTTCTTATGCTTTTGTGCTTAACTGTTCATTTCCCACCATAGTCTTTAAAATACTAAGAGCTATCTCTTCAGTGTGCTATGCTTGGCATCAACAATTGGGAATGTCCTTACCAAGTAAGCACAACCCTTGTTTTGTTCAGGCCTAAAGACTTGAAACTGTGAGTAAAAAAAAAAATCATATAGGAAAAAATTCTTCCTTTAAAAATACACCTAATAACTGTGTTTGTATTTCTTCAGTGGTATAGCAATAACTTCTAAGTGCTTTACCACTGTGGTGATTTCTAGTTCACTTTCAGAAATGCAGCTTATTGGAAGTGTCACTATTAATGGCCTTCTGGTGGTACAATAAGGGATAATTCAATAGGATATCTCAGTTAAGCAGGGTACTGTGTTTACATTGGGTTTCTGCCCAGCAGCTGCTTATGCTAAAGTTCTGCCCATAATTTGGGAATTAATCAAGGTGTAACCATGGGGACAATGCCAGTGTAGTCACCATAATGTGACTTCTAAAGACAAATTATATAATTCATCTGCAATTTGGTATGATCACAGGTAATAAGCTACTGATTTCCTGACCACCTTGGTGATATGGTAATGCTGTTGTTGATGCTTCCCAGAAGAGGTGGAGAAAATGTTAAAAAAAAATTTATCTATTGAACTAGAGCTTCATTTTTCTTAAAGGTTGATCCATAAAGTATGAAATTAGATTCCAGATATGTATATATACTGCAGCATAACCATGTTCTGTGTGCAAATTACATGATAACTTGTACATGTTTTCTGAGTCAAAGTTGCTGGGGGAAAACAACTGGTCAGTATTAGTGAGAATGAAGTAATTTAATTGGATTTTTCATTTTTATTTTTAGCTTGCAAGATAATTGCTTCATTATGGGTGGTAGATTCTGATTTTATTATATCAATGTTACTCAGAACTATATGCAGTTCCCAGAAAGATGTAACCAGTCACAAGAGCCCTTTGGATGCTCAAAAGTGGCTATTAAAAATTGAATAGTTCAAATATATAAAGATGGGATATCTAGTAAAACAGCTATTTTGGGGAGGTGGGGGCAGGAATCATTATGTTTTGTTAAATTAATGGTACTATTTCAGTTAATTCAGGCCTCCATTTAGAGCTCATCAAGGCGCCCATGGGAATATATGAATTAGCTTGTTTTAATTGGATTATTTAATTTGATTGTTTAAATTGCCTTTCTGTTTTTATTTGCAGCCATTTTTTAGCTGAAAACATTTTCTGATTTGGATTTGCATGTGTGCTTGTTGTGTATGCTCACCACTTTGAGTTTCTTCCAAAGATCTTTTCTTTTCCCGCCCAAAAAAAAAAAAAAAAAAAAAAAAAAAGTGAGAATTAATATGTTGGCAAAATCCAGCCATGACTTCAGAGAGAGCTGTGAATAATGAATGCAGGATCTTTCTCTTTTCACTGCAATGGCAGTAAAACATTTTCCAGCATTTTATATAAAAAAAATGCTGCATTTGTAATTATGCCTTGGAAAAGAACAGTTCAAGTTCAGAAGACTCTTAGGCCCTGACCCTGCAGCGTGTTCGGGGCACGTGGACAGATGGGGCCTGATCTGCTGTAAACAGAGTTTTGCACTGGTCCCACCAGCATGATGAACATGGGGCTGGATCTGTAATTTTCACGCCAAGAAAAAATAAACAAGTCAGCTCCGAACCAGGGCTGGTGAGAAGATAAACGCTCAGGGGGTGACATGGGGAGGGGTTTTTGGGTGCTTGTTGCTTCAGCCTTACAGCATGAGGGTGTGTAATTCTTGATGTTGTTCTGTGTCAGTCTCTAAAACAAATTAATCAATCGTGGCTAATAATTGTTTGAAAGCGATTCTGGTGAACCAGGCGAGAGTTTGGTTTGTGCAGCCCAAGGAACCCTCCTAAACCATCCGCTCGAAGGCAGTGGCAGCTCTGTCATCGACTTAAAGATTAAAGGGTTCAGTAAAGGTGAATTGACATAAATCAAAGTGATTTAGCTCCGATTTAAACCAACAAGCAGAAAACTTTGATTTAAATAATTGATTTTAATCTAATTGTGAATTTATAGTGTTAGTGGTTTTCTCAGAGGCAAATTGCTTGACTGGTGTATCAGGCTAAATGTACTGAATTGTGACCAAAGAGAAATTTAGATACCTTTTTGGCCAAACAGTGAAACACTCTTCCCAGTTACATGGATCTTTTCCAGACCAGCTCTGTATTCAACCTTAACTCTTCATCAATTTTTAGCTCCTGTTTGAATCGTAAACGGGTGAGATTTAATTCAGCATCTATTAATTCTCAAGCCATGAATTAGTTTTTGTCTGCCTTTATTTTAGCACTGGATTTGACTTAGCTCTGATTCCATGCATTTTAGTCACCATTTGGAGTGGATTTTTGTGGACACTAGAGGGAGTACATATTGCTTCAGGAACTTGGAAGCTTTAGTCCAGTGTAACCAGGATGATCTAATCAGGCAGTGTGTGTAAATATATATGTATATATATATGTGTGTGTATGTGTGTATATACATATCTGTGTATATATATATATATGTGAATATATATACATGTTATTAGTAGTCCAGTTTGTATACCTCAGGTCACTTTTCAAGGGGAAAATATAAAGGACATATATAAAGATAAAGGACAGGGTATTTAAAAAACCCAACCCTCTAAAATAATGAAATAGGGTATATTTCATATTTTCTAGGCTGCAAGAGTGGCACCTTGTGTTCTCCAGCATAGCTTAAAATACAAATCAGGCACAAAGTGGCCAGGCAGTGTAGGCAAACCTCAGGCATGTGCTGGTTTCAGTCAATATTGCTGTGTGGTTGGATGGGAGAGGGAGGCACTGGCATCATCTTCCTGCTCTGCTCCTGAGGTGCTGTTTCCCACTGGGCTCAGAGCTTTCCTTGCCTCAACACAGAAAACCCCACCCAAGCTGTGGCGTCCAGGCAATAGAAATACGAATTGGAAGATTATTTTTCATGAAATTTTTAAAATCCAGAGGCAAATAAAAAGAGAAATTAAAAAAAAAAAATAGTGGTAGTGCAGTGCCCTCTGCATGTCAACCTGCTTGCTGTATGTTTAAGGATGTGTATTGCCTGATTAAAATGAGATTGCTACGATCTAAAATATCTTTTAGAGACATGGAATTATTGAGACTGCATTAAATTGTACATATGAATGATGTTAGAGTGATGATGAAGAAAATAGAAATATTCCATGTCTTCTGATACATATTAATGGTTGGAGCACTGGTAGATTTTTTATTTTTTTGCCTGTTGGGTTTTGGTTTTTTTTGTCCTCTACTCTTTTAACCAGTTTTAACTCAGTTTCAATGACTCCAGGTTGGTTTCAGTAATGTTACATACATTCCAGGGGAAATGTATTGGTTATAATAAGAATATTTTGTCTCAGATGTAATTTTATTGGCTTGTGTTAAAATGCATTGATTTTTTTGGCTGAAATATTTGGGCTTCGGGGTAGATGCATTTGTTGTGGTTAGGAGTGCACTGGAGTCAGTAGAGCTCTTGTGTTTCAGCAAATACATTTCTATTTAAAAGCAAATGTAACATTTGAAAAGATTAAATGGATATTAATTGGTCAGGCAGCATATTTTCAAACCTGCCATTCTTTCTAACGTGAAGTGTTATGACACTTGAAAGAATCCTCTCTAGTCTCACTCTGTTAATCAAACTTTTAATGTATGTAATTGCAAATCTGCTGTATAATGTGGTGTTTGCCTTACTGAAATACATGTTTATATTAGTGAATTCTGTCTTAACTCAGAGATAATAAGTTTGGCTGACTAATGCCTGTTTAATTTCTTTTACCTCTGTGATGTGATTGAAGTGAGATGTGAATACAAGGTCTTTAACTTACCATCAAACAAGAACCTTCAAATTTCTGCTCAGAAGCAGTGCTATCAACAACATATGGGGTAGCAGGTATTTAATTACACCTATTGATTTGGCACAGGCTTCCATCACTCCTGCCACGGGTGCTGTAATACCCCTAAAGCTTCTGCCGCTCTAAAGTTACTGTTGTCTCTTCTGTGCCTTCTTTTTTGCATTTACAAGAGTATTCCCATTTTACCTTGGATGACGAGGAATAAACAGTAATGTGTTAAAAGCATTCTGAAGTTCTAGAGCCTTCTGGCGCTTCGAGTCTGAAATGTTTTACACAGTGAATTTCACTGGTGCCATTACTTGCAACCCATAACACTTAGATAAGAAACAACCAGCTTTGAACCAGCATCAAGATCCAGTAGTGAAGCTTAAACCAATGAATTTTTTCCCAATAAGTACTCCTCCTTGTGTACAGTTATTCAAACTCTTTGCTATGATCTTTAGCAAATATATATATATATATATATTTATGTTAAACACATGCACAGACTGATATTTTCCCTTCCCACGTTGAAATCCAGGGAAAAGGCTGTGACAGAGATCATCTGCAGTCGTTTTGTGGGGAGTGCCTCTCTCCTACTTGTTTTTCCTCCTTTTAGTTCTCCACTGGTCATCTCCCATCGGAAAAGTCGGTCTTACTCCCTTCTTCATGACTGCTCCCTAGCTCAGCGTTTTGACAGAAATGAAAGGTCTGTGGAAATTATGGATGTGATAATTCTGGACGGGCTCTGGCTGGGTTTGTTGTCCGTGTCAGCAGATGGAGCTCCGATGGACCCCGGCTCCGTTGCCAACACTGAAATTGCCTCCCTGGCCGGGCAGCGCGGCTGTTGCTCCGTGCCTGGCAGTCTGGCCCTGGGCTCGTAAATAAAAGGCATTATTTGTGCTTCTCATGTTGTTCTGTTCCACAATGGATGTGACCAGCTCTAGCACAGATGGAGCAAGCAGGATATGGTGGAAACAGCTTATAAAGCCAGTGCTTCTGCCATAGAACTGTACCTGTGAGGTGACTGTAAACTTCTGCTGTTTGGCCATGTTGGGGAGGGTGGAGTAGCCCTCCTCTTGTTCCCTTCCTCCTGCCAAATACCCTTCCCCCTCATAAATCCGTGCCCAGAGTGCGAAGGGAATGATATGAGATTAAAAGATTGCTTAAAATGTGCATCATTAAGCCAACCACAACATTTTTAGGAAGGCATGTTCCTAATGTTAAGATGGAATACCTGGAGAAGATGTGCGACACATACCTGTTATAGAAATGTTGTATTACACATGTGTGTCTGTCTTATGAATTTAACTATTTTTTCCACATTTGGCTGTTCAACTACCGCTAAATCTCATGCAAGTAATAGGTTAATATTCAAATTCTGTTTATTCTCCCTCTAATTCATGTAAGAATATTTTTAAGGATCTAACTACATATGGAAGTCCTATCAACTCTAATGGTTGTTACTTGAAGTAAAGAAAGGCAAACTGACTTTTATGTGTTTAAATCCAACTAGGGTATCAATCAACAAATTAATGACTTACAAACCAAAAGCAATTCTGCCACATTTAATATTCTGCAACTGCAAGTCAACTTATTATATACATTAATCAATTTGTCATAAATGAACCCCTATTTTGTATACAAGCGAATAAAACAGACAGGCCACAACATATTTTATTCACAAACCAATATGCAGCAAAGCAAATAGACATAGATTTAATGTCTCACTTCTTAAATAAAATATGTTTGCATCAATCTTCTTCTTATACAAATTTATGTAGCCTATATGAGTCAATATGTGATATACAGAATTTATTTTTAAATCTGATGTGTTTGGTACTTCATAATTACCTCAATTTAATGAAAAATTCCTAGTTTTAAGACAGTCCTAGAAGCAACTCAGATTTTAATTAAAACTTTTACCTTGGTTTTAAAAAGGTCATTTTAGCCAAGGGGAGATTACGTCCTTTTATAGTAGCACATCTTACTTCTGTTGCTAATTGATGTTATTTGCTGTCTGCTGAAGAATTATTCATGCTGATGTTAAGGGGAGAACAAGGAAAAAAAACCCCAATTTCAGTAGTGTTGTTACAAGTTTTTTTTAGTATTAGGTTTTTTCAGTTTCAGAATGTTCATGTTTTGTCCTAGTAGGTAAAGAGTATCTAAAAAAGAAATGTGTAACAATGTTCTTAATTGGTGGAAAAATGTGATATTTTACTAATGAAGTAAAGTTAACTGCCAGGATGTGTTTACTGATGAGACAGCAGCATGTGCTGTGGCCCACTGGAAAATTATATGTTAAAGCAAGTACCTGTCCTTTAGCTTAGAACCCAGTCCTGGCAATTCTTATCTCATTTCTTTTCATTTTGCTTGGGTGTGTATACTGTGATGCTCACTGCAGAGTGTTTGCTCCAGCACTCTGAATGTATGATTACAGAAGAAGATTGCTGGGTACCTTTAAAAAACCTGCAGATTAAAATGAAAATAATAAAAAAATATGAGCAGAACGATGTAGCAGTTCAAAGAGAATATGTAAAGCATGAGCTGAGCATCATTCAAAAATAAAAATAGGCAGTCTTTAAATCCAACAAAATTTTTCTGAAAGGATGTTCCCTCTGGTGCAAAATACTTTCTTTAGAAGGCTAAAATCTAAGGAGATTCATGATGGGAGGTGAATCAAACCGAGGGGAAGACAAACAATAGATTGACAAAAGCAATCAAAGGAACAGTAAGCAAAATAAGAAAAGTAAGGGGAGTATTTTGACATCTTGATCTTAGGGAAATCTCTTCCTAGTCATCCTGTTGTCTTGAACTTGAAGGCAAGAGCTGATCCTGCTGATACACTTCTCCACTTGCCAGATCATTGCTGTCAAGGGCAAAAAGGAGAACTTTTTGAGGTGTTATTTTTCCTTTGCCATGTGCACAGTAACATGATGCCCAGCCCAAAGACAGAGCAGTATTTCAGTGTAATTCAAGAAACCCATGTATGTGGCTGAATTTGTTTAGTTTATTGACTCCATCATTGCTTCATTAGGAATCACCTCCTTTCACTGGCTGGCCCTGACACAGTTGAACCCTTTTGGCTGCCAGGTCACACTGTGGACTTGCATTTGATTTGCCAGTGTCCAGGTCCCTTGGGTCCTTCTCCTCAGTGCTTCTCCCCAGCCTCTTGTTCCCCATTTTTTACATCCAGGGTTGCCCTGTCCCAGGTGCAGAATCCAGCACTTGTCTTTGTTAAACTTCATGCTGTTGGTGATTTCCCAGCACAAGTTCAGGGTTGACTGGGAGTTTATCATTCTCACAGCCAATGTTATTTCTTTTGCTATTAATGTATTTAAATAATCTTATTTTACAGCTCCCCACAGTCCTGGCCAGCTTCAACTCTACCTGGGCTTTGACCACACTAGTTTTCTCCCTAGAGTGGCAAGCAGCATCTCTGTATTCTTCCCATGTCACCTGACCTTGCTTCCAGTGGCTATACACTTTCTTTTTTTGCCTTAGCTCCAGAAGAAGATCCCTGCTCAATCAAGCTGCCTTTCTGCCTTGTCTGCTTGTCTTGTGGCATTTTGGAATTGCCTGTGCCCTCGGGGATGTGTTGCTTAAAAAGTGACCAGTACTCATGGACCCCATCAAAAGTGTTTTCCCAACACTTTTGAGTTGGTCCTTACCAACTCATTCCCTGAGCATCCTGAAGTCTGCTATCCTCATGTCCCAAGTTTTGCTGGCAGTTTTCCTTCTGTCACCAGATTTTAAACTCGATTGCTTCATGATCACTGTGGGCACAATGGCCACCACTCTCCACTTCACTCTCGAGCCCCTCTCTGCTAGCAAGCAACAAATCAAGGAAAGCATCTTTCCTAGTTGGCTCCCTCAGTTCCTGTACCATGAAATTATCATCCAGATTTTTTAGGAATCCGCTGGACCTATTAGTACCAGCTGTGTGATATCCCCAGTTAACATCTGGCAAGTTGAGGCCTCCTATAAGGACAAGGGCAGTTGATTTGGAGGTGTCATAAATGGTCAGTGTAATCATCCTGAACTAAGTGATCTGTGGTGGACTCCCACAGTGACACCCACATTATCTGTCCCTCAATCCTTACCCAGAGATTGTCAACTGTGCCATTGCCAGCTCATACATTCCAGCCCCTCCACTGAGTGTGCCACCACTCCCCTGCCATCATACTTATAGAAGAGATTGTGTGACTGCCTGGCTGCTATTTTCATAAAGCTGTAGTCACAAGGATCGAGAGTGACAGTGACAGATGTACCCGTAACTTTGTTAAATTTTCAAAAGATAAATTTGCTAAAAAAGAGCTGAGACACCTTTTGTTAAGGCACTTACAATTTAAAAGACAGATTTACAAATACTTGCTTTTGGCTTGCTCCAAGAATCAAGGATCCTGCTGAGCACTAAGAATTATTGAAAATCAATGAATTTTTAGTGTGCAGAAGGTCAGATGTTTTTCTAAAATACAGAGATGTACAATTAAAGTATTACAGTGCATATGTGCCTTGTTTAAAAGATCTCTTTACGACAGATTGTTATTCCCCTCCATCTATCAAGCAGTTAATTTTAAATCCTAAGGAAACATATCCATATGTATGTTACTCTGGAAATTTGTTATGTTGCTTTGAGCATATCAACACATATTTTTAATGTTGTTTGTGCTTCTGTTTTCATGTCAAGCGGCTTTCAGAGCCATTGTTATCTTTTATGCTATTTACAAAGTCACCCCATTGTTGTTCTACAGCACAGCTCATGGAGTTTTACATTTCAACCTTTTTCTTTTTTCTTCTCTTCCCCCCCCCCCCGCCCCCAGACATTATAATGCTCTGTCCTTACACCCCAAACCAGTTGACTTATCCTGCATTAACCTTGATCCCTTGATTTACTACCAGGTTCACTTGATCTGGAGCCTGGACTTGTAATCTACTCTAAAGCTTAGCATGTAAATTCATGCACAGGTACCAGAATAAGTAATTTGATCATCAGTATTGCAAACTTCTCTGCAGTTCCCACAGTGTCAGACAAGAGCTGTGCATATTATTTAGGGTTGGAAGGTAGGATGGGTGGGTTCTGGTTTTCCAGGTTCTCACTTTCGGAGGTCAGTGGACTTAGGCAGTCTGCCTGTCTGTCTCAAAAGGTACCTGCAGTATCAGATGATGTTGCAGTGTTTGATGACAAATTTTCAGTGTATTGTGGAACCAACTGCTGGCACTATGTCCTAAAAATCCTGCAGAGTCTGTTCTTGCTTTATTTTAGCAGTATGAACAGTCATTCTACCACTGCCTGTCAACACTTCTCAAATTTTCTTAAAAGTTCTGAATCATCACTGTAATAATTAGTAAAAAGCTCATTAAAAAAAATAAATTAATTGAACTCGGGGATTTCCCAGTCTGCCTCAGAGAAAGCAGCAGAGCAGAGATGCTTCATCCCAAAGCTGGTATCGCCATGGTGTGGTTGGTAACGTGTGCCTGGTCTCATAAAAAAAAAAATCAAACAAACAAAAAAATACCCAGCAAAAGGCAATAAAACTGTTTTAATCCTCCAATATGGAATGTGCTTGTTTAAATGAAAAATGAAGTTCAGTGGTTGGAACGCTGCCCCTGGGCACTGAGGGGCTGGATAGGGAGGATTAGTGTTTCCACCCATGTCTGGGAGAAGACTTGCTCTGCTTTTGTTGGCATTAGGAAATGGTCATGGAAATTCCAACCAGAAAACCAAAATGTCAGCATGAGAGAATGTTCAGTGGTTGTATTGGTGCCCAGAGGGGCTGTGATATCTCCATCTTTAGCAATATTCAGCAGTACACTTGAGCAGCTCCGGTGCAAACAGCTCAAACTCTGAATTTAATTCCACTTTGAACAAGAGAGTTGGACCAGGACCTTTGGTGATCTGTGCCAACTTATACTACTGTATAATCTCCAAAACAGGAGGGTCCAAACAGTATTGTAGTCTTAGAAGATTTTGAACTGCCTTCCTTGTGAAGTACTTAAAAAATAAAAGGAAGAAAGTTTGTCAGCTACTGCAAAATGCAGAAGCTGTGAAATAAACCTTTAAAACTTGCCTAAAATTGCACCAAAATAGTGGGCTTCTTGAAGAGGCAGTCTTATAGTTAAGGCCAGACATACACATATATGCAGTTATCCTAAATCATGGTTTATTTGGAAAAGATTTGTGAAAGCTATAGCATCTGAGCAAGCCATTATTGTTACATAGCACAAAATATCAAAAGTTCAAGAAAGAGCCACTATGTAAATTTACAAAGGAAATTTTCAGAATACAAAAGGTTTTTCTTTAGAAAAGCTGTTTTTTCTGTGGAGGTGTTTCTAACCAGTGCAGTAATTGCTACAAGACAAATGTAGGGTAGCTGATAATACAGTGATGGCACTGTAATGTCAACCTCAGAGGTTTTCACTGAAACCCAACTTCTGGGTTGCAAAACTGGTTAAGATGGATAAATGGCTTGATAAGGTAGAGAAAGACAGGGTTTGCTTTGCACAGTGACATTGATCCTTCTAGGAAATTTTACAAAAACATCTGAGCCTTGCCAACACAAAAACAGCTGGGGAAAGAAAAAAAAAAAAAAAAGACTGGCAGGAAAAGTTCAGCTTCAGAAAGGTATTTTCTGCCTGGGTTAGTCTGAAGTGGTGTTGGTCCTCAGGTATAGGCAGCCTTGATTTTCACCTGTCAAGACTCTGAGTGTGAAGCAGAGGACAAGGTGTGCTGGCTGTTTATTGAAGGCTGTATGGAAATGTTTATCCTGTTGCACTTGGACAAGAAAAACTTTCTAATTGGACCAGTGGTAGTAATTAACTAGAGGTTTCATGGAGGGGGCTCGGGGAGAGAGAAATAAAAAGAGAAACTGGAGAATAAAAACAAACACTTCTGAAACAGGGTCAACAAATGGCTGTAAGATACTCAAAAGCTGATGGATGACAGTTTTGTTCAGTTGCAGGGCCTGCTTTAGGGACCACAATGGATGGAAGGAAAAAATGCTTCTCTGGGAACAGACAGAATGTGGGAAAATGTCTATAAATTATAACAATCCTCCCAGGGCAAGAGAGCTAGTGAGAGGGCCAAATTTTAATAAATGCTTCTCTGAAAGCCAGTAGAGGTTAAGAAATACTGGTTTTGAGTTCTTCTGGTATAGTCTGTATATAGTATACATAGCCTGGAATAGCAGAGACCTTGTTTTGCTTTCTTCCTATTTTAAGTGAAAAAGCTGGAATTTATTTTATCTCATAATTAATAAGTCCAATTACAGAATTAATCTGTTTGATAGTGTTTCTTCCCTTGTTTAGGCATCCCTATCGTAATTTATTTTTCTAAGAGTCATGGGAAAATATTCAAATATTTCATTATTCCAAATATTGGAAATCAAAAACTATTGTATAAAATGGTGCTGTTTAATGAGTGATGGCCTTATCCCACCCATATGGAGACGACTGTTCCTCTGGTTTCCTCATTTTAGCCCTATAATCCCCTATGAACAGGTTTTATTTTCTTCTGGGCAATATGGAAGTTCAGAAGAATGCCACTTGTCATTGAATTGGTTTGTTCATCTAGAAGATTAAATAAGTTCAGGTTTTAAGTTTTTGACAGCACTTTGGGTCAATTCCTGGATTTAGGTAAATTGGATCAGTCTTCCCAAGCTACACTAATACAAATTCCTGCAGGAATGAAAAAGCTTGTGAAGCATAACATGTCCATGGACTTTTCTATAGCTGTAGCAAAGAAAACCAGGTGAGTTGGGTCCAGGAAGAGGAAAAATCTTGGCTAAGCAGTCAGCTCGCAATAAAAATAAGAAAAGTAAAGGCTGTGTAAATTAATTGCTGTAGTAGCACAGTGTTGTTTTGAAGGTGCAAAGGAGAAGTGTGAAGGACAAGAGTGATCCAGGCGAGACTTTATAAATCACAGACTTTGGGCATTCAATTCCTTCTCAGATTCTGACACACACTAATCCCAACCAAACCACTGTGTGTTCAACACTCATGAGTGAAAAGCCTTTTTTGTCTCAAGTCTGCTTCAAAGAAAGTGTTCCCAGTACTGAGATCACCCCTTGTAATCTGAAAGTTTTGGATGAACAGGTAAGTTTGGAGAGCTGGTTAAACTACAGAAAAATGAGTAAATGTCAACCCCATCATAACCAAAGCAGTTTCCATAGGAACACAGATGTGTGGCTCCTGTGCATGACAGATTTAGCAGTTTGATTTCGTGTTTGTCCTGACCTTACAACTGAAAAAGGCCATCTGAGAATTCTAGCATTTGAGGATCCTAACAGGGATGTTATGCTAATGGCTCCAGAAATATCCCTAAACCCCTGTGTTAAAGTTCATAGCTGTAAATGGCTCACAAAGAATCTGAAGCAGAAATTGTTAAATGACTGAGTTCCATGTTACCATCAGCAAAGTGCTGAACTGATGGTTTGCACAAAGGAAATGTGCATGGACATGTTCTTTAGTGTGTGTCATGGTGAATTTGGAAGGCAAAGCTGAAGGGACAGTAACCTTTATCCAGTAAGTGCTGCGTTTTCATAGGTTACCATGAGGGTCAGTGAGCCCTAACCCTGGTTTTGTGGTATCCCACCTTTGTGGGCTCTGCAGCCTCTCCTGCAGCTGACACTCCTCTCCTTGCCAAACTAAACATTAAAAACAAACAAAGTCTCTCAAGGCAAAAGCTTCATTTCACAGAACCACAGAATGGTTTGGGTTGGAAGGGACCTTAAAGATCATCCTGTTCCAACCCCCTGCCATGGACAGGGACATATTCCACTATCCCAGGTTGCTCTAAACCCCATCCAGCCTGGCCTTGGACACTCCCAGGGATGGGTCAGCCACAGCTCTGTAGAGGTGTGTAATTAACTTCATGAAAACTTTTGGAATATAACTGATTACAGTTAACTTTTTGATTAATGTGAAACATTCCAGTATCCGATAACTTGGCTGTTCAGGCCGGGCTTTGTAGCCTAATGAGTCCAGTCTGCGTGAAACTTTCTAATCTGCATAAAGGTCGACCAGTCACTAACTTTAGCCTCTACTGATTTAACACATTAAAATGCTCACGTTGATGAAAGAGCTTTCTGTGCTAGCTCAACTGGCCTTGCTTTTTTTGATTTTTTTTCTGCTCAGATTCAAAGTCACAACCTGAGCAGTGGCCCCTCTGTCGTGGGACTTGTGCCTCAGCAGGTGCTGGTGGCACTTAAATCGCCTCGGAGACACCGTGCCATGACTTATGTCTCTTATTTCTGCTGTAGTTGTAAGGAGTATCTAAATTGGAACATAAATTGTCCCTAGTTAATTATTTCATTAAATGAGCAATGTGGACTGCTAAGCATTATTATTCCCATTTTACAATTGAAGAAATGCAGTTAGCAATGTCTCAGTGATACGGATGTGAATATTTAGTTGCGTATCTGCACACTCATGAGTATCATAAATAAGACCAAAATCTGGCATGTTTCAACTGTTCTAGTCATTGAAAAGAGACTGATAATGAAGATAAATTTGTGCATATGCTGTACTTGTTCTGAATGTACAATTGCTGCTCATTTCCGCAAGAATCAAAGGCAGGGTCTGAACTCTGGCTACTGAATGCTCCAGGATAATTAGCAAGCCCAAAAAATGAATCTCAAAATGGGATTTAGTAATACTGCTCGTCTCTTTGTTGTAGCAAGCTCAGGTGCTCTAACAGAGATCTGCACATTTAGAAACCCTTTTTCATCTGGCACATGATTTTTCTGGAGATAAGGATACTCATTACAAACTGCTGGTATTTTTCAAGGATTTTTTTTTTTTCTGAAAAAAAAAATGTTTTGTTGCAGATCACTTCTTTTCACAAGATGTATGTAACCTTTCAAAACAGTGGAAGTATGAGTCTGGGTGTCTGTAAGCATTTCCTTACATTCACAGACATTTTCTTGTTAAGTTTGATGATAAATGAGTTTTAGCACTTACTTCAGTTAATCAGAGATGTCTGAATAAAGCATCAAGGACACTTATAGCTCTCAGTTTGGTCTGTGGCTGCTCTTGTAGTTCTTGAGTTGTGACAGAAAGAAAAGGATTCCACCAGCTTTAACCTTCACGAGACGACTTATTAAAATACTTTATTTTGGCTCATTAAATCACCTTGCAGTGCAAAACCAGAATGTAAATTACTGGTGCAAAATGAAACTGGTGTCAGCAATTTTTTTTTTTTCTTCTGGTATGCGGTGCTGTTCCACATCCAAATTTTCTTTTAGGCGTGCCAAGCTCAGTTGGAGTGGCATCGCTGAAATACCTGGGGTGGGCTTATAATTTCCTTCTCTGGCATGTGTGGAGCAAAAGGACTATTTAAGCATAACATGATATTATTATTCATTGCACCAGATGATGATGCTATTAAAATATTCAAGGAATACAGAGCCTTTAGGCACACAAACACTTCAGTGCTGTAATTAGGTAGTTGAAGGTTTCTTCTTTATGTGACCTACCGCCAGCATTGGGGCACTTGGGGGACCTCGTAGGCACGTGGAAACCTTCTCAGTTCGTGGAGAGCCAAGTTCCTTGGCCAGATGTATTTGTGAGATTCTGCAGGGAGCCAAGGAAATCTATGTTTCAAATACCCTGTGCCCTGCAGAGAGAGCTTTCATGTAGGCACTTGCTGCAGATCTCGGAGAAAACGCTGAACTTTTAAGTGCTCACCGGTGTGTGTCTCATCCGGCCCAAGGGAAATAATTGGGAAGTGTTTATAAAATACAGCCTTGCCATCAGCATTTGGAGGGGAATGGGAGAAAATGGGATCCTGTGGTGTGGCAACTGTACTCGGAATTGTAATAAAACAACTAAAGAAAGAGAATTTGTGTGATGCGTCATGACTAGAAAGAAGATCAGAAGCTGCAACATCTGCAGGCTTGTTGTGGGATGAATGAGGAATATTTTTATTTCTTATTTCATTATCATTATGCCAGTCCTTTAAAAGCATTCCTGAAGAAGGGTTGCTCAGTGTTACGAAGCCTCACAGCTTTTCTGCAGTCCATTTTGTGTGAATATAGGATGTTTATTTCACATTATTGAAATGTTTGTTGTTTTACCGCCAAAACAGACACACCATGTGTACATCTGCCTATTAGCATATGACTTACAAAATGGCAAATAGAAATGTGATGATTCTGTTTAACATCGAGGGTCACATTTGGATGCAAAATCCATCAATACTTTGTGACCAGCATAAGAGGATTTGCTTTAGGGCAATTGTGTGGGGTTGATCTATATGAAAATTCTCCTTTTAACTGTTATTTCCAGGCCCTGAATAAAGATGTGAGCTCGAACTTAATCTGGAAAGCAGAGGGGGCAGGGTTTGACCTGTGCTTTTTTTTGTGTGGTGGACTGTTAGTGCTGGGGTAGCGTAAATCTCATGTGTTCTTGCACTTCAGAGCAATTTCCACAGATTGAATCCTGCTTCTTCCTTCAGTTCCCTGTGTGTAAATTAGGGGTAGCTCAAGGAATCTGCAGGGTTTCACTGATGCAAACCGAGTGCTTCTTTCCCTGAAACCTTCAGATTTCACAACTTTAGTAGAATTTTTCATGTCTGCACTCCTCTTCAGATTCCCGAAATAGAAATGATCACAGGCTGGTGCCCTCAGACCAGCTCTGCTCTGTGCTCAGAGTGGTTATGTTAATCACCATGGGAAGGATGCATTTCAGGAGAGAAGAGAAAAAAACATTTTTTCTTACCATTTTTATACAGCCTTTCAAGAAAGCTGCCTTCTTTCAAGTGCCTGTACTGTGCAATCTTGGATATTGTTCGATATCAGATGGATCCAAGAAGGGGTGCTGGGTGATATCAAGAGTAGCTGCACCCTCTGAACATCTGGGAGGCTTCTGTATCTGCAGTGTGCAGATCTCCACCCTGCCAGGCAGAGCCTGTGCTGGACAGGCATGATTTCCGTGATTTCTAATGCAAAGTAAAGCAAACTCAGAAAAAAAAGTTGCATAGCTTTCTCCTTTTGTCCTTGCATCTTGCTTTTAGCCTAAATAAGACAGGTCTGATTTAGCGTATGCAGGTGAATGGTGGGATTTTGTTCTCTGGATATTTGCTTCACCTACAGCATCTATGGCCCAAGCAAAAAATGCTTGAAAATAAAAACATTCCAACACACTAGTGCAGTTCTAAATGGAATTTAGAGGCCAGCACAGTTAAATCCCAAATTACCAAAACAGCAGTGGCTTAAGGCAAAGCAAATTAGGTGGGAAAAGGCAGTTTCTAAATAATTTTTTTTTAAACCCTTATGCTTTTGGAGTTTGGTAAACTAATCAAAATTGTCTTTCCAATGAAGCTGATTCTCCTCTCACCCATGGGGCAATGGACAGAGAAAGGGGTTGTGGCTGGTTCAGATGACACAAAGCATCTTTGGATTTGCCAGAGCTACAGAGACCCTTCTGCTTCTCTATCAGAACTGTGTTTGCTTCACTGTCAAGCTTTGTGTGAATAATGCTTGAAAGAATTGACATCTAAAGAGTAAAGGTGGTGATGTATGAAAGACAGCATTTTACAAACTCAGGAAGATACATCTTAGTGTTTAATCATAGGCTCAAAATCACAGACCCAAACGTGTTTGTGTTTTTTTTATTCCCTCTTTGCATACAATTATGATAAACCAGGATTTCTTTACAAGGTATTGTATGAAATTCTGCAAAAGGAGGCAAAGGAGATTGTTTTGTGGCTCCATCAAAGTGTTTAAAGAACATAAACTTGGCTTTCATGATATTATCAATCAAATGCTTATTTTGGAGCGTTGCTATCATCCAAGTCCTTGTTTGAAGATGAAATCAGAAGGTCAAGATTTTGCAGACTGTTCTCTCCATGGACCCCTTCTGTGTATACGGGGTTTTTTGATTCAAAGACTGATGGTAGGAGTTTGAAAACAGTTTAGTGCTTTGCAACTGTGAATGATCTCAAGGGGAAGGTTTTAAAAAGCCCAAATGGGCACAGAGCAGCTGTACCCTTTAGCAACTTTGGGAAGGTTCATTACTGAATGGGAACAACTCTGCCTAGGTGATCTGGTGCCCTGGGCAGGTGCCTGGCTGTCACCCAAAGTGTTTTTCAATGTCATGGCCAGAATAATGCCTTTGAAGTTAGTGACACTCTGCTTTGAGCATATTTGAAATTACAAGCATATGATCACTGTAAAAATTTACTCATGTGATTGAAAGAAAAATCCACCTTCTTCAAAGAGGCAGTTTAAATAAAACAACACTTCTTTCCTCTGACATCCCTTACAGGTGCAATGTCATGGTGCTGTTCTTCATCCAACTCCACATCGAGTTAAAAAGAAATCTATTTTAACCGTTTCCTTGTATTTTATTCTTAATCTTTTTATAATAGCTTTTAGACCATGTATGCTTCTGTTACTTCTTCAGTCTCTTGGTGAATGTAGCAGCAATATTTTTTATATTAATAGTGTGGCATTAAGTTGGCCTAGGATAAATCAATGCCAAATTATTTACTGCCCTCTTATGCAAAGTACTGCATGTTCCCAGAGGCTTGGGTTTTATATATGTCTAAAAAAATTGGAATCTTCTGCTACACTATTAACTGATATTTAGCTTTAAAGTGTGCTCTTTTTGTCTCAAATGCAATACTGTTCATTTTGCAGTACAAAAGGATGATGATCTTTTTCCTACAGTCCCTTCCCATAACACTGGAATGTAAAACTCACTGCCAGCTAAGGTACAAAGCAGCTGGCACTGAACAGAGAGGACACAAAAGATTGACCAGAATTCAAACTACCACAAAATGAAATGAAAATAATCTCCTATCAGAAGCATCTCAGAAGCACAGTTTCTTTTGAACAATGAAAACTAGAATTTAAATTACATAATGGACCTGAACAGAATCGTGGAACATAAGAGAAAAATACAGAACACTTAGGTCAGCTGAGCTCCTCTGAGCTTTTCTTGGCTAAAGGAAAGGCAATGGGAGATGAATGCACTCAGATCCTGCAAAAGTAATAATGCTTTCTGGTATTTAATGCCTTTCACTGGAAGGTTTCCAAGTGTTTTTCTTTAAATAATAATTATGCATTGTATTTAATTTTAATAGTCCATTAAGGTTAACTTGATTATGTCCTTTCATAAGGGCTAGAAACATAGAAATATGGCAAATGGTAAATCTAGGAATAAAGTCAAGGTGCCGTCAGTCACTCTGGTATGTGAAAACAGGAGAAATTAATTTTCTTTCCCTTCAAGTTCAAACACTACAAATGTCACAGGCTATCTGATCTAAGATTTATCTTGTCATCTCCCAAAGGGGCTGGTTCCCTTCCTGGTAGGCCAGTAGTGGGCTGCTCTTCTGCCCTTTCCTGCCTGGGAGGGCTCTGACTTTCACAGAAGCTGAAATCTCCCAAAGAAAAGTTGTGCATAAATTCACCTGACTATATATAAATCAATATATAAAGTTTGAAAAATGGCCATAATCTGGATACCTTGTACCTTTTTAAATCATTAAACCATATAATAGGCAAAAGGAAATAAGAGCAAAATGAATTAGAAGTGAGGAAACTAGGTGGTTTTTTCACCTCTGATTTTTAAGGGGTGAATTTAATAGAAGATCAATAGTGCTGGCAAGGGTCAGCTTTACTTTAGGAAGGTAATATATGCAGTTCTCAGCATGGTCTTCTACAGCATCTCAACCATGACCATCAATACCCTGTGATTCCTGTAGTGCATCAGTTTGAAGCAAAAAATGCCAATCTGCTGTCTTGTGCACTGATCTATGAGCAAATCAATAATAATGGAATTTAGTCATCAAAGGATGTTGCAAGGTAGTGTATGAACATTAATTAACCTTTAAAAATAAGTATGAAGAAAGTAATGCTGTTCCTGTTTCAGAGCTTGTTGTGACTGGAATGTGGGAAGACGAGCTTGGCTGGGTTTTTCAAAAATTGCAAGGGTCCAGTTGAAGATGAAGGAAGGGAAAGCCATAAAATCCTTGAGGTGCAGTTTTGTGTGTAAGGCATCCGAGACAACTAAGTAATCTTTGAAGTCATCCAGCTTCCCCACCCTCACCCAACACAGCAGCTCCAGTGGTTTTACAGGAGGTTTTGCTGGTAATGAGAGAGGTTTTAGGTCATTTTATATATATTTTAACAGTATGGATTTGTGCTGGTGTCCAGTGGGAAAACATGGTGATACAAATCCTGCAAGAGAAGCTTTGTGTGCCCCATTCCAATGTGTTTTTTAAAAACTGTAGGTGTAACTCCACATGCCTGTATAAGAATTTCCACTGGAACTGTGTGAACTCTTCCCTTTTTCCCTAGCATATAAAATAACATGGCCTCGTGACATGTTATAGGCTCTTTCATTAGATTTAATTTCTTCTGTTGTTTATTTTATTGCCCTGACTTAAGAAATATACAATACCATGCTTGTCATTGCCTTTGGATTTTTCCTCTCTATAAATACTATCTTTTTGATGATTCCGAGAATTCTGAGGAAAAAAAATATTGATTTCTCTATGTCAAAAGGCTCTTCTGTATCTCATAAATATTCTTTCTGTCAAGATTTAATAATTCGTTGTCCAAGCCAGTGCCTAAGTGGAATAGATTTATGTTAATACAAACTTTCTTTGGTATTAAGATGATCAATTTTTCAAGTGAGGAAAAAAGGGAAGGTGTCAGGAGCAACAAATGATCATATGTACTGTGGTTTACTTGTAACCTCAGGTTCAAACCAGATGATTTTGAGGAAGAGTTCATTGGGTAGATGTTAAAATGCATTGAGGGAAGGAGGTATTTTTTTGCATAGCAACCGTAGGGGAGGTACTGATGCTCATCGGAGTCAGCAGGTGTTGAATCAAAATGTTTGCAGGGTGGTTTTCCACGCTCGTCTTGGAGAGCATCTGGGAATATGAACGTTAGAGCTGCTTAACAGGTTTCAGTTAAACCTGAGAACCCCAGTCCAGTGTGCTTAAAAAGCAGTTTTCCATGTTGGCTGGGCCCTTAGCCAGGCACCAGCTACGTACCCATGGAGCAGGGAGAGGCTTTCCATGGGCTTGAGCAGCAGTCCCCACACCAAGGCCAGAGGATCCCTTCTCCTTACTATGAGTAAGTAGGTTATAAAGTACTTCATAGAGAAAACGAGGCAAGATACTCATTTTTGCTAAATTTGATAAAAGCCCAGTTGAGGACTGAGGTGATAAGGACGACTGGCACAGTCTTAATCTTTTGGGCTATTTGTGCCTGTTAAACAGAAGCACTTGATAAATTGTGGCTAAAAGCATATTATAGCTCAGATAAACCCTAAAAATTGTACAGGAAAAGTAAAAATCCCCGAAAGCTGGGGGTATTGCCTGCCTTCAGTGACCTGCTTTTTCTTATGTTTTTTTGCTTTTCTTTAAAATGGATGTTCTTATGGGTGTTTTTTTTAAGGGGTATTATCTCTAAATGTGAGCTGAGTTTTGTTGCTGATTTTCTAACCGTGTGGAATGCAATTTAGAAATAAATCAGTTCCTAATTTAATTACCTGGGCTTTGTTTCTAATTATGTGCTTCTACTAATCGAACAGCAAATTATGTAAAATTGAGGATGGAAAAATAAATTTGCAGGATATTTTTCTTTGCGCTTCTGGTGAGTCATTATGTCACAAAATCATACTTTAGCCACAAACTGAGTTGGGAAAGCAAACTAGTGTGTAGATATTTTGTTGCATGTGTATTGATGTTTTGTATTTTAATGTGCCTCAAAGTTTGACTTGCTGCCTGACAAAAATCAGGGGGTTATATTTCTTTCTGCAGCAAAGTTTCAGACCAATGAGCCTTCTGGCAGGATGATCAGGGTTGAGTTTCAGTGCTGGCTGTACAGATTGCCAGATTATATTGTATATAATTATCATTTGTTGTTCAGAATTCTTCGTGGTTATACCAGTGAGAAGCCAGAAGTACTCTCCTGAGATCAATGCATTTTCTCTGCTATTTACACTGCTGAAATCACAGTTTAGCTTGTTGTGTGGTTTTATAATATGTTGTACACAACTGTGAATGCATATTTGATTATAATAGAAATGTGATTAAATTTCAGCTTTGTTCACTTCACCTGCTTTTGCTCACTGTATCTCTTCTGAGATTTATTCCAGCGTTCAAAACTCCTCAACTGCTTCAGGTGGCTGCCAGAAAAATGAAAACAACAAACAACAAGCAAACAAATAACCTTCTGCCAAGACCTTGATTCCTTTTCCTCCTACAAATATGGGTTTCATCTCTGCCACTGTGGCAAATTTATACATTGGATATTTCCATTCTCTGTAGCAACAGAAATAGAGGCTCACAGCCAAACTATAAGAAATAGGGCGACGAATACTAACTTTAAAATAGTGGTCTTTTTATGTAACAGGTATAATTTCCTGTATTTATGGCTTGTTTTTCAAGAGGAAAGTTTAATATTATTGTGATAATTTGAACAGGATTGCAGTCTCTGGAAAGAGGTTTTCCATAGCATTTGTGGGGTACTGGAGCACCTTATCAACGTGCCCTGGGTGGCCCAGCATCCATCTCAGCTCTCTCATTTATGAGCAGCTCTGCAATCCCAGGCACCAAGTAGCTCTAAAGTGATAAATAAAACTTTGCCAGCATTATTGTCCTGTACTCTGTACCTGAGAGGCAAACCCTTAGGGTAAATCAGCCCTGCTGCTTTAATGCCTGTCGACAAAGCCTGAAGCTCTGTTGCTGCAATTTTTCCTTTAGTATTGCATCCAGTTCTAGGAAATCAGCCTGTGTTATCATCAGCTCCCCTCCCTGTTTGATGCAGAAAAATCCAAGGTATCCTTTCTGAAAAAAGAGGGGCCGATTTGGCCATGGAACTTGCTTCTTTGTATGAATTTGCATGACATAGTTTTCCTTTTTGTGGGAAACAATGTGCCAGCCACTGGATCAATAAAAATTGATTTTTTAATAGGGAGTAGAAGCAAACAATTGAATAAAAGGGGAAATAATCTTATGCTCAGAGCAATTGGATAATACACATTTTACCAGCAACTGATGAGAGTGCAGAGATGAAAAATAAAGCAGGACATTTATGACCTGGGGGAAAAAAAAAGAAGTTAAATGAGGTTTTAATTCTGATTTGTGATATTTTTATGACCAGTATAGAGCAGAGTATCTAATTTTATTCTAAGCAGGGTGGTTCAGGGTTTGTTTTTTATTTATTTTTTTTTCCATCTTTGCTGGCTTATTTCTGTTCAGTTGTGAGAGAAGTGTGCTAAGTAGACCCAGAAGGGCTTTCAAAGGATAGATTGCTATTGCTTTCGCTTGTACAAAAAGGTTAATTATGGAGGTTGGGAAAATGTTGCTGCTTTAATGATAAGGGACTGCTGTACAGAAATGACTAACCCAGCTAGTTTTCAGGGTCATCTTAATTTTAAAATAAATGACAAAACATCAGGCTCCTTGATCGTTCTCAGCATTAAAAATGAAAGGTCCGACATGCATGAGAAATACCTAATGATCAGAAAATCTGAGGTAGGTAACAGAGGAGGAGGTCAACCAAAAAATAATTCATTAGAATTTCTATGTAACACAATCTTTCTAGAAACTAATTTAAAAAAAAAAAAAAGTACAAAACCAAAGTTCTAGAATTTTTGCCAGAGTTTATAGACTGTTAAATAAAACAGAATTTGTAATAAATTAAGCTGTAATTTAAACCCTTATTTTTTATGCTTCTCTTCCTGGATCTTATTCTTCCATTCCAGTCAATTAGGCACTGCAGAATGTCAAAGGAGAACAGAACTTGGATTTTATTGTTGACATACTAAAATTGACATATTATCACAATTTTTGCTTTAGTGCTGGTGCTGTAATACAAGTTTTCAAATAGAAAATATGTATTTCTCCCTGTTTTTGCACTAAGGAATGAAAAGGGGAAAGGTCTACTCAAGGTTTGTGCAACATTTCTTTGCCAGGGATGTGAAGACCTGTAAATTACAGTGTTTACTAGAAAATAGAAGAAAGACCATACCTGTCAAATTAGAGTGATTGCTTAATAGCATCATCCTTGAAAACTGTGGAAAGCAATGGTGGGTAAACCTCTGTAGGTTTCAGAAATTCACATTCTGCTTAAATAAGTGTTCTTAAATGAATGCACTGGGTCCAATGAAAATTACTGCAGGGTAAAGAACCTCTAAGAAATCCTGCAATAACCAGCTGTCTTCTGAGATTGGATCAGCCAGGTGCCCTTGAGGATCACCTCTGTGAGCAGCAATGAGCACAGGGTGCTGGGACTCAGGGCTGTTCCCAGCTGGGAATGGTTGGTGCTCTACTGCCAAGCCAGCCCTTTACAGCAAAGGGAAGTCCTCTAGGGCTTAGATAAAATTTATTTTTAATACCTTCTGTATCTATTACCTTATAGCTTTTGACTACTGCCATTATTTTTAGTCATCTGTTAGATCCTGAGTTATGTCTGAGCATCAAGATAATGCAGCCCAAGCTACAAGGAGTTGGAGTTTTCATGGTTCACTTGGTCTTTGGAGCTGCAGGAATTTACATTGAATTTTGAATACAGACATGTTGTAGTCTAATTCCACTTTGCACTTTACTGACTTGAATGGATTGAACAGCATCTTCCATCTGCCTGCTATGCAAACAGAATATCTGTAAGAAGTGCCCAAGCAACAATCTCATCAGCATTCCCAAGATGCTTCATTTGGTTTTAATTCTTCAAAATCCAATACCCCAGTATTTAAAAGATTTATAATCCTAGCTTGTTGCAGTCAATGAAAAAATATGTTCAAGTAATGCAGAACTGTTAATACAGTAGAAATTAGCAAGGGTAGATGTTTGGAAGCTATTGCATTAATTTACAATTCATAAAATTAATGAGTTTTGTATAAAAGTTACTATCTCAAGATGCTTAGAGTGAAAACAGTTATTAGAAACATTATTAGTATTGAAATGAAGAAAAATTTTGCTTTTCCTAGTCATTTTTGTGCATGTCTTTAGCAATTTTGAAATATGTTGGTCTTACAAATTGTGACAAGGCAGGAACAATAGTTGTAGAAGTTTAGTGATGATGAATTATGGAATCTCACCCAAGCGTTACTTATGTGAATTATTAGCATATTTGACTTCTGCTTGTTCCTTTATTGCTTCTGAAGTGGAAAAGGTAGGATTTTTCCAGTGTTTGAGGACAGGACTGGCCTTCATTTGGGCTGTGCCTGTGGTAGGTTTTAGTTCGGGTCTGTGGCATCCCACTATTACCCAGTGGCAGCACAGACTGAGCTTGAAACTATAACACATATCAGGAGGCTGTAGCTATTCCTTAAAGTTACATGTGTATTAAATAGATATGTTTGTGAGCTTCTGTGCTTCTGTGGTTTGTCTCCTGTCTTGGTAAGAGTTACAAAACCGAATCCCAAAATTGAGTAGAACATTGGCTACCAAAATCTACAATAAATAGCAAAACTGTTGGTTGTTCCAAAAAGTCATTACTGAGATCTTGGCAGAGGCAAAATGCTGGGATGATGTGCAGTTAAAGAAAATACTTCTGGGGAAGTGATGTGGGAAAGCTGGTCATGGATGCTGAGGCCCACAATGATGAGAGCAGGAACTGTAGCTGCAGGAAGGGGCTGGATGGGGGATAGAAAGGGCCATTGCAAACTAAAATAGATGTCATTGCAAATGGAGATTGGCAACTGGAAGGAAGCCAAAGAATTGGAGAAGAACAGCATTTAGCAGGAGAACACTGTGCTGAGAAATGTGGTTGGTAGCCTGGAAGTCTGTGGTTTGTCCAAGAGAATCTTGGATGCTTAGAGAAGAGAAAATCAGAATTAGGGATACTGAGAGCCTAGAAAATTTTGGGGATGAAAAAGACTGGAAAGAGGGGTTGGGAGGAAAAGCATTTTATTGTGACTGTGTTTGCAGTGAATTGATTAAGGCAATGCATTGGTGAAGACTCCCCAGTGCTTGAGGTTTGCCTGGGGGAGTAAATGCAGAATATCTCTGTGCTCCAGAGATCTCATGGGCATCAGAAACCCCTGGCTCAGGCTGCCCCTGAGCTCCTTTCTGGTAGACAACATTTAGGTTAATTTATAATTTTTTCCACCTGTATTGTATGTAAAAGGAGAGCGTCCTTTATTGAAATGCCTCCCCCAGTAAATCTAAAATATAAGCAGTTGGCATTGTTTATTCTGGAACATAGTTTTGTTAGGACAAATAGCTCCACTTGCTTTTGTTTTACATTAACACAGGAAATAAATATTTTTTTTTTACTGTGGTTATTCCTGACTAGCATATGTTAAGTTTGCAGCATAAGCAACATATATAGATTTAGGAGTTAACCAGGACTTAGGTGTAATTCCTTTTGAGCATTTAGCTATTAACTTCATGCAAGTAAAACCATTGAGTTTCTTATTTAATGACTTATTTGTTTATATGGAAAATCAATTAGCATAGCTCCTGGGGTTTCCTTACCTTTTCTCTTCAAGGATTCTCCCCAGGAACGGCACTGGCACAGCGTGCTTTTGGCATCCACCAAGTTCCACAGTTCACAGGGGGCTCCTGTGGTGCAGGGATGTGCCAAGTCAGTGCATCAGAGCAGGGTAGGAGCTGGGGAGTGAGACTTCAAAGCCTTTAAGCTTGATCTTCAGGACAGCATTAATAAATACCAGCCTTGGGTATTGATGGGGAAGATAATGTTAATGGAAAGGAAAGCATCCTTGTTTCATTTGAATAATTAGTGGCTCCAAAAGGCGTAGTTCCAGCCTGCTCTGTATGAGCACTTGCAACTGGTTTAATATGGGGTTTTTTTCTTCCACTTTTTCCTGCTTTTGTTAAGAAGTGGATGTTCTTTAGGACACAGAGTGTCGTGTGTCCTGGGGAGGAGTGTGCTGGAATAGCACTGTACACGTGGGGGGATGGAGGAGAACTCTCATTTGCTGCCAGTTCAGCTGGTTCTGGGCTGTGGTGGTTCCAGGTCTGGAGCAGGAGAGTCCAGTGCCAGTGCCTCCAAGCTGTTTGCTGGACCATTCTGTCCCTGCCTTGAAGCAGCCACATATCCTCTCAGGAGTCTCTGTTGAAGCCTCCAGCATTTTTTGCACCGGGGGCTATGTGTGGATTGGCCCAGATTCACAAAGTGATCTGTATATGCTTGTCACACTGAGATAAATCTTGTTTCTTTCATGAAAAGTCAATGGCATTCCCATTTATCTGGCTGCATATGCTTATTGACAGCAACCCTTCTAGTCCAGGGAAGCACAGAGTGGTGATGGGCAGTGAAATCCACACCTTTCTTCTGGCATTCACATGTGGAATCAGCAGCAGGAGGCACCAAGATCCCACTGGAGCTTGGGGCTATTGGCAGCAACACGTGCTTGTAGCTACTGAATCCCAAATTAAAAACAAATGACAGCACAAGTGAGACATGTACTATTAATAACAATATTTTGTTACAGCACATAAAGGAGTGACACCGAGGCTGGGGGAATAAAGCCCAACCTTCTTGGCCACGTCAACCTTATTTTCAGTAGTCATTCAAGAATACTTGATTTTTAATTCCAGATTTCCCTAAGTAATCACTGCAAATAAGGGAAACTGTAAATAAAACAACAGTACCTGATCTTCTAAGTTCTTTTTATTTTTAATCAATTGTATCTTAGAACATCCTAAAGATCAGGTGATATTTTGACAGTTCTATTTAGCTTATTTGGAGTCAATATCTTTAATTTTTTTTTTTATCTTAGAAATGGAGAATGCCTATTTTTAGGGCTGCAACTATTCAAACAGTCTCCTTTAGATAGTTTCTAAGAAGTCTGATGATTTAGAAGGAAAGTGAGAAATAGGCAATATTTCACTACTCCTCTGAGTGAATATTGATTTATTTAAATAATTGTGCTCAATTTTGAAACTTAAATTTTTAAAAGGCAAAGATTTTTTTTTTTCTGCAAAAAGGATGTCATGAGTCATTTCACAGTTTACTAACCTGTGTTGCTCAGCAGAGGAAAGGCTGAGGAAATACTCAGTGAAGAAAGTTTGATCGTCGTGTTGGGTGTTGATGAACTGCAACAGTGACGTTCAGCACACAGGTTTTAAGACTTTTGTGGCAGATATGAAATGGAGAGTAAATATTCCTAATGGGCTGTATAAGCTTGTACCATCAGTGCCTTGGGTTGCCTCTGTCAATCATAACCCCCCGAGACAGTGCCAGAACTGACCTTGTATAGCTCAGGCTCGTTGACTTTAATTGCGTGTTGTATTTCATCCTCTGCAGGAAGAAAACAGTGGGGCAAACACAGTCTTTGCATGCAGCTCATTCTTAGTTTCAAGAAATTGAGTTTGTTGGAGAGGAAATCAAGAGACCAACTTGCTCTCTTGGCTGAGGAGGAGATGAACAGGGACTTTTTACAACAGCATGTAGTGACAGGACAAGGAGGAATGGATTCAAAGCAACAGAGGGCAGGGTTAGATTAGATATTAGAGGGAGATTTTTGGCTGTGAGGGTGGTGAGGTCCTGGCACAGGTTGCCCAGAGAGCTGTGGCTGCCTCATCCCTGGAAGTGTTCAAGGCCAGGCTGGATGGAGCTCTGAGCAACCTGGTCTAGTGGAAGGGCCGACGGCAGGGGGTGGAATGAGATGATCTTTAATGTCCCTTCCAACTCAAACCATTCTACTATTATGCTCTGACTATTTCAGGAGAAATCATCAGCCTGAAATCCAATTAATTAATTATATTTTTCCAATACTCCACACATACTTTCAGGTGTTATAACTGTGCCCAGGGTGTTAACAGTGTCATTTTTTCAGCTTTTCTCAATTTTCACTTCTACAGCTACACGAGAGCCTGACACATACGAAAGGCAGCCAGACTGAGACTAAATTTTGCAGTCTGCCCCTGTTGGGAATACGTGCATAGTACCCATTAAAGTGAAGGGATTTCAGCATAGGAGCAGTGGTCTGTTTGGACACAGCTGGAAAAACTGGAGATTAAATATATTATTTCAGAACAGCAGCTGTGAAGCTGATGACTCACTGCAAAAAGTGCTGACAGTGTCCTGCTCTGCATGTATTTTTAACATACACAGTAATACATATAAACAATACAGTTAAAAATAAAGAGTATTGAATTACCATTTAAAAAAAAAAAAAAAGAGTGCCATAATTGTGGAGCACAGAATTTCTTTAGGAAAAAATCAAGTTCTTAGAAGTCTCAGAAGATAAATTAAATAGGTTAGATCACTAATTCTTGTTCAAACTGTGGAGATTGTGGAATTGAAATGTCTGCAAAAAGGTGAAAAAGTGAGAAATTTTGGATGTGCTTTAAAGGGAGAGAATTTAATCAGTGCTTAGAATCAGAACAGATTGGTCATTTTGAGTACAAGATCAAGGAAAATTGGGGCAAGGGAAAATCATTTTATGAGAAGCCTTATTTCAAGTGTTCTGTAAGAAGATGCATTCTTTGTGGAGTTTCTGACAGAAAAGCTTTGCTCATAAATGAGTACAGTTTGCAATGAAAATACTCAATTCTGGGTTATCACCCTCCATGCCAAACAGGAGATAGACCTGTGATGCCTGCTGGCAAAAGGATCACATATTTCCATTTAATGGAAATTAAATGGTGTCACATGTAAGAACTTGGGTGCAGTTGGCCAAGAAAAGTAGAAGTAAAAGATTATTTGTCGTTAAAGCCCATAAATCACAGTGGTTGGATCTTTTTAGAGAGGAATAGTGCTTCAGCTGGTTGGATGTCATCCCTGGTGAGCACTAACTGAGTAATGGCATTCCCACTAGGACAAATTGAACCCAAGGAGAATTTTGTAAATGTTCCCAGTTAATTAAGATATTACCAGTTCAGCAAAAATAATAAAAAACATTTTAAAAGTTGAATTAATGTAGATACAATTAGCATGTTTTAATGGATTCATTCTTTGATAATTTGTCTCCTGGTCAGCATTCCTTTTAAATACACTGAAAATGGAAGTGATGGGGAGTGTAACTGGAATAAGGATGGCTGTGAACTTCTTCTAGTGCTAATGCTCTTGATCCCCACTCACACCTACACACTGACACTTGAAGTGAAAGCACTTGCAATTAAACCATGAATCCAGGTGCCTGCTGGTGTCAAGGAAAAGAGAGAGAGATGTTATATTTTCAAAATATCTGTAAACTTTAACATGACACTTTTTGCAGCAGGCAGAAAGACTTGCCACTTGAGTTGTAGGAGGAAAATCTTCTTTATATTACCTCTCTTACCTATCAGGTGCTTTTAGAAAGGCTGAAATGTCTTGCTGAAAGGAAAAGTATTCTGCCTAAGGCTAAGCAAAAAAAAAAAAAAGTCAGACATTTTTCATCATTCTGTAATTAAAATACAACTGTAAACCACTTAGTTCGAAAATTGTTTATGAACTCACAGGTCTGAACAGAATAACCATCTGCAAATTTTAAAAATTAAAATCCCTTTAGGAAGCAGTGACCTTGCAGAGCTTAAATCGCTTATAAAATTCTGAAGGCTGAATTAGTTAAGGAGAGTGATGAACTGAAAGAAAAATAAGTTAAAAAAAAAAAAGTAAGTACAAGCTTTTCTTCTGCGTCTGTCCAAAGGGCTGGAAGGAAAGCCTGACTCCTGGCTGAACTGTCTGTGTTTGCTGTTTTGTTCCAGTTTAGTTCTTATCATATCTGTGATCAGACCCCAGCAGCTTTAGCAAACGACTCTCACAGCGGCTCAGCTCGGAGTCATGGAACGAGTATCTCCGGCAACTGCGATCGATGCTGTGGGAGGGATGGAGCGGCACGTGCCGGTGGGGAGGGATGGAGGTCGAATGGCTCTTGCACAACAGAGGCATTCCTTGAAAACCATGGGTGGAAACTGAGTTACAGAAGGGGATCCATCCTGTTTTGCTGCTTTAAAATCAGAGAAATGATTCTCTGGACGATTTTTGAGCATCAAAAGGCAAAAAGCGCTGCCTTATTACGGCAGCGAGGGTGCACGGGAGTGTTTTGTGCACCTCAAAATGCATAGGCTTTTACAGCTTTATAGTATCATCTAATTACTATATTCAGGTTCTAATTACAATATTTGGACATTACCTCATCTGTTACACCCACTTCTAAAACCATCCCTCCCATAGTACCATCCTCACCACGCCCCTGCCACGCCTCCCAAATTTGAGTTGGAGGTCCCAAAAAGACCATCTCTTCCTCTTCTCTTCCTCATCTCCTTTGACACAGTATTACGCCTTCTGGAATGGTTTCACGGCTCCTGAGTATCTTTGACTACTTATATCAAGTGTTATGCCTCTTTTTCAGTACATTTTTACAGAGAGAAAGTGCCTTACCTCCTCCTGTTGAAGCTCTTTGCAAAGAATGATAATACTGCATTTTAGGAACTTTGTACTAAGGCACTAACAAGCTAAAGGTACTAACAAGCTTTACTTAAACTTGTATAAAATAGGTTTTACAGCTACAGCTGAGCACTGGAGAGGTGCTGGCATTGAGGTGTTTTCTGTATAGAATTCAAATGCAGATAAAAGGGGGGATGCTGAATGCCTCGTCCTGCACACTGGGCTCTCCCAGCAGAGCTGAGGTGATGTTAAACACCTGCTCTCCTGCGTGTTGCAGACCCTACACTGTCAGTAGTAACGGGGTTGTTGTCTTGTCCCGGCTGGGGGTGGTCAGCTGTGCTGAGAAAGGTCTCTCTCCACTCTTTCTTCTCTACCTTTGTGTCAAAGGTGACGCTCCTGCGGAAATTTTTGGTGGCAGCAGCGAAGTTCCCGGTGGCCTCCGATTGTCAAACGTTGCAGACGCTTTGTTGGATGGTAAATAAGGGATGCTACGGAAGGAAAGCCATAAAGAGAGAGATCTTGGCCAAAACGCCGCTGCAAAATGGGCTATAAAATAACATGCAAGTTAACTCAAACACCAGCAGGAGCGAAGACGCCTATATTGGCCATTATGGGGCACTTAGGGGCTTTTACAGCAGGCTGAGCTTCCTGGCAGTTAATTTTTATGTTGTTTTGAAGCTTGATCATCTTCACTGCTGTTGTGCAAATGCCATTAATTTAAAGAACTCTCAATCAGAGCTGATTATTGGTATGCAGAGGTTGTGATATGCAGAATGCACTGAAGGCTGAAACGCTTTAGTCCATCCTGCTGTGTACAGGGTGGAGATCAAATATGACAGTGGCTGTTAATAAGCTGATGAAGAATTTCTCAAAGCTCTCAATGTCTTTTAACAAGAACTTTGTAGCTGGGGTTTTAAAATTCCATTATTTAATGTTTAAGCATAAAAAAAAGTACTCTTTAAAGACTAGCTAGCACTGACATGATGTCATCAGTTTTTCATAGAATCACAGAATGGTTTGGGTTGGAAGGGACCTTAAAGCTCACGTAATTCCAACCCCCTGCCATGGGCAGGGACACCTTCCCCTAGACCAGGTTGCCCTGTCCAACCTGAATACTTCCAGGGATGGGGAATTTTAAGAGTTTTTTCTTTCAGATACAAATCAGAAGTTGACAAAAAAAGAATTTAAATCTGACATGAACAGAATTGTTGTTTCAGTGGTGCAAAAGTAACAATTAAAAACCTGTAAGAACGAGCCTTACTGTAAATAGGGAATGATTTGCTCTGTAGAAAAGCCCAAGTATAAGAATATTTTACTAGTAGAAAACTTGTACTTGCTTTATCTGAGTTCTGATAAATGGCTGAGCCCTGTTGGTTACAAATTAGGTCTGTTGACTTTCTGCTCTTCATTATAGGTAGTGTCAGATTTGTACCTAAAACAGGCCAAAAAACAGTAATAAAACTCTGCTATAACCAGCACAAAATCTCCATAGTGTACAAAATGTCACTTAGGAAACTCTTTGATGTTTGTGCAAACAGCACATTAGCTTTATTCGTCTGTTCTTTCCATTTGCATTTCTGTGCTCTTTGCTTCCTGAGGAAATCTTTTTCCATTTAATTAGACAGAAAAGCTAAGATACATACTTGTTAGCAGGCTTAATTTGCTGTGCTGTGCCAAAGGTTCTTTGCAAGGCTGTGTTTGGAGTGTGGGGAGGATGGTTCCATATTGTTCCTACCAAGCCCTTAACAGGAATGGTTACTGCTGCTTTTGTATCACTGTCTCCAGTGTGTCTAGTCTTGGCTTCAGCACTGTTTTCTCGTAATCAAGGTTTTAGAAAGCCCCTGTCTCACCTGCCTTGCCACCCACAGAGCTGTGTGGAACACCACCAGTTCTGGGCGTTGTTAAACCTGTGACTTTCAAGATCTCAAAACTTCAGTCTGGTACATACCAGACTCTTACACTATCTAATATTATTAAAATTTCTAAAATATTATTAATAATCTCATGAAAGTTGTGTTTTAAAGCATGATGTATATTTATAGTACTGTTTACATGGTAAAGAACTTGCCCTTCACACTGAATGCCCTGGAATATGTGAAACAAGGAAAACTAGTGAACATAATAACTGTAAAAATATTAAACTCATCATATCCCAAATAATTGGTATAATTATTTCTATTTAACTACAAGCCAGTGCTGAAAGCTACACCAAAGCAGGTTTTTTGGATACTAAGAGTGGAATCATTGAAATTATTTCCATAATGCCCGTTGCATCATGCACTGAAGCAGCTGAGGGCTCACATTTTGGAGACCTGCGAGTTGCACTCAATCCCCTCTGCCCTAAGTTCAGTATCTCCTGCCTAAACCTGAACACCTGCAAACTTTCACAATTTCACAAGCAAAAACTGGGAGTTCAGTTCCCCAGCTGCAGTTTTTTTTCCTCAGTTGATTCTGAATAAGAGCCGTGCGAGGGGTTACGAGCTGGATTTGCGGACGCTCACGGAGCTCGGCCCAGTCCTCTTGGGTGGCCTCTCAAGGCTTTAGGAAGGATGCTTGCACATCCTTAACAGGCTGCTTGCCACAGAGAGGCTGCTTTGCAGCCTGGAGGAGTTAACCTGTGTTTCACATAAAAAGCTAATGCATCCTTCTTTTAGAAATAACAGCTGGAGATCACGGGGTGGCAGCAGGTAGGACAAGCTGTGCTTGAACCAGGTTTGTGATGCCCAAGGAATAATAAACCAAACATCTCTGCTGAGACCTGGGGCTACAGCTCCAAAAAGGAGGATTGGAGAGCTCCAGTTCAGGGGGTGTCAGACTGCACAGGGAGGACAGAAATGCCAAGGGCACCTCCACGTCTCGACTCACCAGGACTGTGTGATGCCAGCAAATAACCTTGACTGCCTTCAGTCCCCCCATCTCAGCTTGCTCTGTTGGGCTGTCTGGATTTATCCCACATTGGGACACTATTTCATAGGAAAGTTTTTCCAATGAGGCAATGCTGAAACATCCCATTTGATAATTTTTTTTAAAAGCTGTTCCTCATTTTCAATTCAAAAGTATATTCATTAAGTGGTTTATTTTGCATTTACAAAAGGATATAATACAACAAGGACAGGGTCAATTTAAAATAAATTATTTGGAAGCAATTTTTTTTTTAAGAATGTTCATTTATGCACATTTTGAAGATTTAAGGCTTGTCCAAAATTGGGGGAAAAAAAGAGAGTTCAAGTATCTGTGTTATATAGGGTATTAGTTCTGTGCTTCATATCTAATTTGAATAAGTTACACTATGCTGAGCCCAGATGACTCCCCACCCCCAACCAAGAAAGTTAATAAAACAGTCTGAGCTTTATATATTTGTAACATTTTACTGAATGTGCTATATATGTAAATTGAATTTTTTTGATCAAGACGAAGAAAACTCATTGGTCATGTCTGACTTGCATCTAGACCCATTGTAGCATTGAGACTGAATTGCTACTTAATTGAAAAAGCAAAAGTATAGGAGATTGCACCTCTTACAATGTTTTAGAACCTTCCTGTACTTAAAGAGAGATTCAGTTGTCTGCTTTAACAGGCAATGTAGGGTTTCAGTCCTACCATTCTACTGCCACAAATTAATCATGATGAGTCATTAACAGTGTCAGTGTACCCAGTAATGGATAATATGTACATACAAAACACATAAACCAGAGTTCATACATATGCATACAAATGCATTGTTATAATCCTATGTACATAAGGACATACTCCATCTGCAAAAGGACGACCTTCTGCAGTACCAAATGAATTACAAAATGTTTCCTAACTACTACGAGTGTATAGATCACATTCTTAGAGCACCCATAAAAGTCACAGTTACTGCCAATTTGAAAAATTTTAGCTCAGTACTCCTGTTTCTCTTTCACTGTCAAGGGAGGAAAGAAATCCTTCTTATTAGAAGGACAAGATGTACTACTGGGTGGCACCCTGACAAATGACCTTTTCCAGGCCTTAATAGCTCCTTGGAAGTAAGTGGGTGTTTACAGTTGACATTTGAATGGGGGAGCACTGCACCTTTCTTCTGGCCTCTTTGGGTAGTGTGGGTGAAAACTGCCTTCTGACATATTTATCCTGGACATTTCTCTTCTGCTAAGGGACAGCCTGAAATTTACTGCTTTTGTTTAACTAAACTCCTCAATTTCGTAAAAAATAGAGACTGAACGTCTTGCAGAAACAGATCCAAACAACTGATCTGTGATATTGCCTTGATGCATTAAGTGGAAAAAAGGCATTATTGCAGCTTTTCACGGAGGAAGGACAAAATCCAGCCCTCCTTATTCATTAGGCCCTTTCAGGCAGTGACCGTTCTGTCACAGCTGAGGTGACAGGAGGCCATCCTTCACAGCAATGAACATGTCAGCCTCTTCTCTTCTCAGCTGTCACCCCATCATTATGCATATGGCAGAGAGGGAAAAAAACCCCCCAAACCAACAAAAAAACCCCGTAAAAAATATGATATTTGATTGAAACCTGGATTTGTGCAGACATAAGGATCGTGACTGAACAGGTGTGATCCTTACATTTGAAATAGGGATCAAAATAGGACTCAGACATTATTGAAGTTTGCCCAGCTGTCTTGTATGACTTGTTTTGGGTGCAAGGGGTTCATCTTCTGCGGCTTTCCTGCATTCAACACGTGCTGCTGATGCCATTCACTGTTTGGTCACACATAAAACAAATTTATTTAATTTTGAAGAGACCACAGCTATGTCTTAAGTGTTTGTAATGACCGAAATATCTCCTAGTCCTAACCTCCACAAATGAAAGGAGAGAGAATATCTAGCAAGGAATTTACTGAGGAGCGTGTTGCCCGTCTGAACCTTTGGAAAGCAAATCTCTAAGTTAGTGATGGCCAGAGGAACACCTGGTCTCAAAGGGGAAGGCTGTGCTGGAGTTGAATGCAGAGCTTGCAGGAGGACCTTGAGTAAATGGCTGAATCATAAGAATCTCTTAATAAGCACAGCTCAGATAATGCAAATTTTATTTTTTTGTGTGTGTAAACGATCCAAAACAGCTACACATGATATTAAAATCCCTGTTGTGGTTAGAAATCTGTATTATTCTTTCAATTCACTATGCACTCCTTTGATTTATGTAGCTCTGT
>JAWWLV010000183.1:4375862-4396043 GCA_035041135.1 Platyrinchus mystaceus
AGGATTTTACCAGCAATGGAGAGCAGAGTAATACCTCGGTAATCTGAACAATCTGATTTATCTCCTTTCTTCTTGTAAAGGGTGATGATGACCATGTCACGAAGGTCTGATGGTAGTTCACCTCATTCCCACCAACACATCACAAACTGTAATGATAAGGTCTTGCAAAATGTTGCTGTTCATTGGTGTTGCTGCTGCATTTAGTTTGCTTCTCCTTCTACAGTGGGTAGTAAATGATGTTGAATTTTTTTTTCTTCTGTATCCCAAAAGAGAGACCAACATCCACTTATACGTCATTTGAAACAAAAGTTAGAACTATACCATTTTTTTTTCTTTTTTCTTTTACCCTATTCTAAATTTTTAGGCTACAGTGCTAAAAAGAATAGAAGTCTGTGTATTTACCAGTCTCCTGTAAATAAAACTTGCAGCCATCCCTACATTTCTAAGTCGTGTCATATAATCTTATCCTATACTAATAGCTGCAGAAGTCAGATTCTGCTACCGAGGTGTGAACACTTTTTAGGTGGATAGATAACTTTATATTTAGATCCTGCCACCAGACACATTACTCAGTCTCTGTGCCGCAGTCCTTGAACACACACGGGCTGACATTGATATCTGCCAAGCGTGCTGCCGAGGGTTCGGGAGAGTTATCTCCATCATTATGTGCCTCCCTGCTTTCTAAATAAGCTGAAGGAAGGAAAGAGGGGAGAAATGCAAGAACAAGGTTCCTGGAGGATGGCTGTGTAAACCTGGGAAGACGGATGGGTGTTACATCCAGCACACACGCTCGTGTAGGAGGCTCCTTCAGGCCAATGTGACCCACATTCTTGCTGGAGGAGAGAACAGCACAAAGTCAATGTCACTCCCTCTCTTCCTAAGCTTTGTTTTGTTGTTTGGGTTTTTTTCTCCATTCAGGGCTTATCATGGAGGGATCTGATGTCATATAAATTAGAATAACCCATCAATTTCAGCATCAGTACCAGAATTTCCACCAGCTGAGGATCAGTCCTTGAGTCCTTCCGGAGGTTGGCAGGGGGTATCACATACCCGAGTCAGCCTTGTCTAGTTGTCTTAATCAATTCCTGAACATGGTGCTCAAACATATCATGATATTCATCAATTCCCCTCTCCAAATAAGCAAGAAAAATTCCAGGAAGGTTTTTCTGTCATTACTGATGTTCATAATGTAGTGAGATTGATGGATTGCACTAAAATCCTCACTGTGGCAATGGCCTGTTTTGAGACCCGTTGGAAAAGAAAACAGGTTTAGTGAAGGGGTTTGCAAGAATATTTAAAGATATTTTGCTGAAACGTACTGGATTTAGAAGGGATAAGGGAATATTAGGAAGAAGTATATGTTTGAACAAATGTGTAAATCACGACATCAAAATCCATACTGAGCTTTCAAAAAAATTGTATTTTTTCAAATATGTCCCTTTTTAATGTAATATTTATATTTTGTAATAAAAAGTGTACTGTGCTGTGGACAGTCTTTGGAAAAACCTTAGTGGTTGTCTGACACACAAAAGCCTTTACACACAAGCCTTTGAAGGGCTTGTCAGGAAATTTAAAACATGGGATTGCTTAGAAGTACTTATAGTGGTCATCCTACATGCACATGTTTTTGTAGAAGAAAAATTAGTTTTCTTATATTATTTGTATCTATAAATGAGAAAGGAACAAAGCACATGATCAAAGTAAATGATCTTTTAGATCATACAGTATGTTGGGACAAATGTAGCATTTACCATTATTATTTGGCTCTATATATTGATTAACAAGTTTGTGGAAAATGTGCATGTAACCATAAAAAAAAAAAAAATCTACTTTTGCTCCACAAATGGCCACTACACAACTGTCCAGTTTGCTTTTATTTATCACTAAAACCAGGAAAATGTCTTACACAGTAGAGGAAAACATGTCTTTGCAAAAGATAGAAGGTACAGTTACTAAATCCCAGCAATCACGACTTCCTAAAAACTAACCTGCCACTTTTGTCCCAGAAACAGCATTTCACCTTGAAAACTATTTTGTGATCTTGGGCATTTGATGCTCAGTCCAGTTGTCTTGTGTGGTCAAGAAGATCAAACTCTCAGGGACTTCCATGTAAAGGGTCACACAAGGCTTTCCAGTCTGCTTGAGCCAAATCTGAACAATGACAGCAAATCAAACTTCTGAATCTGCTATCAAAAACTCTAATTTCTGCCTCCAAGATCATCTCTGCTATATTTTATTTTTTCCAGGGATGTATCAAGCTTCCTTTCAAATCAATTTGCCTATACCACCTTCTTTGGGTGGTTTGCAAATTGTCAGAAATCTCCTAAATTCCAGTCTAAATTTATTCATGAACAATTTATAACCCCTCGGTCTTATGTGAGTATCAGCCTTCAAAGTTAAATAACTCTTCTCCCTCCCTGCTGTTTACTTCCAAATGTACCTATAAAGAATAATTGTATCCCCTCACAGACTTCATTTTGCTAGGCTAAACAGACCAAGCTCTTTTTAATTTCCTCCTCCTTGATCATCCTACCAGGACTTGGCTGTATTTTTGCAAACCAAGGTATGTAGAATGGTTCACACTTTTCTGCATTGCATCCTGCCAATGCTTCGTGTGGAGGTCTCATCTCTGCTTTAAGCTTACCTTCCTGAGTTGCTTGTTTCCAAATTCTGCAAATAAGAGAATGTACCTGCAAGTTAATTTTAAAAACTTACTTCTTATCAGAGTCAGGAATTGTCCATTTGATTGCAATGCCTATTACTGCCTAATTGCTTGGGTTGGACTCAAGTCTTTGCATTCAAATATGCAAAAGCTTCTGAGAACCCTGACTTCTCTAACTAGTTTTATTGCTGGCTGTTCAAAACAGTTGTGTCTTCACTGCAGAGATGCAATTTTTATGTTGAATTGTGGCTGCTCTAAAGCCACCCTAAGTAGGCTTAGACTTGCTATAAACAGAATAACAACTCCTGTGCTGTCCTCCTTAATTTCATCAACTGTGGCATAGGATGAGTTCTTCAGCATGTGCTAAGATCCATAAACTTCCAGTTTCACCTACGTGTTGCTCACTTTGCAGCTTATTCCCCCTTTGACACTTCGCCTGGTTCATCAAATTAATTTAAATCCAATTTTTCGCTAATTGGGTGATCAGACAGCATTCGCTATAGTCCTTCTTTTGTCCTCTGGGATTTTTACCTAGTGCAAGGAAACATTCTTTATGTTGTTCCAGATTGTGTAAATATTTGTGAATGAGTCTTGAAATCTCATATGTCGAGTACAGTGGGTAATATCAGAAATGCAAAAAAAGGCACTCATGGATCTCCTTCCGTGACCTCATTTGGTGGGGATTAGGTGACCTGCCAGCCAACTCCATGGCCAGTCAGTGATCTTGCCCACTTGGTCTTTCTTGGAGCAGGCAGAAAAGGATAAGGAGTGAGTCTGTCCAGCAGCAGTGTGGGCTCTGTTCCCAGGTCTGCCTGTTATGACCTGCCCGACCTTCCATCACCACAGCTGCACATTTGGTAAATTACAGTTATCTGTGCCCTGGCAGGGGCTGGGGATCTTGGTTATTAAGAATTAGAAAGAGCAGAGAAACGTTGCAGGAAGTCAGAGGGAGAGCTGAGGTGATGATAACTCCTGGTCTCTTCACCTGGACCTCAGTGCTCTTTGTGCTGAAGTCAAGCGTGTTGTGGCGAGTGGCTCTTGCAGAAAATATGGGGCATTTTATCAGTTTCTGTGGAAGCACATTGTAGAGGTGCAAAATTCATGACACTCTCCCAAGACACGTGGCAGGTCTCTATTTAAGTGTCTTCAGACTCTCAGCCCTGTGCTTTAATATCTAGCTGTTCATCTTCTCAGGGCTCCCTTCTGGCTGGGAGGAGGGATTGGAGGAGTGACCTCTGGGATGAACAGAGTGTGTTGGATCCTCCTCTGGGGCAGGGAGTTGTGATGGATCATCTTCCCCTGTGCACTGGACTGGGGGCCATGTTGGAGCATGGGATGGAAGGGAACCTGTCAGTGGACAACCACAAGGCCACCCACAGTGGGTGGCTGAGTACAGCTACAGGATGAGTACAGATACAGATACAGGATGAGTAGGGCATGCAGAAACGTGGCATTTTCCCGCTGAATGAGGAATAAGCTGAATAAGATTCTTCTTTTTTCTCTGTTAGAGATGAGCACTAAATGAAGCTCTCCTTTGTATTCTCGCTCTTACAGATAGAAAGGATGCACGAAATTATATCTCTGTTTTCAGAAGCTAAATGCTGCTTTGCCAGAAATAAACTCCAAGCCCTTAACATTTCATATTGGACCAATTAGTATCAATACAGTACTGTACCAGTGAGAGGCCACAGCAGATTGTGCTCCTGGACTGTCAGCTGCTGGGAGCAGAGATGTTTTCAACATCAAGTCAGGGTTGCCTCTGCCTGGCTTGGACACCACCATTACAGTAAGAGGATACTTCTGTGCCTTCTCCCACCCTCTCTGCTGTGCCCAGAGTCAGCAGAAGGATGATCACTAATTTCAGTAGGCTTCAGCTCTTGTCTTAAATGATCTGAATGCAGCCACTTGACTATAATTCGTTTGTAGTAGGTGTCATGAGGAAATTGAAACCATCCTTGATTATGAAATCCGCCCCTTATTCACAATTCATTAGCTGAATAGAGGATACAAGGGAAGGTGCTTTCTACAACAGTGGGTTTCTGTTTTGATAAAGTTAATCATGCAGTACAGGCCTTTAAAATCCCCAAACCAGACATTTCAGAAGTGTGAATTCGATATAAGATAATCAAACTAACTTGGGAATGCACACCTCGGTGGAATCACACCTGAAAAGAGCTGGTGGATTTTTAAGAAAGGAAATAGTGTTTGCTCTGCCATCACCCAGGTGTTGATGGAGCAGCTGTGCTCTGGGATGTGCCTTGTGCTCTTAATGATGTGGTGCTGGAGAGGCTGTGGATATCTGTGGATGCCAATACGGTTTTCCTGCCTTTCATCACACCACATGTTGCACTTCCCCGGGGTTTGTGAGAAGTCACCTGCACAGGGGTACCTGCTTTTCTGTAATATGCAGAAAACTGGACCTTTGAAGACATCAGATGTCATCCCAATTGTTATAAATGCAGGGTAGAAGGGTGTTAGAGAAACGTGCAGGGAATTAGGTGTTGGTTGAGCAAAGGCAGTTACAAAGTACCCTGTAAACACATATCTGAAGGTGAGATATGTAAGACATGGAAACCCCTTTCTTCCAAACTGGCCCCAAAGGCTGCCCAACATGATTCACTTGGTGAGTGGTTCTGTTTTCTGCTTTATTTGTGACATTTTGATGTGTGCAGGATAAAAGAATGGCTATTATAGGTAAGGATGATGTCATTTATTTAAAAACAGTAAAATGTGGATTCCCCCCCTCCCCCAGGTCATAACTGCAGTCCCTGCAGAAGGTAAGATGGAATCAGCTCCCCACAGATCCATGTGGATGATCTTGTGCTTTGTACATCTGAAGGCTGCTTTGTGGAGCTACAATTGGAAAAATTTTACAGAAAATCATCTATGTGTTAAGTGCCAAAGCCTTCAGGCTGAAAGTAGCCCTTGGAAACACTTTTTTGAAAGCCTATATTGACAGACTGAGTTCTAAGCACAGTTACACTGATTATATGGCACTATAGTCTCTTTTGGACTAAAATACACTGCTATTAGATGGATTTTTAGTCAGGTGTTATGTGAGTATCAAAGAATGACAACCAATATAGTAGAGCAGTTAGGTTTTCTTTTCTATTATTAGTGATAACTTTCTCCTGAATATTGAAAGAAGGGTGCATTTTCCACTGAAAAACTCGTGGATAAAAGACATCAGATAGCAGGGGCTGGTGTGCCTGGAACAAGACACACTGACAGCAGAGGAAAATGGGGTCACAAAATAGCAACTGTTCATCTTTAAGGGGTTCTCCTACTAGCCATGTGCTGTTATTGTCTCCCTTTTGCCACCTCCTATGTCTTTAGTCATATATCATTGTCCTCAAGGCTCAATTTTTCTTAAAGCAATTCTCCACTTTTTTCTCAGCTGCTCTGTACAGCTCCTGCCACAATCAGGGATTCACACTGAGGTCCTTTCCTCCCATTTGTCTCTGGTGGGGTATTTACAGCATCCTGAATAACAGCCATGCATTTGCATGCTCTAGGTGCTGACTGTGGCACTGATCATCATCATTTCACTGTCGTGGTGTGCATCTTTAACCTTTTGTTTTACCCATCTGTTGTCTCTGCTTCACCTTATGCTTTGGTTATGAAATTGTTGTTGTGGGGATCACGTGTCTGGGATCGCTGTTAGCAGAGCACTTAGCCTGCTCCAATCCTAATCCCAAACCAGAGCTTTTAATTGTTGCTGCAGTGCAAATACATTGACAAGGTCAGGCCAGCTGTTATAAAAATTACAGCCACCTTTTGTCTGTCTTTCACCATGCCAGCGCCCTTCACTTTCAGAGAGGAATGCTGTTTATGTCCCCTCAGTTGGAAAAAAGTTCTTCACCGTAAGGGTTGGGAGGCACCAGCACAGGTTTTTCCAGAGAAGATGGGGATGTCATTTGGGTACCATTTGTGGTCCTTGTCCTATCACTTCAAAACCTTTGGCAAGCCCCATGGAGATGCCATGGACAGGCAGAGCTGTGATGATGGATAATCCTCATGCCAGCAATCATGGGTAAAGGATTCCTTCCCCTTCGTGCATCTGTAAGTGCCTAGCAACTGTTTTCCCCTGGGTTTTGAAGCATCCTTTGCAGGCTACCATAATTGAAAAGGTTAGGTGAAATGGCTGGTGAATTTAAAACTGATAGCATTGTCGCCTGTAATTTCTTTGTGCTTGTTAATGAGCCTTCATCTCCTTCCATTCATATTAGGGAGGTAAAACAGTAGTGGAAGTTGAGATACACAGAAAGGCTTTGACAAAAGCCAGTCTTCCATGAAATAGAATCTCAACTTTAAGGAAAAGATGACCCACTAATAAATTACATTCCAAAATGTGTCTCCACATAATGCATGAAGTCTGATTTACATAAAAACATGTCTGGGAGCACTTAGGCTCTCGATGTTCTACAGCAAGCCAGGAACTCTTTCAGAAAGACAAACGAGAAGTGTCCCCACTTGCAATCTTAGAAAACTGATCATTTTCCTGAGTCCCCTGTTCTGATGAAATTGTTTTCCTAAGCTTAGTCTGTTGACAGACCAATGCAGAGGATGCTTGGGAATACTGGAGTCTTGGAACACTGTATAGTTCCCTGCAGTAACATGGAAAATCCTGTGCACCTTCTGACATGTGTGGTCTCTGGCAGGGACCACACGTGCAGGTTTGAGCCTTTAGAGAAAAGAATGAGAAACTTTTCCCTAGAGGAATATCATAGGCAGCAGAAGTAAGTAATGATGCCAGCTAATGCCAGTCATGATTAGGGTTTGTAGGAGAGCACCCGTTATGGGATTAATCATGCTTCTCCTCCATGCCTGCCTCACACTTGATGTGTTTTCACTCTGAGTGTGCCTGGGGTGGGAGCCCTGTAATAGGGCTGTGCACACAGGTGAGCCTGGGGGAGATCATGAGGACAGCAGATTTTTAGGAAAGTGTTGGTTTTGGGGATCTGCAGCAGCTCTGCTGAAGAGCAGCCTGGTACAGACCAGCACAGATGCGGTGAAAGGTCATCGTGTCCCACTTTCTGAGGGGCTCTTGGGCTCTGCGTTGAGCAGGATTTCTCCCCGTGGACTCTGTTATCTGTAAAAGGCACCAATTCTCTCCAATCTCTGCTCCTGGCCAGGTTTCCATCAAGTCTGTATTTGTTGATTAGGCTCTTTCACTGGAAAAGAGCGGTTACAGAAATACTGTGAACCCATAAGGTATGTGAGTTATGGAAAGATAAAGGAAGCAACAAAAAGAAATTTTTTCCTTTATTTTTCTTCGTGATTGTGCTTTCTGGAGGTAAAATGCTTTCAGAAAGAGCTGGGAAATTCAGATGAAACGTCAAATGAATTAGTATTCAGCCTTAGTATCCATGATTTCTTAATCCTTCCTTAGCCTAACATCTCCCCCAAACAGCCTTATGAAGAAAGCAGACCAGGAAAAAAGGAGCATATAACAGCAACTTACAGGTTTTCTCAAAGGTTAATTAATTGCAATTAACTGTGAAGTACTGCAGCATTGAACAGTAGCTTTGAATTTGATAATGAAAACCTAAAAAGAAAAAAAAAAAAAAAGAAAGAAACCAGGAAAAAACCCATATGGAACAATCCTGGGCTTACAGATGTGTGTTTTTTCCTCCCTTCTTGGTAGGTTCAGTTTGCAAACTTAACTCAGACAATTTACAAATATAATTACAGCCGAGAATTAATTTAGGGGCTGTGCAGTGTGGTGGAAAGAACAAAATGTTTTCATTAGGAGAGTTGAGACCAGCAATTCTATAAAGGACACAGTGAGCAAGACTGTACCCACAAAAAGAGGATGACTTTAAATGAGATTGGCCCCTGATTTATGGTCTTTTCTCTTTAAAGTAGATATTGAATCAGTAGTAAAAAGAATGGAAGGCTCTTTTTTTTTGCCTTCAGTTACCCTAGAAGAATCTTCTCAGAAAATGAGCTGTCTGATTTGGGTGGTTCCCCAGAAGGGTGTGTGTCATGGAGTACAGAAACAGAGCTGGGATAGTCACCAGGAGGGACTGGGACCATTTCTTCCATCATCTTCTCCTTTCCAGTTCAGTGCTCTGAAGAGACTGTTGTTTATGAGCAATAAGGTAGTGCCAAGAAGCTCCAACCCAAACTGGGCACATGTTAGGAGACAGTTTATAGCCCAGACCACTCACCAGTGTACGAGGTACAGGATGGAGTTAGTCGAAGATAAGGTGATTTTTTTCAAGGCCAAAATCAGTGGCAGAGTTAAAAACAAACCCAAACCCCTCTCCCTCTGTACTGGTGTTCTGTTCCCTCTCTCTCATCTCTCTCTGTCTCTTGCCTGCCATGATCTCAATGTCTGAGCTGGTGGTTTACCTGAAAGCACCTACCTGGTAGCTTGAGAATGCACGGCCAGTAGTGCGGTGGTGCTGTGACACCTCCAGGGATGCTGCAGAGCCTGAGGAGAGCAGGCTCTGGCACTAATGACTTGGAGGAATTCAGGGCAGGGTCTCCCCCCTTACCTTGGCTTGAAACAAGGGTATCACTGTGCAGGAGAATTCACTGCACTTGCTTTCTCATCTGCTGAAGTAATAGGGTCAAATCAGTGGGGAAAGCAAAAATTACTTTCAAGTTTCCTGCCTCCCCAGGAAGGCTGCTCTCTGTATATGATGTGGTTACAGCTCCCAAACTGATGAGTTTATTTTCCAGCTGCGGCTCTGAGTGCACAAAGCAGGGTTACACAACAACAACAACAAAAGTTTACAGGAAGATACTTAGATAATAAACCTAAAGTTAAAATAATAGGCTGCAGGTACACAGAGATATGTGAGACATGGCTGGTCGTGTTTGTTCATAACAGAATCATCCTGTCATCATAAGGGATCCCCTGAGCCTCCTCGAAGTCTTATTTCAAAATTTATTACACTATTTTGCATATACAAGGTTAAGGAAATCAGCACCATAGCCAGATGGCTGGGGAATTGTGCCATCCTGTTGCTGTCTTCCCTACTGCCAATAAATTTGGTGGCCAAGGCAGGGCACCAGATGCAGGATGCTGCCAACTGGGCCAGGTGTGGATGTGAGAGGCTGGAGCTCCTCTGGGCTGCTGCTAGTCCCTGGGAGCTGCCTTCTGGTTTGACTGGTAATCTCAATAGTACACGAAGTTGCTGCTGCAAGAGGAGAGCAGGGATGGGATCAGAGGAATCAGCACTTTATCCACCTATTAGAGGGAAGAAATATTGCTGGTGCCACGAGGTTGTTACAAAATGAATTAGATAAAGAAGAAAAGTCATATTCAATTAAATCATGCCCTTTTTCTCTTCTAGACAATGTGACACTGAGGATATGCTTCACAGTTTATAGATTTGTATAGAAATTGGTGCTAATAGTTCAATTTTGTGTAATTATCGTGCTAGTAATGTTGAAAATGAAGAATCTGGGTAGAGGGAGGAGGAGACAATACTTCTATAAATACTTAATATCCAGAGGAGGCAGATGGGGTAAAATTATATTTAGAGATTAAAGATAAAGCAAAGAACCATTGCGATCTAATTTCAGCTCTGACCCGGAGTTTCTGTCCATCATGAGATGCCACTAAAGCTCACTGGGTCTGGGTTATTTTATTTTTTTTTTAAATCTTTTACATGAAGATAATACCTTGCTATCTCACTGGGGCTTTGTGACAGTTCATGCCTGTATAACGCTTTGAAGCAGAGCTTGTAAAGTGCTAAGTATTATTAAGATGAGATGAGGAGAATCTCTTATCTCAAACATAAAGTTCTTCAGGGATGGGGAAGGAGGCAGTGATCTATTATCCATAATACTTCTCTTCAGACTAGGTTTGATCAGTCTTAGTGTGATTCAACAAAACCCTGTTCAACTGTGGACAAATGGACATCTCTATTATAAGTGATGAAATGGAAACCCGGATAAAGGCAGAAATCATCCAACACTGTCTTTGATCATAATCTATCTGTGCCTCAAAGGAGAACATAATAACACAAATATATTTGCAGAGGTAATCCAAAAATAACTCCTACTGTTGTTCTGCCTGCATAAAGCCATCAGGAATGTGCTCAGGCAGTTGTTGTTGTTGCTGACAGCCTTGTGTGGTGTTGCTGTGCCAGTTAAGAGGCTGCCAAGCAGCTCGCGGTGGGCGCCGGATTCCAGAGATGCGATCCCTGTTTGCAAAATCTGTAAAGCACTTAAGCACCTTTCGAAAAGGTAATGAAGAATTATGATGTGCTGTCACTTTGTAATCATAAACACTGCTAGACCATCTCTGGGTTAATTTAAAAAAAAGTAAATAAAGCCAGGTTTACAGGGAAAAGCTTGTTGCAGAGAAAAGCATGGGATGGCATCGGCTATGGAGTCAGAAAATAGCAGGGTGGATGTAGTTGAGTTTCAAGAAGCAGCACAGATTCTCATCAAGTCTTTGAGGGAGAACAGGAGGGAGTAATTTTGCATGTAAAAATGCTCTTGTCTGTCAATAACTGTTTTCTGAAGCAGCACAGAGACTCACTGTAACATTTGGAGGCTTTGCTTTGCTCTTTCAGCAATTTGAGCTTTCTGGACATTATTTCAAGGTCACTCATCACTGTCACCCCTGATGTCAATCAAATAAGCAGCATCTCTTTCACTCCTCCTCACTCCTTCTGCCTGATACTCCATTCTGCATCCCTGTGCACAGAGTCAGCCTTTGCAGCCTTGGTGCCTTTTACTTGGTGGTTCAAAGAATAAATAAGACTTCAAATTCTTCTGATTTGCAAATCTTTGAGTATTGTGCTTTCCTTTTGAGAGAGAAATTCCTTTAAGTTAAGGACTGGGGAATAAATGCAATACCTAAACTAGCTGTTTTATGTTTGTTTTCCTTGTGGATCTGCAGCACCTTGTGAGATGTGGGACTTGATGAATAATGACTGACCACTGCTGCAGTGCCACTTCTGTTATCTGTTGGAACCTATGCCTTCATTAGTTAATAAAAATAAACTAATGAAATCTACTATATCCATTTGCAAGGTGACCTATAAATTGTACCATAAATTCTTATCATAAATAACCATGTACTTCAAAGAAGGAATGTGCTGATTGGAATAAAGTTTTTAGAGTATATGAACTCCCCAAAGGACATATTTCAACCAATTTTCATTAATAATTAATCATGACATACTAGTTCTAGAAGGTTAACAAGAACATAGCAAGTATAACACTCCCAGAATTACAAGCTTTGGCTGAACATGGCATGAAATGTTGGCATCTTTTGCTGGTTTTATCTGTTGCAGCCACCGCTTGGGTTGGGGATGAATAATGTTTGTTCTCTGTGCTTTCCTGCTTTTCCTGCTTTTTTTTGCAAAGACATTTTTCTATGTCACTAATGATGGAATCATGTAAGTGAATCTCTACTCTCTACATAGGAATATATATATATATAAAATATTTATGGGAAATACCAGTCCATGCATCTTTATTTGAGTTTTTACCTTTAAAGGTTTCATCTACTCTCTTAAGAATGATCCATCTTTCTGAGAGATGGCATTTTTGTGTGTCCTATCAGCATATATTCCAGGACTGTCCTAATTGCATGTGTCAGGTTTTGCCATGCAGCCTGTGAGCCCCTCCATGCTCACTCAGTAATGCTTTCAGGAGCATGCTGCTTGTTACTGATGTATTGTCTTTTCAGTATGCACTTTGGAGATTTCAACATACTAGAAGGCAAAATTGCAGACCGTAGAAGTTCTTAAAAGTCAGATTTTGCCAACCACAGACTTGTCAGAGGCAAGTATAAAGGCTAATGAAGGAAGAGTAATGGTATCTCGAACCTCTCAGTGCTTTATATTAATTGCTTGCAAATGCTGACTGCTGGCAGCTCTTCCACAGTCAAAGCATAATGGACTTGAGAGGCCAAACTTGCTTTCCTGCAATGTAGCAGTTTTGTATAATGCATTCACAATAATTGCAGAGGACTTTGAAGCATCTCTGCCCACCTGCCGTGGTTTGGGAGGTCTGCAGGAGAGCAGCCTTCATCCCAGGGCGAGAGAGGAAGAGCAGGAGAGGAGCTGCAGTTACTCTGCAGGAGTCCTTGGGTGGTCTGGAAAACCAGCAACAGGCTACTGGAGAAAGGACTGGTTGTGCACAAGGTCAAAGGCTTCGTTTGCCTCCGGTCCTCATGTTGCAGTGGGTGTTTTTCAGACACATAACCCCTCCACACCAGGCATCTGGTCCCTCCTGTCATTCACATCTCCCCCTGCAGGTCTGGGAAGTGTAAATTCCTATGTCAGCACAGGGGAGGGTGAAAGAGCATTAAAGTCTTGGGAAGGTTTTAGTATTTGAAATCCCAAGCTGCCAAAGTTCAGGTGAAGGAGAAAAAGGTGCTTTTTTGCCAGACTGATGGACTAAGGAAGGGCAAGTCCAGCTGTTACAGTATTGACTTATTATTTTGAGACTTAAAAGTGAGCATGCATGTTTATTTTCCTATGAAAAAATAATTCTAGTGGGTAAAACAAATACAGTCCATGTTTTACATTTTTGGGAGGTTCAGAGGGTTCCTATTAGGAACATTTTTATTCCATTAAAATTAAAAGCTGTTTAACATTTATACAAACACAAGACCACACAAATGATGCATTATCAGATCTAAACCCCAAAAACCCCAACAAATGCTTTTGATGTAATAATAAGATAATTGCAAGTAAAATTGTATAAATTGTACATAACCTAGTGTGTCACATCCACTTAAATTAGCTCTTACCACATTTTCAGATGAACTCTGTAGAGATGCAAGATACAGAAAAAGAAGGTCCAATATTCCAGCCCTTCTGTTGGCTCTTAGACTCATTTGTCTCAATTTAGCAGTGTAGTCATAGATGATACTCAGACAAAATACATTAGTTTAAAAACCAGAGCAGATGAATGGAGTTAAAATTCTAGACTTTACTTACTCAAAATATATTGTCTGTCTTTTTCAAGAGAAAAAATAAAGATATATTAAAGACAGGGAAGCACTGCTTATCTAGACTTATAGATGTAAAACCATTGGGAGACAAGACAGGGAAAGTCATGCCAAGTACAGGGATTCTGAGAGCAACAGTTTGGCTTCATTTTCCCTCTTTTTGTGAGACAGTTTCCAAGTTTTCAACAGGCTCTATTAGACTGAGGTGGTTTATCTTGCTTTGTACATCACGGCCCACTTTTAGCCTTTCTGGCTCTTTCCTTTTACCCTGAAATTCATGTTCTCCTGTAAACAAAGTGAATAGGCAGAAATGGAAAGGCTGACACTTTATCACGTGACTCTTTTGCCTTCCTGACTTTTTCCCAGCTCAAAATGTTTCAGCGTTTTGTCTGTAGAGATGTATTTGCAGGGCTTTAGCATATGAAGCCTTAGGAGTTTTTAAGAGCTACTAATGGACAAGTTAAAACTAAAACAGCAACCATTGAGACTTTGGGGAGTATTCTGTTTATGAAATATATTTTCAGCATTTCCCTTTATTCACTGGGAATCCTTAGGACATTGTACATGTATGTGTCCCAAGAAGCTGATATTTACTTGTAATCCTGTGCTATGGGGATGATAATGAATGATAATGATAATGAATCGTAGCTTCTAATTAAAAGACTTGGGGGAAAATACCAGGAACAGTGAGGTTTTAAGAAAAGGAACTCCATTTTCCTGAACCTGTTAGCAATGGATAATAAAGGAGGAATTCATCATACACCACATGACATCAAAACCTTGCTTCTCTCTTAGGTGTCAGCCCCCCATAACTGGGTGGCTTAGTCACTAAAATGGCTTGCTGTGGTTTTGGGTGCCAGCTGTGGGAGTTGAGGCGTCACCACTGCGAGTTTTTGGGAGATTAAGTGTGGTGTGCCCAGCACAGCTCAGAGAAAGTTTTCCAGTTTGAGAGGCAACTTGTTTGGCTGAAACCGATCCCTCTTTGACAAATGTCCTCTGCTGCCAAATTGCTCTGGAGAATGAGAGTGTTTAATAACACTGCACCAAGATTTTGGGAAGATGTAGAGGCTTGCAGGGAGCTTGTGCAGGAACTCTCCATAAACATCACTCCCTTGGCACTGAGGGGTGTCCGTGTTAATCGGCTCGTGCTCATCTTTGTGACCCAAGCTTGACATAACAGCAGGCTCAAGATTCCAGGCAAGGTTTCCATCAAAAAATACACCACAGTCATTTTTGTGGCCAGTCTGCACCCTGTGCTGTGACAGAGAAGCTGTCTCTACCTGTGGCATAGAGCATTCATAAAAAACCTTAAAAACATCCTGCCGACCAAGGCAGAGTGAATTGTGTCTCCTGCAGAACTGGCCTAAAGATGGATCAAGAGAGTTTTGTTCTGTTTACTCAGATCATTGCCTTTATACAAGCTGGGCTGGTCCCAGCCTCATGTAAAATGTAGGTGTCTCCATAAAGAACAGAAGCTAATTACAATAATTATTTTTTTTTAAACAGTGAAGATTTTTTTTTCCCCAAAAAAACACAGGTTTTCCTAGAAGTTGCTGGAAGATGTAGGTAAAGTTATTTTTATATACTATCCAGCACATAAACTCATACACAAATTAACTTTGAAAGGATTTGAACATATCTAGGATGTTCCATATGTATGGGGAAACCAAGAGTAAATGTTCCTTCCTTTTGCATTTAGACAGAAACAAGGCAGGTTTCCACTCTAGGCAACAAAAATCATAACTCTAGCAGAGCAATGGAGATAAGCTCATTCAACCCAACTAAAATGTTTTCATTTTCAATAACTTTTTTTATTCTGCATGGAGAAAATTATGTTGAAGTTTCAAAAAATTAAGGAAAATTACAGTTGCATAATGAAGCTAAGCTCTTTATGACTGGTAATGGAGCAAGAATTTAGAGTTTAGTAAATTCATAGTGGTTCGGAAATGTTATGACAGAAAGAGGGCAATGCAGAGACAATAACATAAGAACTTTCCATCCTATGAGTTTATGCTGCCTATGAGCAGATTGCAAGTTCTGGCACAATCTGTAGCAGAAAACATATCTATTTTTCACTTTGAAATTATCAGAGAGATCAGAGGCTCCTATTTTTGTAGATTTTGCTGGAGGAATTTGGCTAAGTTGCTCAGAAGCTTATCCCTGAGCGTTTTATGAGTCACGTGCGTGTCCACACACCGAGCCGTGACAGCCTTTGTTCAGTGAGCAGCCTCACCCAGATTCACCGTGACAAACCTTCCCCACCAAGAAGGACCAGCAAAGTGTAGCTCAGAGAATTTCCTTGGCTCACTCCAAGTTCCTTCACAAGTCCTGGACCCCTCTCTGCCTCTGCCATTGAATTCACCTGCCTCCTACACGTGCTGCAGCCTAATCCAGCTGCAGACTGAAACACTGTGCAGCAGGACTTACGCAATCATTTGATCCCTTGTGGCTCAAAATTGGGCTGGAAGGCATAAATACAGAGAATAACGGTACTGGAGCTTTTCTAAACAAGAGGATGTACCTAAGTTTGATCCTGGCAGAGGGCTGTGGGCTGTCAGGTGCAATTCGCCACGTTCCTGTATTTGTTTCAATTTGCTTATGCATAATCTTGTCAAAGTGATTTTTTTTTTTTTTCCCCTCTGTAAGGCTGTGTATGAATGGGAGCTTCAAAGTAAAGCATACAGAAAGTCAAACATGACTCGGTGTGTTCCGTCTCGAAGCAGCAGCTCTTGCACTCACAAAGGGGAAAATGGAAACAAATGAAAACATCCTTCGGAGACAGCGTTTCTTCTGCATCAGGATCACTGGCTGTGTGATGCAAGCAGTGATTTCTGAGATATTCACAGAGAACAGCGAGAGCTTTGATGCCAAATGTACATGGGCTACGTGATTTTAACACTGTAAGTGCAAAGGAAGCCATGGACTTACACTGTTCTGTGGTTTTTCTTTAATAAATTAAGGATTATTACTAAGTAAAATGGATGCAAAGGTGCCCTGTAATGAATATAGAAGGCTCTGCTATACACAACTTAGCAGAGCATTTGAAATGCTATTTGGCTTTCCCTTTGTGGATCATCAGCTGTTTAATGTCACGTACTTTTGTACTCACAAAAAAAGCCAGCTCTTCTATAGTGCCTCTTACTTTGGTGTTTCAGAGATTTGCAGCTTGACAGAAGGTTTTTTATTTCTTACTTTTGTCTTAGCCCCTTCCTGGAGCAGTTACCATGATTTGGGGACCTCTCTGATTTCCTTTGAGTACCACCAGTCCCCTCTGTGTCTGCTAAATGGGCACCACAACCACTCCATCCATCAATATCCTTTTTCCTACAAACACTATGGAAATCACACAGCAGCTCCCATATCCTCCCCCCTGAACACAGAGAACAGTGGTTTGCCATGAAGAATACAGATGGTTTAGTTCTTAACATCTTGAGAACTTTCATTTTATCATTTCGTTTGGGCTAGTAACAGAAAAGACAACCTTTCATCGTGGAAAAGGTTTCCCTCAAGAGCTGCACTGCAGATAAAGTTTAGGACAAATAGGAAGAGGAGTTCTGCTTCACCTATTTCATGTGCATGTTTCTGCTGAACACAACTTCAGTGGTTTTTCATGTGCTCAGGCCTCTCGGTGGACGTAGTTTGTGGGCAAGTGGTGGGGTTTTCCTTTTTCCAAGGCACAGAGCATCTGCAAGCAGCCTCTAGTAGGAAGGAGATATCATCTTCAGCTCTGTATCACCCCTCTGCAGACTGAAACACTGAGCTGCAGTTGTTGATAAGTCATATCTCTTTTTCCTTCTTCCTCTTTTTCTGGTTCAGACAGTGTTTGCTGCTTCTCTAAACCAAGGTGCTCGTAGGAAATCTAAACCTCTGCTGTGTTTTCTTCAGAGCATAAAACAATATCTGCAACAAACTTCTTCAGTGTTACCTGCCTGAAAGCCTGGAAACAAGTCGGCCCCAGGGCTAACAAGGCAATCTCTCTGCGTTCCTCCTGCCTGGAAGTTTCTCTGCATCTCTTCCTCTGAGTGATCCGTGGCAGACCTGCTCCCAAGGATTGTTTTTTCAGGCTATTTTTTTGGCTCATGTCAGCTGGCAGCTTCATAAGGACGGGCCTTGAGGGAGCAAAGACTTAACCCCACGCAGGCAGGTAACCAGAGTTACAAAAACAGGAGACAATGACATGGATGATATTCCTCACCCAAAGCCTTCAGTCTCACCCTGTCTGACAGTCCACCCTGTCCCAAACCCTGCACTTTGTGTCCTGGCACATGGGTCTTGCTCCTGCCCCTGATCCAGCTGGATGTGGAATTGGTCTCTCTGTTTCCCATCAAAGCTAAGTGATATTCAGGCACATGACAGAGAAAAGTGGGAATACTGTTATCAACATGAATGCTGAGATATTTAAGAAATAGATTATTTGTGAGCAGAATGTGGTGCAGCCCTGCAGATGCAGGTAAGAGCTGGTATTAGCACCAAGCCCAGCTCAGAGCTTGTGACTTGTGAAAAACTTTTGTCTAATGGAGAAAAAAAAGCTGAAGCAATCAGTGCTTCAAAGTGCTGACTGGAAGAATAAACATTAAAGAGATAAAGCAGACCAGAAGGCAAAAGCAATCAGATTTGTAAAAGAGAGCAGATTCTGATTTTATCTTATGGAAATAAATGCAATAAAAGCTTTCTAACTGGAGCTGTAGAGAGTTGCAATATTTTTTGTGCAATAGGAGAAAAATTGATGCCAGTGGTTCTTTTAATATTTTATGGAAATACTTCAGCAAATAAATTGAAGTGGGTTTTATTTGCAAACAGACGGTAAATGGGAGAACTGAAGCTTTTTTTTCTAAATATACTTTTTCTATTAGACAACATCACCCTATGATTGAGTAGCTTTTGCAAATAGTTTTTAGATACCATTTAAACATCAAGAGCCAATGCCTGAATGCCCAGGACTGAAAGTGTTATGGGCTAGAAATGCTCTCTGTTGTTTTACTGGAGCACTGAACTTTGTAGCCACAAACCCCCATTTCCAGGGCTTCACAGGAAGGGAGCCTACAGGAAGGATGGAGAGGGACTTTTTACAAGGCCATGTAGTGACAGAACAAGGGGGAGTGGCTTAAAATTGAAAGAGTGCAGGTTGAGATTAGGTATTGGGAAAAAATAGTTTACTGTGAGGGTGGTGAGGCCCTGCCACAGGTTGCCCAGAGAAGTTTTGGCTGCCCCATCCCTGGAAGTGTTTGAGGCCAGACTGGATGGGGCTTGGGGCAACTTGGTCCAGTGCAAGGTGTTCCTGTCCACGGCAGGAGTGTTGCGAAGAGATGATCTTTAAGTTCCCTTCCATCCCAGGCCATTCTGTGAGTCTGTGAGGAAGAGTGGTGCTGGATGGGTCAGGTATTTTGTGTTTTGGAGTTAAGTGTCCCGAGATCACGTTGGTGCCCTGGAGATTTCAGAGCTCCTGAGCAGGGACCGTCAGTCTGACCTGCTGGCCAGCATTCAGATCCTCTCTGATGTCACTGATGTAAAGCCTGTAGTAGAATAAAACTGACAGTGAAACTGCAGCACATACAGACATATGTGGCTTTTCCTTTGAAAAGTAAGGGAGCCAGCACAATGTATTAAAGCAGTCATTTCCTTTTATCTGATAGGAGGGGGAAAAATTAACCCAACTAAAAATAGTCGGGACATTTTGCCTTATGATCTCTTTCCATCCTATGGATCAATATGCCCTGAGCTTGCATCCCATACATAAAGAGCTTTCATGGGTGAGATGACCTTGCTATGGAATAGATGGATCTTAAATTAACAGACCCGTGGTACAGCAGTGTGAGTAGGGTGGAGGGTAACAGAGTTTATAAATAACTGAATTCAATTAAATTCAAACCGAGATAAATCAGAAAATATTTCTTCAAAACTTCAAGACTTAATGATCAAGGAGACATCTTAGTGCCATGGGAAAACCTTGCTGATAGGTTTACAAAAGTTGGCAGTTCTTCAATTCAGTGAATATTCAGGAGTTGGACTTGATGATCCTTGTGGATCCCTTCCAAAGCAGGATATTCTATGGTTCTGTAACTATTATGGGGTGGTGTGTTTTTGTTTGTTTGGGGTTTTTTGCTTGTTTTGTTTGGGGGTTTTTGTTGTTTTTTGGTTTGATTTGTTTGTTTGGGGGTTGTTTTGGGTGGGAGGGGAGAGTGGGGGCATAAAAATGCACCTTCCTTCCCAAATTTACCATTGACAGGTGGAAACTGGAGGGGCAGGAGGAGCATGCAGCACATAGGGATCATGATGCAATAAGAGACTTAGGGCTGGCTGTGAAACAAGTCTTCACACTAAATACCTTTGTTATTTTAATGTGCAAGGAAGACTTTTAAAATTTTTATCCTGGGAATTAGTAATAAGTCTTTCTTTTTGGAAAGTTGTGGTTCTTTCATCAATAAAGTGCTGGGTATGATGCCCACAGTAAGTCATCAGAAGGAACACTGAGACTGACCTGCATGATTTTGTACTTTGGACATTTGTTTGTCTGCTAGGAGAGTTGTATTTGTTTTTAAAATGAATATTTATTTTATTTATTTTGAGATTTTATTACATGCAGGCAAGG
>JAWWLV010000183.1:4396143-4426063 GCA_035041135.1 Platyrinchus mystaceus
TGCTAGGAGAGTTGTATTTGTTTTTAAAATGAATATTTATTTTATTTATTTTGAGATTTTATTACATGCAGGCAAGGCCCTAAATTAACAGAAAGAATAACCATTACTTTCTTTAACTTATCTTGTTTCCTTTTTATTTTTCTTTCTTCATAATTAGGAAAAAACATTCTTTAGTAACATAATTCAAGAAGTTCACAGGAGGTGTGTCAAGTTAAGACTCAGGGGACAGACAGGTTCAATATGCTTGTGCATGTTTGCAACATGTGGGATACATACAGGTACCTAAGGTAAAAACCCTTCATGCATTTTTCCTTCCTCCCTGCACGACTGCACCGAGTCAGTGCAGCAAGTAAAAAGCATTAGAAGTGGGCAAAATCCGAGTGTAGTAAATACAAAAATTCTGCACCAGGACATGCTCAGCTCTAAATCACATCTGGAGTGTTCCAGGGCTGCTTTGTGAGAAAATGCTGCTGGTTCAAAGAGGATGATGTGTGTGCTGCAGAAACGGTCTGAGAGTCCACAGTGGTGTTGATGCTCAGCATTCAGCACCACACTGAATTTTTGTGATTTCCATTCTGTTGGCGAGTCAAAAACTCTTTGTGATTCTCAGAGCATGATCCAGCCTGCCTGGGGAGAGGGGGACTGATCATTAACCCAGGCCATTAGGACGACCAAGTTCAGTCCAGTCTGATGGGTGTTCTGTCACACTTGCTTAATTTAATTTCTCCCTTAATATAAACTTTTACCAAAACTTCAATTTACAATTTTCATACCAGCTTTAAGCAGGGTTCAAGGAAAAGATGTAAAGAATTAGAATTAGGTGCAATCTTTCATGTCCTGATTTGATTTTTGCCAACAGGAGAGTTGCAAAGGAGACGAAACATCCGTGGAAATACAGAATGCAAGTTGCTCAGCACACAGAGAGTCCTGACACAATCTGGGTGTTAATTTATTTAAAGCTCATGATATTGCAATGAATTCAGGGTTTGCTTGGCTTTGAGGGAGAAATTGTGCATATATCAGGTAGGAAATGGAGATAATGTTCAACTGCTTATTCTGGCCTCTGCTATTGTGGATTAAGCCTGTGCTGCTTCCTCCTTCACTCTTTGAAAGCAGCAGCACAGCTCCTCGAGAGTAGGATCAAATCCTTGTAAAACTGTGCCCTGGAAGAAAGGAAAGAAGGACAGAAGTCCATTATGGAGGTGAAACAGCATCCTTTCACTGTCGGACAAACCACGTCTTTTCGATCAGGTGAATCGCAAACTCAGAGGAGGAGAGGCTGCGCCATTTCAATTTTATAGCCATATAAATTATAGATAGAAATCACTTCTGGAAGAGAGTGAATTACAATTGCCATGTTCAAACCGACCATTCAAATGGCAGCTGATGGTTAAGTTTTGCGAGATGGTGATCACTGGTAATAGTCGCTAGTAATAATTTTATTTAAATTTCAGCAGTGTCCAGAGACTTCAGTTGAGCTCAGAGCCACTGTGGGAGCCTCTGCACAAACACCTGACAAGAGACCTTTGCAGCATTTTAGAGCAGGAGATAAGAATTGTTATTATTCTCATTTTAGAGATTTAGAGAGATGGAGCAATTTGGGAAATGGCTCCCGGGCAGTCGAAGGCAGAGCACTGCACTGCTGTTAGTAAGCAAAGTGGAAATGCTGTCGATGCTCTGTTGACTGCATTTGAACTATTCTGTCATTTTAAGGCATGCCTTTTCTACCTTAGCTTTTTGGAAGTATTTGGTGTTACAGTTCAATTAATGAAAAGCTGTTTAAGTCCTTTGACAACTTTTTTGTCATGTTTGCAAAGTTGCGTATATATTAGCCCATAACCCCTGCTCAAAGACAACCTTCTCTTACTTAAAATGCCTGTGTTATGGTTTTTATTCCAGTTTTATCTTTGAGTTCAGTACATAAATACTGAAGTTTTCAACCCCAAGTCCACATAAGCAAAACAGAAGAATAATAAATATAATGTTAAATTTTACATGGCACAATGCTGTGTTAACCGCTTTCATGTTCACCGAGTAAAATGGAGGAAAACAATTCGTGTCTGAGCAAACGGAGCGTTTTTATGTTGTGGAGGTCACTGGAACACATCACACTCATTAGAAACACAGAAACCTCAGTAAGAAGTTGAATCCTAGATAAGCACAAGCAAATCTCTAATGAGTAGTCTGTGAATGTGTCAGCTGATTTGTAAAATGTAAATGTTTTATGAGTAATAGGGTTTTAAAGCTGATTTTGATTAATGAAATGCAATCTGCTTATTCCTTCAGCAGTCAGTCAGCCTACAAACATTCAACCAACTAATTAGTCTATTTAGGTAAAGTATTAAATCTGCCTTTTGTTTAAAAATAGGAAAAAGGAAAACAAACCTGCTCTACAAGGTAAGAGCAGTAAGGAAACAACTTCACTGGTGTGAATGACCCGATTATAGAAGTACAGTAATTACATAAAACTTTGCAAGGCTTTGTAGTTCTAAACATACTATTTCAATCTCAAAAGTTAAATTATTAAGAGCTAAAAATAGGGATAAGCAAAAACAATATCTTTATATTTTGCAGACTTTTGCAGACCAAGACAAAGATGGTTTTGTGAAATTGGGAGAGGCCATGAATCTTACAGTTAGTTTAGTGATAACTGAGGTAGACAAGGTCAGAAAGTCTAAGGAGTCTTTCTTGTTTATTGTTTTAATTTGCATCCGTGCCCTCGGTGTGATTGGTTGTGAGCACGGTGGCGTTTGTGAATCGGATCCCTGTGATTGTGCGCTGGAAAAGACGCTCCCAATTAGAACTTGCTGAAAGCCATTGGCACAGATGTTACCCGTGCAGGACCACTGGTTTTGATGTCTGTGATATTCTCAATGGGAAGCATTAAAATGGATTTGGCAGATTTTGTTTGCTCCGGTTTTACCATTCTGCCGAGTTCTGTTTTATCTTGGCTATCCCATTAAAACAAGCAGTCTAGTTCCAAACGTGTGCAGCTCCAGCATAATCCTCTCACAGGGATGCAGTCTGAGAACTGCAGGTGATTAACACCAGTGCCTGAATAAACCATCTACCCTTGGGTTATATTGCTTCCATACCTTGATTAATAAAAAAAACAATCGGAAGAAGAAAGGTAATGACATACTTTGATCCTATAGTCATGTCCATCAAATGTTGCACCTGGAGAGTCAAGATACTTTCAGAGGAGGTGAGATGATACCTTTGTAGGGTCAAGAGAAGGGAGGGTGGTAAAGACAGTCTGCAGAAGATAAATCTCATCTCATTCCCAAGAACTCTTTAGTTCTTTGAAATAATGTAGTGGTTGGGCTGTTCCACTGCAATCCATGGCATTGCCGTCTGAACCAGAGCTTGTAACCTGAGATTAGATGAGGTCAGACACGTGCATAAGATCATACCACAATGGTCAAACCATGCTGGAGCTGTTAGAACACTTCAGAAAGGTTGTATTTCATCTATACATGTTTGGCCACTGATGATAAGTAATAGTTCAACTTCACTGAACTGTAGGTAAGTTTTTCAGATTCAGTCCTTCATCAGTGATAGAGGCTTTGTCTGTTGAGAATTTTTTCTGATTCCTTTTCACATGGTCTCAAAAATAATCTGACTTTTTTTTTTAACAGAATATCTATCTTATTTGTCAGTGTTTTTTTCAGATACTTTTCAGATCCATCTCTTTTCCTCTGGCCTCCTATTTCCCAGTAGTTCTCACAATAACACGCGTTGATTTTCTGTTCTGGTATTGCCAAGACCACCCTGGCAGTACATCAACTGCATCCCTTAGGAAATGCATTACTTCTTCCAGGAAGAGAAGAAAATAGAAAAAAAAATATTATATTTCCATTATATTTCTAAAATAATCTAAATTATCTGCTTCAGTACATGTGCAGACAATACAGCAGAACAGAGTCAAATCTGTTTTCTCTTGTTTCAGAGATTTTCTGTTACTTTTATCATTTCTTTAAGTGAAGAAACTTCTGCAGAAAATGTCACCCAGAATCCTTCTATTTCTCCATTTTGTGTGATCAGAAAGATTTGGTACATAAACACCATTTCATCCTGAAACTGTACTAATCCACATATTATTAATTTAAGTGTTTCCTCAATCCTGCTTAGGATGACTTTGGTAAAAGATCCTCTGGCTGTTATTCAACACGCTTATTCTGCTAATATTTTCATGATTATCCCATTCTCTCTCTTTTGGATGAGAATTAGGATTTATTCTCCAACTACTCTGGAACCTTCTCACCCTTTCAAATATCCCAGGGGGATCTTTCATAATTCAGTTACTGTTCCTCTGCAGCTCTAGCTGTGAAAGCTCAGGCAAAGCTGCTTAGCAAATAAGTGAGCTCACTTTAGAAATAAAGAATTGCTGGATTCACCAGGCTTTTATGTTTGACATATCAGCACCACACGTTGTTTTGCTGGGGTCTCCAGTTCTTCCACTTCCTTGCAGCATCTGTGTCAGCAAAAATGGGTTGTCAACCAAAAAGTGACATAAGCCAAGGATCCTGCCCTTTGCTTTCCATCGATGTGTTTGTAAACTCTTTTAGTTTCTGTTTTCTCTCCTGCGAGACGCTTTCAGCACTTACCCAGTTTAATACCCTCTGAGCATTCAAAAGATAGCAGCTTTACATCTAAAAAGGTTTATAGCTAAGTAAAAGTAGTGAAATGTTGCCATCTTTCCACAGCGGAGTGGCAAATCCTTGGACCAGGACAATGCCTGGAAGTCATAAGTGGGGATGGAAGCGGGAAAACTGCTGGTTTTATTCCAAGCTTTCTGGCACGATGATATTATAAAGCCTCTGGCCACTGCCCCAACAACCTGCAGTGTTTTGGCACTCATATGTTCAAACAGAGTAATTGATGCTGCCCACGGAAGCAGCTTAAGAGTCTTCTCTTCCTCTGCAGATACCGAAGTAAAGAAATCCCAAGAACATACATGGAAACACAGAACCATTAAGGTCCATATGAAAATTGAATCCCAGCCAGAACACCTTGGTTGGTGGAACCCCTTCTGAAAATTAGGAATGAAAAAGCCCTGTGAGGCCACAGTTAGTTCACATTGCTGGTCCATCACTAAAATTGCTAAACACATTCATTATCTGGGCACATTTATTTTAAAAAATGGACAAATGCTTTTTGCTTCAACACTGTTAGCCCATTTTCAGGAGTCAAAATGGTTGTACATTCTGTTAATGTGTTACTGGAATAAAATCATGCTGCACATTTAGGGCTGGATTATGTGGAGAGCAGCCAATACTTGTAGCATTGATTACGAGGTCTATGCCTAAGTAGTTCTCTTCCTGATTTATGAGCCAGGCATTATCATTCATTGAGTGACAGAGTAAGCTACTAGATTTGTTAATTGGACAATAAACCACACTTTCATTCTCCTGTTCCAGCATTTTTCATTAAAAAGAGACATATCTAACATTTAATGAAATGCTTAAATAAATGGATACAGAAGTGTTGAATATAGACCCTTTGCTTGTTTCTGCAGAAAGGAGAAGTGTACAGTGTATTTATTAATTAGTCTGGCAAAATGTAATTAAAGGGCTGCAAACTCTATGAGGAAGTTAACCAGCCTTGTAATAAATACCAATTTATATGTATAGTAGGTCAGCTGGTATTAAGTGAAGAGGTAACCTGCATAGAGACTCATTTTTTTAGCAAGGAGACAATATAAATAAGTTATCATCATGAAAAATACAGCTGACCGTGCAGATTCAAAGGCAGCAGATTGCAATGTTTTCACAAGATCACATAGTTTTTTATCTCCTAGCAACTGTATGCCATTTACATATTTTACCACATCGAACATCTTAAAGAGTTTTTCTGATGACTGGTGTCGGAAAAGAGTCATTGTAGTGTAGTTCCTGGAAGACTGTTGTTTTTCATAACTGTACTTAATGTCTTTATGGGAAGCTATGAAGTGACATAAAAGGTTTTGATGTAAGGAATTTGATATTACAAGCACTTTCAGATTTTTTTTGTGGTGTTTACAAAGACACTGGGGTCTGAGTTCAAGAACTGGCACATCTACTGTTGAATCAGTCTGAGAGGCATCAGCATAAAGTATACAAATATATATATGTGAACTCTGTGTATACATATATATATATATGCACTATGTTAAAACAAATGTAAGATTTTCTTCATAAGGATTTTTCTTCATTAGCTCTGCTCATTAATTATCTTGTGGCTTCTGCAATAGCAGGGCTTCAATTAACACATGGGGCTCCCAGCAATGGCAAGGGAAGGAGTCTGGGGCTGTGCTCTGGCACATGTAGTTGTGATTCTGCCTGGAGGATCAGGCGTGAATTCAGCTGTACATTATTATTTGTGTAGGAAACTTTTCATTTTTGTACCACTAATGGTAATAAGTGCTGAAATTTCAGAAATCGTGAAAAAAGCCAGGAAAATACTGGATCTAGATGTAGACTTCATCCAAAATACATGAGGAAGACTGAGAGTTTGTTGTTACATCATCTGTCCAGTCTTCTCTTTGCTGTAGCTGGGAAGTGGAATGACTCCTTACAGGATTTGAGCTGCTGTGGTGAAGCAAGACCAAGACAGAACCTTTCACTGTAGCATATGGAAAATCATTTGAGCCCATTTGAGCCTCATCACCTGAGCTCATGAAATCACAACACTCTGCTCACTCAGAGATAAGTCTGACACGAGCAGAACTCAAAGGCTAAAAATCTCTTCACTCTCCAAGGGAAATGTTAGGGATTGTAAAAGCAGACCTTGTGTTTGCAGAAGTTTTTTCTGATGACTGAGGGCTGCAACCCTGGACAAACGGAACAGGAGAGTAAAGGCACCAGTAGCTAAGCCGGAATCAGGCCAGCATCACCTGTGGAGAGCCAGGGAGACAACTTGGGATTCGGCTTCATGGAACGAAACAAGGTTATTTTAAGTGCTGAGCTCTGGCTTTCTGCTGTGATCCGCGCTGGAAAGCTGTGCCATCCTGCTGGAAATTACCTCAGGCTGATCCACTGGCACAGCCTGTCCTGAGTCACTTCTCAGGTGCTCTGCAATTTAACAGTGAGCCCAAAACGTGAGCATTGCACCTGTCCCTGCCATTAGGAGTTCACTTGTGCTTCCTATAAATTGCTCCTCGGCCCCACCAATTTTCTATCAATGTAATTGATTGTGTGCCTGTTTCCCTCTCCTGGCAATTCCGTGTAATCAATTATAGCACCCCAGTCAGAGCAGTTGCTTTGGGAAATTTGTGAGATGACACAGACCTCATGCAAGCTGTACAAAATTGCCAATTATGGAACTACACAATCTTTTCTAGGAATGCCATAAAGTGTCGTTATTTACCCTAGAAAGAGAATGTCTAAACAGATTCGTTTCTCATCAAATGCCATTGCTCAGGGATCTGAAAAATATGGAAATGCCTGAGTTTAAATCATCCGTATGCCTGAAACAGCATAAGAAATTAGTTTCTTGAGCTATTTTTATGTTTTTTTTCTAGCTTACAGCTAAATCATGTATTATGGTGAATCATTAACTACTGACTTTTATAGCTAATCCTTATATAGCCCATTTTTAGCTCCGAAGATATTTTTGAAATGCAAGATTTTATAGACCACAACTATGCATCAGACAATGCAATTACCTGTTTTCAACATGTCTCCAAGTTTAGCCTTTCTCTGGAGGAAATATAGCGAGAGGCTGACCTTTATTTATGGTGTGCTTTGTGCTGTTCTTTGATTCCTTCCACAGCCTCACCTTCATGGGGAGTGATTTTCCCATCATTTGGGAGAGATGCACAATTCAATTCCTGCTGTACATAAAATCCCCGCCGATTTGCCGGGCGGACCGAAATAGCCTACATCTGCAATGCCAAATGCTCTGCATCCCCCCCTGTCACCAGGGAGGGGACAAATCAGCTCAAACTGATTCCTGTCAGGATAAGATTGGAGGGACAAACCTGTTTGCTTGCTACATTTCAATTGAGAACAAGTCGGGGCTTTAAACTCCAGTGCAACGTCTCCTGTAATTTCTTTGTATGGATATGCCGATAATCAAATCTTTTTCTTGCCAGAGACAATGCAATTTTATGCTTTGATTTATTCTGAAGCATTTGATTTATAATTCTCCCCAGCCCCGAAGAGTCCTGTTGGAATTGAATAAAGCAGCAGATAACATCCCAATTAGAGTTTTCTACAGGGAACTAAAATAAATAAAGGAAACTCTGCCAAAAAAGAGATCCTTAATGAAACCTGGGGCTCGTAGGTGTTGTAACACATGCAACTCTTGGTGACAGTGGCAACATACAGATAAAACTGAGGATGTAAATAGAAAAGTATGTGGGTTTCACTTTTTTGTGTATGAACTAAAACTGTGGAGAGATGCCTCTGTTGGGTTCATGTGAAGTCCATGGCATCTTTGCTGTGAGCAGAAAATGCCTGGCATGGTCAAAGGTTGAAGACAGGGTGTCCTGGTGAAATGGTTAGTTAAATATAATATGAAAAGAATGTGGTAGAGCAGGAGTGAGTCGGGTGGTGCAGGTAGCACCTGCATATCTGGAAGTGGGGAACAAGGGCAGCTGGGACACAGCCTGGGCTGGTGCTCTCAGGCCTTAAATTACTCTGGGACCTGCCTGAGCTGTAGAAGAGACACTTCGTATGATAAGAAATCTAATAATAATAATAATAATAATAATAATAATATGTTTTTGGGAAAGAGGTTCATGCTTAAAATGGGCAATGTCCTGGCCCTGCAGCAGGGCAGGGCAGTGATGAGGCAGAGAGCAAAGGCTGGCAGGCTCCTTGGATACCTTGTGAGACAGAGACATCAGGGGGTTCAAGGGAATTTCAAAGAATTTTGTCTTGACACATGTCAGACAGGTATCCAAATACCACTTAAATTTCTCTTTTGAGTCTTATGGTCCACATAGAAGAGTAAAAGTCTGCTGAAAGATATAGCTGTGTTTTTGATTGCTCCCTTCTCAAGAACCTCTCAGCATTACTTACAACTCAGTTCATCCTCTTCATTATATTCAGAAATGCTTCACAATATTTTGTTTTTAAGGAGAGTGAAAAGATCCTGTTGTGGTTCAGACAGGTGTACATTAGTACTGAATGATTTGATTTAGACTGACAATTTGAGATGCTTCAGTTGAATGTCAGCTGAGACAAAATTATTCATTTATATTTTTTAAGAGAACAATGGCAAAAAACAAACTATGGAAGTTTTCTTTCCCTAGAAACTTTACAAATAGCTTTGCTTTCATGAGTTTTAGGGGTTCATGTCTACAGTTTGGTCAGGTTTAATCTAAGTCTGTATGTAGAAGATATCTTTGTACCTCATTTTCTGTGCCAACACCACCATGGGCTTCTGCATGGTAGTCAGGGAACCAAGGAATTTATATGTTCATATCTGTAAAAAATAAAAAAAAATAAAAAAAAAAATAAAAAAAAAAATAAAAAAGGGGGGGGCAATATGTCATCTTGGAGAGCTGCTGGATCTGGCTGGTTGCAGAGGACGGGAGTCGGGAGCTGAAAGCAAGGGCAGAGCAGGATTGCTGCAGGGATCTGGATTGGTGTAGGGATCTGGATTGGTGTGGGGTCACATTTAACCTCTGTCCTCAGCTGGGAACCAGATGGAGGGCACAGGAAGAGGGGTGAGAGGTTCTAGATTCACATCACCTGTGACATGTGACAGTACAGAGGTGCCATCTCACCTGTGTGTTGGTGCCCAGGTCTTGCTGGGCCAGCTCTCAAAAAGACAATAATTGTGCCTAGAAAAGGAAAGAATAGAAATTGATTCATGTTGAAGCTGAAGTTTTAATCTTTTTGAGGTGCTGGATGTAAAACTAATAAAAAATATGAGCTTAATTTAAAGACAAGCCTCATCATAAGCACTTGTCCTGCCTGGTAAAGGTAAGGCAGATGATTCATTCTCATATGCAGATGCACCAGCAAGGCTGGGAGTATTCTGCAGTAGATGGTGGGTAATGATGCTTTAAGGGAGCAAATATAACATTCTTGAATTTTTCACAGCTCTCCTTTTTGTTCTTTGTGGACAGGAAAACAATTAGACCTGCAAAGCTCTGCGATGAAGCTCTGGGATAAAGCGACATATCAAATGCCTTTTCTCACGGGGAGGTTAAAGCTTGGTGGGTAAACTTTTAAATAAACAGAAGATTTATTCACAGTAGTTGGGTGCCTTTCTTCCAAACTGAAGGCATCCTTTTAATAAAAATTATCCAGTTCCCCCTTTCCCCGTGGGCTCTGAGGGTGTGTGTCCGCAGGGGCGAGTGCGGGGAGCGCGTTCCCGCTGGCTTTGGATGCCTCACAAGTCTTTCTGTGTGTGCCTTAATAGCCTTCCGAGGGAACTGAAGTCTCATTTTGTGCAACTCTCAATTTAAATCCAGGTCACAGAGATGTTAAATAGCAAATGACACATTTACTGTGCCACCCAGCTGCCTTCTGTAATGCAGCAGGAATGCTCTCTGAGCAGGGACAGTATGCCAATATTAACTTACATACAGGTTGTTTTGTTGTGGATGCTAATGCTAAAAAATAAGGAAAAAAAAAAAAGAAAGGGATGTTGCTCACATTTAAATAGCTACTTATTCCCTTTCCACCTTATCTCCTGAAGTGCTAATGCACTTTCCTGACTGTAGAATTCCTAAAACATTAATTCTTTTTTGTTCAGGCTTTTACATTTATGTTTATTATACCGAAAAACCCATTCTAGTTTCCAGGTCACCAGAAATCAAGATGATACTGTCAATATGCTATTCTAACTCCTGTGCTTAGTTAGAAACCCGAATTGCCTCTTCGGTTTATGATCCTGCCTGTAATATTCTCCTTTTGTTAAGGCACATACTTTATTTCTCCGGGAGGAAAGCAGTTTGACAGAAGCTGCTGCATTATTGCAGCCTGACAAGCAAATAATGAAGTTGGACACCTGCATTCTGTACAAAAAGGCTTTTATCAGGCAGATGGAGAATGTACTCCAGGGCATCAAAAAGGCTCATCAAGAGAGAGAAAATATGGGGGTATTGGGGTATTCGCTACACAGATGTCCTTTCTGCAGTGGTATTGCAAAATACATACCCAAACAGCAGCTAAATTGACTTTTGACCAATAGATGGAGACAAAAAGTGGTTTTCTTCATTAACCAGGTTTGTTCCTACTGAGAAGGTCAGTTTGCCTGCAGTTCTTTCTCTGGTAGTGAGTTTGTTAAATGCAGATGGGTGTATTTATTTTTTTGCAGTTGTGGTGGGGGTTTTTGTTTGTTTTGGGGTTTTTTTGTTTGTTTGTTTTTTGTTGTTTGGTTTTTTCCCCACAATGAATATTATTATCTGAGGGATTTAGCTCTGCTGATGCCTTCTCAGGCTCCACGGTTTGTTTTCCCTGAGTTCACGATGCTTCGAAACAGCTTTTGGTGTTCAGGACTTCAGGTTTACTTCAACGCTTTTTAACCTCATACAGACACTTTCTGAACTTCAAGTATGGCAATTGTCATCTTGCTAAACATCAGGTCATCTACTTTGCAACTCCCAGAACCTACAGCAACTCCTCAAGGCAGGGAAAACCTTCAGCCCCTGGGTCCTGCAGCTGCCCTCTAGAATACTTTGGAGTACACCAGGGTCACTGTCACTCACCCCAGGAGGTGGATAGAAAGCTGGAGTGACCTGGAGCAAACAGCTGCTGGAGCAAACAGCACCTGACTTCAGCTTTCATCTTGTTAAATGGGGCTGTTTTACAGCACCACATATTTGCTAGGAATTTCACAGGTGTTTATTCCTAACTGTGGAACAGCTCGGCCACCAACTCCAAGAACTTGCTTTACTTTATGCTGCTTTAAGGCATTTCCATAGTGTGGTGTGTTTTATACAGGCAGTCAAAAGCACAGATTTGAACCCCTGCCACATGTAGCCCAGAGGGATGGTGGATGCCCCATGGCTGGAAGGGTTCAAGGAAAGGTTGGATGGGGCTTTGAGCAACCTGGTCTAGTGAAAGCTGTCCCTGCCCGTGCTTTTTTCACTGCTCATGTGTCAGTGGTTTTAATTTAAAAGTCAGTCTCATATTGCAACTTACCCTTTTCTGAATCCTTCTGCCTTCTAGGACTGAGTTACCCAATATCTAAGTTAGAACTTTCTTTTTCCAGTCACCAGTTGCACGGCTTAAGCTCTTCTTTCTTAGGTGTTCTAATTGCCACATTTAAAATGCACACATTTATTCTTACATCCTTATTCAGCACTGAAACTGTTGTCTTATAAAACTAATGTAGATAATTGTGTGCTTAGAAAAAAAAAAAAAAAGAACCACATAAAAAACCCCTAAACTCCAGTACTGTTCTGCCATCTGTTGATTATGTTTTGCTGAGCTGTAGTGAATCAGTACCTATTTCTGATCCTTGAATCTAAACATAATTTCAGTTTAGCTCTGATTTCCTCAAACCACAAACTACTGTGTTTAATTTATAAATTGCTTCTTATGAATTCCGCTCATGGCTGGTGAATATAATTAACATTTTCTTGCAAAAAACCTGTACCTATAAATATCAAGGCCGTGGCACACATTATTAATTAAAAAATGATGGGGGTTGTTGCTTTTACAAATATATAAATAGCTTTTCAAAAACATGTCATAAATGTTCACCTACCCTTTCTAATAAGTACAAATATATTTATTTTATGTTTATTAGGAAGGGGATGTGAGAATACCGCAGTAGTATTCAAGTATTGCAGCAGGATCAAATTAATGAGACCTGGAATCACTGCTCAGTACTAAACAAGCCTTCCCCAGGCACACAGTTGAATTCAGTCCTGTGTGTAAGAAGATACATTAAAATATAATTTCTAACCTAGGATCAAGGCAATCTGGCATCTCTATCTTTTCACTATTAATTACTTCACCACACAAGCCTGTTTGGATTTCACACAATGTCCAGTCTGTTCACAGGTTGGAAAATAAACCAACCCACTGCAATAAATTTGAGAAAGTAAAAGCAAAAAAAACCAACCAAACAAACAAAACTGTGCAAAATGGGTTATAATCTTCCCCCTTGGACTGACTTTGTTAAAACCACCCTCCGCCTGTGCTGCAGGTCAGCTGTTAGTCCTGCTCCTGTTCTCTACTTGCTCCTGGTTTCTTTGGGTTTTTTTTGGGATTGCCTTCCTGCCCTTTTTTTCCCAAGGCTTGGATCCTAGTACCTATAGGAATTGCCTGGGCAGCTGATAGGGGAAGTTTGTCTCCTACAGCTCATCTTTTCATAATTAAATAAACACAGGAGATTTAAACAGAGAGGCACAATTTTGAACTTATCAAATAAGCAACAAAAGTCCCTTAAACACAACTAGGTTTTTAATTACCCACTTACTATTGATCTTCTCAGGCTTCAGCGATGGTGCAGCAGAGCAGCAGCCTGTTATTCTGCTGGGTAGGATGGAAATTTGGGAGGATGAAGCATTTTCAAGTGTCTGCCTCTTTTTCCTGGTGCTGCATTTTCCTTGTTTCTCCCTAGCAAGGATTTCTGATGGATTTTCTTATTTTCTTGGCTAGATGGCAGATCCTTGAAACCTTTCTTTTCTGGCATGCACAAACAAGGCTTTTCTTCAATATGAAATATTTATAGAATAAAACACTTACAAAGATGTTAAAGGACATAGAGCATTTAGTCTTGGTCCCAACCTTTCCAGTTTCATTTAACCCCATACGGGTGGAATTCTGCTGGAATTCTGCCATATAGTTGTGAGTCAGAAATAAGGTTATGAGTTTCAGAATTGTTGTTCATAATTTAGCCCCAAGGTCTAAACCCCTAAATAAGGGGTTTACATAAAAATAACTGCTTGGCTTAAGCAATATTTGGTTTTATTTAGTTTTCTAATGTACCCAGCACCCAATTTTCCATGTATTATCATGCCAAACTAAATTTGTCCATGAACAAGCCCAGATCAACAGGGGATTTGATTAGGACAAGAAAATTAATTGTTACTGGGATTTAGAGTTGATTTGAACCCACTAAGGAGAGGGTAGCCCTATATTTCACCTTGATTAAAGAAAAAAAAGTCAGGTATTATACAATTACAGCAAAAGTGACATTATGATTTATTGTGTCAAACCTTTTCTTTCTTCTTACAGCACCACAAAGGTCACTGACAAAACAAGTCTGCTGCATAAGATCGAGAAAGAAACTTGTAGTGTGAATAAAAGCCAGGAATGTCATTTTTAATTTTCAATGTCCCTGCTTTTGTGGCAGGGAGCCAGACCTTAACATTTCACTTGCTTTTAGAAAAAATTATGTTCAATGCTTTTTTCAGAGGAGTCCAATTGAACTCCCTGGGGTGTAGGAGTCAGGTTGGAGGTGTAGTTTGGGGGATGTTAGAAAAATGATATGCAAACTTTTATTTATTGGGTTTTTTTAATGACATATAACCTGCTCTGATGGGATTCCTAGTGGTTATTTTTTTCAAAGCTGTTTTATGTCAAAAGGGAGAAAGAAGTTGTTTAGAAAAACTAGCAGTGGCACATGTTGGCACTGCCCTGCACCGTCACGGAAATTGTTTCTAATTCTTCCAACTCGTGGTGCAACTGGAAAGCAGGAAGAAAACCAGACACCTGGGCTGAATTATTTTGCAAACCAATGTTATTTATAAATTAAGAGTATTAATTGCAGAGGAAATGAATGGCAAACATCCAACAGTCATATTTGTGCATGTTGAGTTTCTTCTGAAGTGGATTGCTCAGTTCTTAAGACTATTAGTAGTGTGATTTTAAACAGTCTTAGTGACACGGAATTACAGAAGACTTTTGATTCTTAAATAAGCAAATCCCTTTGATTACTTTTGTACATTTCTAATGGTAAACATGATTATCTTTAGTGTGGCGACGCTCTCTTTGGGATGAAGAGCAGCTCAATTTTCACGCCTCTTTTTTCCAGGCTTCCAAAGTGTTTTATAAAGCAGCATCTTTCCATGTCAGACACCAGAGCATGGTAAGCACATGCACCAAAGATCACAGAGGTTATTAGTGATTTTTCAGCTGACTACAGTGATCTTTGATGTGCTTGGCAATATTTAACTAAGTCTTCACACGCTGCTGTTCCTGCAGGTTGGGTTCAGAAGGTGCAATGCAGAACGACTGAAACAAGTCAAATAAACCGATTGTTCTGTTAAAACAAGCAATCAGTAAAGGGCTAGAAAATCCCATTCTGGCAAGAAAACACTCTAGCTTTGTTCTTTGGTGTTATGATGTTATGAAGAGCCCTCAGCAGAGCTTTACATTTGTGTTATGTGAATGTTTATCTCCAGACCTCTACCCGTGTAGTGTATAATTTGAAACACTATCCATTCTCTTTCCTTTTTTTTACAGGTGGTCTCCATTTCATACAGGCTTAGGTGATTCAGATAAATTAAAACAAGCATCTCTACAGACAGAGTTATTTCAGTTTATATGGCATATTCCACTTTACACAGACTGCCTGTGGTGCACAAATCTGTTACTCATGGTAACAGGTTCCTGTGTCCATGACTTTAATCTGTTTTTTAAAAAGTGGATTTAAACCATGGTAAAAATGATTTGTGAGTTTACAAAGTCTTTCCACTAGTTTAGCTAGATTAATTTAAAATCATGCTAAGTCAAATAACAACTTGATGTAGATAAGCCCTTATTCTTTCCCTATCTTTCTCTTTCACATGTCCCTTGTTCTTATAATCTCTTATGACTATGTATATTGCAGGACATATTTTGGTATAATTTAGCAACAAGAACTCTTGAGCTCTTTCCCCTGCAGCTACAAGAGATGGCCAGGTTTATGAAAGAAGATAGTTACAGCTCACTGTTGTAAAAATAGTACTTATAATAATACCTAAAGCTCATGGAAACTAACCACATGTCCAGTCAGCTAAATGGCTAGGAAATGTCTCAGTCTTTGAAATCCAAAACACAGTGATTTAATTTTTGCTCATATTGTGGTAACTGGCAGAAACCTGACTGACTACAGTAATACAGCATTTGGGAAGGAAAATAGGTTGGCTCTATCATAATATTTCCCCAAGGCTCCCATGATCTGTGGATAGAAACTTGATATACAAAGTTCACACTTCTGGGGATATTTGCACATATAGTTTATCTAGCTGGTGCACGTGTGATGGAAAGAATGTGGCTGTGGGGCAGAAAATTATTGAATTCCTCCTATAGTGAAAATAAACTGAGGGATATGAAATCATTGTCAATTGAACTTGGCCAATTTCTGGTTGCGCAGATTAAAAATGGGTAATTTTGGAAGAAATAGTTACATATAGCAATATCAGTGCTGAAGAGAGCTGATTGCACAAGCTTCCATCCCATTCTGTGCAAGTCCTGCTTCTTTGGCATGGCCTGGCCTTTAATCATGCTGCTTTCCCACCTCTGGAGGACAGGGTGGAGCAGAAGGCCAAGAGTGGCCTCACAGGATATATAAAGGGCATCTTTGGATTCAAAAGTGCTGAGAAAAGAGGCTTTCATTTAATTCAGCCAGAAGTGCCAGGGATGGGCTCTGCCTCCAGCTGGGTCCTCATTAGAGGAGATACCTGAGAGATGCTTCATGGGTTTGAGATGAGAGGTACTGTACAGTATGTGGGTATGGGTGAGTGAAAGTAGGCAATGGCATGGATTATGTAGGGAAAGTGGGAGAAACTTATCATGGAAGTCTGTATAGGTAAGATTGGGAATCCTGCCTTACATTAATTGTGGTATCAGTGATTAGCATCCCTGGATTGGCAGCCCTGTATTCTTTCTAAGCTTCTAAAACCAGGCAGTGATTCTCCTAGCAAAAATGATTACAGTAGTAGTACCCTGACTTTCCTCCTGAATGCAAACATTATTCAAATAAATACTGAGGAAAAAGAATTTCAGAAAAAAAATAGTGAAAAATGTGACTCTTTTCGAGGAAAAAAAAAAAAAACAAACCACAAACACACAAAGCCCAAACTTATCAAAACTTCTTAAGTAGTTCTTCAACTCCAGAGTGTTTCAGTAGGACTCAATATAAGACTAACCTAAATGTCAGTATCTACGTGCAGCCCACGTGTCTCATCTGCTGTGCTGGTGGAGACTTGATTGATGAAGCCCACGAGCCCTGGGGAGTGGTTGGGTCTAATTCCCGCTGTGTTACTCTGCAGATTCCTCTGCCTCCACACACTGGATCTCCAGTGGAGATGGATTTTAGGCATCTGGCTCATCTACAGGCATATGCATACTGACATGGAAATGGAATGTTCTTGTACTGCAGCTCTCTTGCCATGACCTCAGCCAGCCAAGCTATTCTGGAGCTTATAAACTTTTAACTCCATCTTAATGAAGTTGAGCTGGTAGAAAGTCCCATATAAATAATTTAATAATATGTCTGAATGAAATGGCTGCTATCTAACTAGTAGAAATAACAGAAGTGATTAAATTAAATTCAATATACACATTAGCCACTGAACTACACAGCCATAAAAAAAAAAAAAAAGAAGACTGTGGTCTGAAGAGTTGTCTCTTTTCCTCCCACAGCTTTATAATTATATCTTCAGGGAAATGCCACAGCTCAGCATTTAACGATCTGCCATCAGAGACATTTATGAGGAGATTTTCAGGGAAGGAGAGAGTTGATGGTGTCTTTTGAACCAAAAAAAGCAGTCACTGAATAGTCTGGCAATCATCTGCTGAGATGAGCATTGATCCATATATTTACATATCATGCGAAGGTAATAATTCTAAGATTTTCCTCCAAGAAAATCCTAACAAGGTCACGATCTCCCAGGAAATATTTGGAAAATAGAGCATTAATCTTGGACAATGTCAATCTGTCATTGCCCTGCAACAGATTTGTATGGTTTGAAAGAACACAGCTGGTCAGTTTGGTGACACTGATTGTTTTCCATGAGGGAAAACCCAGCCTTTTTGGAACCCTGAAGCACTGGGTATACTGGAAAAGGGGGAGACATTTGCAATGTTGGAAGCAGTGGAATGAAGTATTCATGCAGAATTAACAGATGGCACAGAGTAAACAAATGGAAAAATTAGCAAAATACTTTTCCTAGTGCCAGACTGTAAATCAAATTGAAATATCCTGTGTAGCCATAGCTGGTGCAGATATGGAGATATTACTGTTTCTTTGGAGGTGGAAAGTAAGAGACTGGATGAAGACTAATCTATTAAAGGCTAAGCATGAGGAACTTCCAAATTAAACAGATATATAATTTCCCAAATGGACAAGGAAAAGTCCAGGTTGTGGCTGTCAAGTTTTTCTTAGACATTTCAAAACTTGGCTTTCATAACTGCTCGTCTCTTTGAGCAGATTAGATTGTCCAAATGGATCCTGAGATTCAGGAAAAGATCAAGTACCCTTAAGAAGAAAAAGGCAGACTTAAACAGACCTGTGAGTGCATTTATTTGACTCACTGAGATGTTCAATAAGGGTTGATGAAGTCTCTTATATTAAGTTGCATGCACTCCTAATCTAGTGAGACAGGGATTTCCAAGATGATATTGTCAGATTCCAGGTGAGCTGGTAAAAACATCCACTGCTTTGTCATTTATAGTGACTGTTTATCACTCACATTTTTCCCAGCATAGGCAGCCACACACATAACTCACAATCATTTCTACTTACAGCAAAAGTCACAGTACTGTGTACTGTTACCTTTTATCCATTTTTAAGTTGGTAGCTCCTACTGACTTCATTCATGGACTTGCACCTCACAAAATAGCTGAGCTGTTTGTGTAAGAGTGACCATAATATGCACTTTCTTTTGGGCATCTGCTGCAGCCCATGAACAGGAGAGTCCCTCATCACTGCTGGGATTTTGCAAAGCAGGAAGTACCAAAAAAAGCTGGTTTAATTTCAAGCTCCATTAGACACAGTGTTTGCCAAATGGAAGAAGACCAAATTGGTTGGAAATCTTGTCCTGTGACCTCTATGTTGGTATTAAAAATCAGAAAGAGTAGGTAGTAATAAACAGAAATCACACAATATATCATCTGAATCACTTCCTTTAACTCACTGAGTCTTTTAATTATTTATTTTTTTTTCTTGTAGAAATGTAAAGTACTTAACTCTGGGGCTATTGATTACAGAACTGTAGTATCACCCTGGGTTTTCCAGTACCAGATTGTTGAGATCAGTGTTTGAATGCCGTAAAGACAATTAGACCATGTATAAATTTATATATCTGTGTGTGTGTGTGCACATACATAAATTTTCCTTCATTTTTCTTTATCCCTCTTTTAAAATGCTGAAAATGCATGCATGGCACTATATGATGTGAACACTGCAATTAGAGGAAGGAAATAGTATAATTAATAAACAGTAAAGCTGATTTTAATCCAATCTATTATTTTTACCGTGAGTTTTAAGTGGGAAGATTTATTCCTCCCTCTGCATACTGAAGTGCTTGTCTTCATGTAGAGCTTTTCCCCCAGGAAGCTCTGTGTTCAAGTCTCATCAGATGTACTGTCGCTGCAGTGTTGATGTGTTTTTCATACTGCAAATGTGTTGTCACAGATTCTGGGGGTGATGGGATCCTGCCCAGGAATTGAGAGCTGGGGCCTGTTGAGTAGATTGAATGGTGTTTTACAATTTTAAATGTATATCTAAATGATGAGGTCATACTCAAGTTTTTAAGGTCCACCAAAAGTCATCTGCTTGTTCCACGTCCAGCTCAAGTGTTTGTAGGGTAAGCTGTGGTCGACAGCAGCTGGACATGAGCCAGAGTGTGTGCCAAGGTGGCCAAGGTGGTATCCTGGCTTGTATCAGCAGTAGTGTGGCCAGCAGGACCAGGGAAGTGATTGCCCCTCTGTACTGGGCACTGGTGAGGTCACAGCTGGAATCCTTTGTTCAGTTCTGGGCCCCTCACTACACAGAAAACACTGAGAAGCTGCAGCGTGTCCAGAGAAGAGCAACAGAGCTGGGGAAGGGTCTGGAGCACAAGTGTGGTGAGGAGCAGCTGAGGGAGCTGGGGGGGCTCAGCCTGGAGAGAAGGAGGCTCAGGAAGGACCTTCTCACTCTTTACAACTACCTGAAAGGAGGTTGGAGCCAGGTGGGGTCGGTCTCTTCTCCCAGGGAACAAGTGATAGGATGAGAGGAAATGTCCTCGGGTTGTGCCAGGGGAGGTTCAGGTTGGTTATTAGGGAAAATTTCTTCACTGAAAGGCTTTCAAGTCCTGGAATGGGCTTCCCAGGGAAATGGTGGAATCACCATCCCTGCAGGTATGTAAAAGACGTGTAGATGTGGCACATGGGGACATGGTTTAGTGGTGGGCTTGGCAGTGCTGGGGGAATGGTTGGACTTGATGGTCTTAGGTGGCTTTTCCAACCTAAAAGATTCTGTGGTTCTGTGTTCAGTAATTAATGTAAGAAATATCTCTAATAAGCAGCGGGTCAGGCCTCTGCTCTGATGTATTGGTTCAATTGATCCAGCAGCTGGAGTTGATTGATACAGAGGTGTTTGTACCCCTCCCTGCAGGTTGGGCTGTCACTGCTGGCTGTGGCACATGCCCCAGTGCCATTTGTAGGTCTGCCAGGGCCCGGGAGTAGCTGTCGGGTGTCTGAACTACACATCTCTTTCTACACATCATTTTTTAAAATTTCCCCCTCGAGAGCTATTACCAGAATTGCCAGCAGAAGGTAGTGTGAAATATTAAAGCTATCCTTTGTTTGGAAAACAGGGACCCTGGGGAGGCAATAGAGACGCAGGATCTCAAGTCACATCCCTTGATGTGAGGGGTGGGGAGGGCGGGGGGGGGGCTCAGACTGGAGGTGTTGCCAAAGGTGAGGCAGACAAGACGAGCGGGAGAGTTAAACTGATTCAACGGAACCGATTTCGGTTGAATCCAATTTAAAATGGATATATGTTTTTGTGCTTGTTCCTTAGGAAAGATGGAATCAGTTCCCAAATCAGCCCCCCTGGGGGCTGCGCAGGCCGCCCACGCGTGGTGTTGGTATGCAGTGCCAGCAGCAGGCTCCTGCATCCCAGAGTGCTGGGGAGTGAATGTCAGCTCGTTTAATCTTTGTCAGCGTGGTCCTCCCTCACTTCATCCTCTGAAAAGAAAGTTTAAAAGGATGCATTTAGAGAAATGTTTTCAGGATTCACTGGAGGAGCTGTGCTCCTGGGTATCTCCTGGCTTTAGTTTAACCCATGACTCTCCAGGCAGGTGATTTCACAGTGCCCTCCAGCACCAGAGCTGGAGCACTGAGTTCTTACTGAAGCTGGTAATACAGTGATTGCTCTGTAACTCAGGAGGGAAATAGCAGTGTGTGTGTGCTGGGCACTGTTTAAAAAGTCAGTGTTTACCAGGAGGTAGGAAATTCTATAGGGATTTCTTTAGCTGGAGCCAGATCCATCCTTGTCTGTCACTCAGATTTTGTGCATGTATGTTTCTGTTCATGTATATGTTTCTGTTCATATATGTAGTCCAGTATCTTTCTCTCTCTCTCTCTCTCTCTCTCTCTCTCTCTCTCTCTCTCTCTCTCATCTATCTGTCTATCTACCTCTACATATATATCAAGGTTAGTAAGGAAAGAAATTGATATGATCTCATATAGAGAAGAAAGTAAGTGTTTTCTGGGTTTGCCACAAAACAAGCAATTCTCACCACTTCAGTGCCTGATTTTTTTTTTACTGGTCGTTTTGAGAACGTGCTGAATATATTGGCATGTTTGCATTCATGCAAATCCTTTGGATGCTGCAGGATGACAAGAGACTTTTACAGCCTGGAAAGAGCAGCTCGTATAGCCTTTCCTACAGAAGCCTCCTCTCCCATACCAGTGATTCCTACTTCCCAGGGAGCGGAAGACAGCACACACTGCTCGGCTTTATTGCAAGGCACTGCACCAGCTGAAGAATTGGATCCACTCATTCAGGACAAGTAAGCAAATTCAGCTGGCTGATGAAAGGAAGCCTAGACAACGGTGTTCAAACACTCGCTCCCATTTCCTCCCCCCTCCCCAGATGTCTGGTTTCAGTTTTAAAACATAATAACATTTCATTAAGGAGTCATAGCAACCCCTCACTAATTTGTGAAGAGTACATCGTGAGCTACATTCTGTACTTATCAACATTTGAGCACTTTAGATCTTGTTTCATCTCATTAGTGGATGTTTATGGGACCTGAGGGTTTCAGCACTCTCTGACTCATTAGTCAGCCTGTGGTGGTGCAGGTTATATACTACAGGAAACAATTTCCCAGCCTTTAAAATGCTCACACAACCTTCAACACAAGTTCAGTCAGAAGTGCTTTCTCACGTTAAACAGTCAGAAAGGAATGTGCAAAGGTGTGTTGTTTTTCTTCAAAAGACACCACTTAGTAGAACCCTGCGTATATCAAAGTCACGGTGTGCTCGGTCGCAGACAGCTGCACCACCACAGAGATGTAATTTCAAAGAGCTGGATATTTAAATTGCTGGTTTTGGAAAATTTAGCCACGGGATGGCATTTACAGGAGACAGCAAACCAGAAGAATGCGTTGTGTAAGAAAATTGCTTGGTGTTAACATCAGAAAGAGTAGGAATTCTCTTTTTTCCCACTCGTCTACTGTACCGAAGTATTTTTTTTCCCCAAAATACTGCAGTTAACTTAGGTTCATGCAGGATTTAATTTGTATGAAAAGAAATGTTCTATTTCCTCCACTAAATTTATTAAGCAGTGCACCATTTAGTAAACTGTCAGTAGCATCTGTTGGAGAAAGGCAAATAAAATGCTGATGCAGGAGAGGGTAGTTTGTCCAGATTACTGATATGTAGTTTCACATACCATGAAAGAATTCCCTGGGTGCATAATTTATTAGGAAATAATGCACCAATCTGCTTTTTGTGGCTTTGTTTCTAATAATGCTTTTCTTCCCCATCACAATGTACAATTTTCTCCGAAATGCACTAACAAATAAGAAAAACAAATACAAGTGTGAATTAAGAGTGTGATGTAAACGACAGAGCAGGAATGGCATCTTAAATTTGTTTACAATATGCTGCAAGTCAAAGCATAGGAAACTGCTTCATTAATGAGCAGTTAATAGTCATGTTAATTAGGAAATCACAGAAAAAATGTGCCTCTTGCGTGATAATTGCCTTATTAACACTGCATAGACTGTATCCATTTTTCAAGGATTATTGTGGAAGTCAGATTCACTTGTGCTTTTCAGATGGCAGAGATTTGCTCTGTTATAGGTGGAGCCCTGGTGCTGTCACTGGGGGAAGATAACTGGTAGGGCCCTTAAAAACCTCTGCCTGAATGGAAATGTGATGAAGATCAGTATCAGATCTTATCTGAATAAATATTTCTGAATTTTTACAGTTGCTACCTGGCAAACTGTGCTTATGGAATAATAACTTTACAAATTGGAAATCTCTAGCCTCATTCATCAAGTGGACCTACACAAACACTGCCTAAGTTTGCTACCAAACTTTTATACATGAATCGCTGGGCGTGCTGTGGCTTTGATGGGAAACGTAAAGCTGAGGGCTCGTTGAGGGGAATTGGATTTGACAGAAAAAAAAGGCAATATTTGATTTCAAAAGCTGAAGTACAGATAGAAGCAACGGCAGTGCTTTTCTTCCACGCCAACAACGAAACCGAACAGTTTGCAGAACAGCAAGTTGTTAAGCAACAGCTCATCATCCTCCAAGAGCCTCCCACTGCTGGAGCTGTCAGAGGACACAGCAGCACAGCCTGAAACCCCCTCATGTGAGGCCGAGGCTGTCAGGGATGTGGCAGAGGATGTGCTGCACCTCTGGCATCAGGGCAGCTCCAGCATGTGCTGCACTTCCAGCTCTGCCCTGGCTCACGCGGATCCAAAGTAGTTTGCGGGCCCCGAATGTTTACAGGAGGATGGAAACACTGCACTTAGTCCGTGTTACAGCCTTTTTAGCAATTAGTTCAAGATGACACTGGTAATTGTGGTGTGAGGACCCTGCTAATTGAAGCCAGCCCAGCTCAGTACCTGTGCACTCGCTGGAGTGGCTGTGCTTGAGAACCAGGTGGCACTTGAGGAAAGTCTTCAGCCTCTTGTGATTGTTTCATTTTATCCATGTTTCGTGATTCATTTCTTCAGCTGTACTAACACAAGGGTAAAAGCTGTGTTGCTAGAGCTGTCTGGCAGCACAGCTTTCCAAGCTTGTTTTTTTTTTTTTTAATGTTACTTGAAGCAAAGTGCTTCCTTTTCTGCCGTGCAGAACTGGTGCCTCTGTAGCAGAGTGGCAGCATCCACACACACCTGGGCTCGTGCCATTGCTGTATCATCCCTGTAGAGGTATCCAGGCAGTGGGTGTCAGAACAGTTTGAGAGATCCATGAGAAACCTTCTCAAGTGGAAGCTGAAGGCTGGAGGTCTCTGGCAGGATTCAGAATAAATGTGATTTTTTTTTTCCCATGATCAAGATGTAAGTTTGATAGGAACAGTTGTAGCTCTGCCTGGAAGCAAAGTGTCCCCTTTTTGGTGGGCTTTCAGCTTGATGGAGGGTCATAAGGCAAATGAATCAAGGAAATGAGGGAAAGGACTAGGACTTTAGGGAAGGTTTTGTGCACCTCTTTATTTTTAGATCTTTGCCCTGGGTTGCCACAGATTGTCCTGGCAGCACTTCCTTCCAGAACAGGACAATTCTGTCAGTCTGACTTCATAGCCTGACTTAAATATTGTTTAGGTGATCAGCCCTGAAGAATCAAGGGAAGGTGCTTTTCTCTGATGTCTTTAGGGGCAAGAGGATTTGCTGCAAGATCACGGGAAACTTTAAGGGACCAAATATTAAGTTCTCTCTTAAGCTTATATATCTCTTGTCAGGTGTTTTCAGTAGTACAGAGCAAGTTAGTAGAGTTACTTCAGGTCTTTTCTCTCTGTAACTTCTGGAGAACAGGACGTCATCAAGGTCCTGGAATTGCTGCTTTTAAAGGCTGTTTTGAGGACTTTCTTTGTCCAGTACCCTGTATGGGTGGAGTGTTTAGCCCTGGGCAGCAGCCAATGATTTTTGCTCTTCATGTTGGCAAGTTGTGTCACCTGATGACTCAACAGGGATTTTCTCTCTTCAACTGTGCTGGCTTCTTTCTGTTCCCAAAATCATATCTCTCCTTCCCACTGTCCTTTCCCAGTGTTTTTCCTCTTGCTCTGTCCCTGGTGTGTACCCTCTGGAGTTCAGGATGGACCTGCAGGGCTCTCCAGGGGCCGAGGAGATGTTGCCAACAAATGCCTGGAGGATAATAGCAGGAATGGGCAGGATGTGCACCAGATCTGCCGTGCTGGTGGCTGTTGGGAGGACAGGTGAGGTGTCCAGATGGGAGGACCGATGGTAACCATAGTCAGCACTATCTCCTCTCCACAGAGAATCCCACTGCTAGGAGTTCTGCTAGGAAAGATCCATAACTCCTTCAAAAGTACTGACAAAAAATATTTCTGTGGGTAAATTTGCCACAGATTTCCACACTGAAAGCATGACTTCTTATCTAAAATCACATCTAAATGTGGTTTTGCAAAGTCTGCCTTCTAACGAAGCATTTGTCCTTGGCCGTGGTCCATCCAATGGAGCATCCTGGCTGCAGCCTTGGATTTGATTAAGTAGACTACTTACATCTTCTTCACTATACAGTGATACATCTGGACACCAGCTCAGCAGACACTGAAGTGTTTTATTAGAGTCAGAGACTTGTAAAAATGTATTGCTGAACTGCTGTAGACAAAGCTCTTTGGTGAGCTGGAAAATGAAGAAGAAGCAGGAGTTGCTGCAGGGGTCTGATTCACTGTTCCACTATGAATCAGCTGAAATGACTGGGGCCACAGAGATGCCACACTGGGGTGACATGGTGCTGAAACAGGTCCTTGTGCTTGGAAACACAGGCACTGCATTTTCCAATTGCTTTATGATTTTACCACGTCGATGCTGAGCAAGGGGAACGGGCACAGATCTCATTTCCTGTTGTTATCAATAACGGTGACAGTTCATAACTCCCCAGTGGGTTAGATAATGTTTTTGTTCATTTTTCACTTTTATATAAATGAACAAAAAGAACTGGCAATAAGCACATGGCAGGCAAGAGCATCCTGATGCTCATCACGTGCAAAATTTATACAGTGATTGCAGTAGTAAAAACAAGGGAATATTCCAGTTTAAATCCACTCTTTACTTTGATCCGGTTCACCTACATGGCAAACAATATTTCTTCTTGCTATGAGATAGATGTCACCTTTTATAAAGATATGAGGAAAACCAGTAATTGTTCCAGTCAACGATGACATTTGTCAGATGCCATTTAGTGAACTCAATCTCTTTACTTGTTCAAAGTGTTGTTTGTGAAATCCTTGATGTCTGACACATTGATTTGTCTGTGCAAAAAGCAGAAATACCTAACAGTTGCCACAGAACAAAGTTTCCCAGTGGGTGTCCAAGCCACAGGTCCTTCTGGGCCACGTGGTGAGAGTTTCTTTAGCTGCAACCCAGAGGATGCACGGAGGGGGATAGGGAACTGGGAACTGCTGCCAAGTACCCACATCTAAACACAGCCTTAGGGATTATACCTGCTTCCTTCTGCATCAGCTCTCATAAGCTCCCATAGTCCCTTATTTATGGAGAACATTGTTTATATAAGGCACTGTCTCTATGGTTAAAAAAAAAAAAGGGCTAATATATAAATGTTGTGATTTTCATTTAATAATATAACTGACTCAGTTGCTGTTTAATATCTCATTTCATGCCAAACAAAGTCCCCAAAGTCATATTGTGCTGTTTATCTAAATAGCAAATAAATTTTTTTCAAGTTTGAAAGTCTAGAAAGCAAATATTAACTGGTCTTAAAATACGTGTGCTTCATGCTCTGGTGTAAGGAAAATGTAGTCTTTGCAGTTCTATTTGATTGCTCTGTTCTACAGAGCAATGTTTCTTCTGCTCAGATAATTTTTTCCCTGTGAATGTTTAATCAGAGGATGTGATTTGACTCCTTTCACTGTTTAGGGCATTAGTACAGGTCATGCTGTGTGATGTACGTTTTACATGGTATTCTGCTTTCACAAAAAGCTAATGAACATGAGCATTTGGGATTCACTGGAAATGGTCTACTTAATGTGGTGCTTCTGTAGCAGATACAGTCCTTTTCCAAGTTACTGCTTCTCCAGTCCTTGCAGCTATTCCTGTCAGATACACTAGGGACCACTGGCAAGGACATGGAGTACACTGGCTTTTTTTAGTGCCAGAATGACTCTAATCGATCTTATTTATTCTTTTCACTAACATTCAACGGGAAGAAAAGCTCCAAATTCAGACTTGTAGCAGCAACTTCATTAAGACATGAATGAGGAATACAGAGAACTTCAGTGCCTGGGATACTTCTTAACAGACTTCTCAGAGTATTTCCATGTCAACAGGAGTCTAACCCTGATCTTTTTCTGAAGCCCACAATGACTTTTCTATTAAATGCACTGGCTCAGCATTGGCTGGTAATAAAAGAAGAGGGTGATTGTCCTTCATACTAAACCTTTCAGCCCAGATCATTGTAAAAGTGGTGTTAGTGTGATTAAGAAGATCCAGGCCAAGACTATTTAACTGCTTAATCTTAGAAATGAGATAGCACAGGTTGCACTGTGAATGCCTGGGCTGCAAGATCAGCACAAGAGGTGCTTTTAAAGAATATATACGTGAAATTGTCTTGCCTGCCCATGAAAAACACTGGATGAATGCATTTGTTCCACTTCTGCTGTGAAGGCAGCAAGGATCCCCCATCCCTGGAAGTTCAGCAATTACATGGCTACTGTGCCCTACAAAGGGAGAAGACTACAGCTGTTGCTCTGCCCCCTTGAACCAATCATTTGTGAAACCAGTGCAGTTTTAGGTTGGAGACTTTGTTCACCCAGTCCAAATTTCCATCCACTTTAGATACCAAAGCTGTGTGCTGCCAGCTCCCTAATGAATCCCTTGTTCTTTAATGTATCAATCTTGATAATTCCTCTGTGAAGTTAGGAAAAGCACAGAAATTTTAATTGTGGCATTAAAAGCCACCTAGATCCTTGTACTGAAATCCAAAGGTACCTGTGAGATTTCTAAAAAATCTCATATCAGGAAATCTGACAGGGAACTGAATCTGAATCCTTTTCATTACAGACTGCTGCTGTAATGATTCAAGCATCTTTTCCTCATCAGGGACAGCATATTTACCATGCTATCCATCAGGGAGACGATTCCTCCTGGAAGATATGCCAAAATACCACTTTTTTTGATGTGCGAATGTTCACAGTCACCTGTATAAATAGCAGGAGGCTGCTAGAGAAAACTGTATTGATGCTTTTCGCCTTTGCTTCTGGGATTTAGTTTATTTGCCTTTCATGATCAGTGAGAATTCTGTAGAGCTGCTTCCCCAGAACAATGCCTGTGAGGAGCAGGGGGGCAGTGGGCGAGCGCCGCGGTCCTGCGGGGCCGAGCTGTCAGTCAGAGCTGAGATCTGTCTGCAGCTCTGAGCTTAATTTAAGAAATATTTGGTGTCTGCATCAGGTTTTATTTCTAGAGCCATACTTTGAGACAGGGGAAGGGCAGGGATGTGAGAAGAGTTATCAGTTATTGTTGCCCTGTACACTGCTGCACCAGAGCAGCAATAGATGCCAATAGATTTCCGGTGGATAATTCAATGGTAACTTTCTTCTGAGCACTGCAGCGTGGGAGCCTTTGAAAGAAAGAGGTTAAGAGACAAGTAAGTAGGACTGGAGTGCTATTATTACAGCTATTTTTCTTTACTTCTAATACATGTCATCCTCTTTTATTAGGAACTGACTGTTGAACCAGGAAAACTGATGCCACAGTGTACAAATGATACCTAGGCAAGGAAGGATCATTGATAAGTGATCTGTAGGACACCGACCTTTCAGAAAAATTGAATAAAAATATTCATGCCTTGGGACTTTCAGAACTAAAAGATCACCTGCATCTTCTTGTGCACAGAAAGCACAAGTACCTTTAGCAGTGACGTGGAAAGCAAAGCCACCACAGTCCTCACTGTAACCTCCCAGCCAGGGAATGAGTCCATCAGGCATTGTGCATCACTAAAATCACAGCTCTTGCCACACCAGGGAGCTGCAAAGAGAACTGAGAATACCAGAGGTGTCAAATTTGAGTGAATGCTCCCCATATCCCACTTGTACAACCGTTACGCTCTCGGCACGCTATTCAAATATCAATTAATTAATGTTTGCTGTTGTGTGTGATTTAACCATATATTAGGGATTCTTTGTTCACTTAGCAGCAATAATATGTCACTGCAAGATCTACTGAGAGACTGAGGAGGGAAGTTAGTTTTTAAGTGCAGCCTTGTGAGCTTCCAGTGATTCCCTATAAATTTGTACTGGACCTCTTCCAAATTCACACCCTCATCTTTCTTGGTTCTCCAGATCCATAGGCACTCAACCTTCCTGTTTCACATACTAAGTCACAGTATTTGTCTTAAACATTAATTTTTCACAGGTATGTTAGGGTATGTAAATACCTTATTTTGTCTACTAAGTGGTTTATTGGATGTGAAACCCACCTACTTTCCTCTTTGTCTCCATAAAGAAGGTTTGTCCCCCCTGCTCTGCAGAGGCTGTTACTCTCAGCCTTCCAGGTCTCTCAACAAGGATATTTTGGCTGACATGTCTTTTTGTGAGCTTTTGCTTGGCTACAACAAGGAGGTCTGGGGAAAAGACATCAGTCATCCAGTCTCAGCTTGCTACATACCAGGTTTCTGGTAAGAATTCTCTTTAGACTGGAATTTACAGCAGTGGAGGTCCCCTAGATCAGCTGAATATTGCTTGGATAGAGGAGGTTCTGGTCATACTCATCCCATTCTCTAATGGAGACTTGGAGGAGCCTGTGGCTGTCTGAATGCAGGGCTGGAGCTGCCTGAGGCATGGGAGGTGGCTGCTGGTGGAGAAAATAATTTTCATGGGAAACAGCATTCCTCAAGAGACA
>JAWWLV010000183.1:4426163-4451359 GCA_035041135.1 Platyrinchus mystaceus
ACTGAAGTGTTAAAAGATGAATTTTCTTTTAAATGAATTAGGTTGGATTTAGTTTGATGTTTCACATCACAGAACTGCCAATCTTCCTTTTGTGAACCTGGAAGCTGTCAGTCATATGGAAGTGAAGTCCTTATATATAAGTGTGGTGGAAATTTTTCTTTTTGAACTTCAGCAGTTGTCCTTTGAGTAACACGGAAAAAAATTGCGGAGGTCTTGGGAGTGACCAAGGTCTCTGCTGGGATCTCTAAAAGAGGGACCAGAACCCTATTTTGGGGACCTGTGTTTCTCTAAGCAGGGGCAAAAAGCCAGCAAGGAAACTGGAGGTTAAGGGGAGCAGATAAGAGGTAGGGAAGGAAAGGAGAGCCAAGAGGATTGTTGTTAGATGAAGGTTGACTCAGCTGGGCTGTGATTTTTGGCTGCAGATGTGAAGATGTCACTGGAAATCTGACTTGATGCTTTGGCCTGCTGGGTACAGGTCATTCTGTGATTTTCTTGGCAAAAAAAAAAAAAAAATCCTTCCAGATTGCTAGTGAAAAAAAAAAGTTTTCTTCTACACAAACCCTACCTATCACGATGTTGGGTTGGTGAAAATCACCTGGCAGCAAAGGTCTGGGGTAAAGACATTTTGTAAGGCATTGGCTCTTTAATAAAGTGGAATTAGGAGCTGATTAAGAGAATCATCACCTTAGAAAGCAGCAGCAGAAGATATTGACACCTAGATGTGTGATCCCTCCCCAGGCTCCTGCTAGAGATGTCTGAGAGCACCTGAGCAGTTGCCCGGCTCCAGGTATGAATAAAAGTGTTCCAACTGTGTGGTAAAAAGGAGAAAGAAAGAGAAATGGGAAAACCCAGTTGTGTTTCTGGGCACACCTGGTATGCTTGGAAACACAAAGGTTAATCAAATATAAAAAATCTGCTGGTAAGGGGAGACACAGCAGCAGTGACTGCTGCCCCAGGGCCGTGCAGGGACTGACCCTCGAGGCTCTCACTTTCCCTCCTGAGCAAGCCACACAAAAAAAGAGGCTGCTAATTTACTTCAGAGACTGTAGTGCAAAACAAAGAGAGAAATCCAAGCCTTTAGGGCAAGTTTTTTAATCTTCAGGTTCAATTTAGATTGTTGCTTAAAGGAGGCACTGAAATAGTGTTACAAGAGTAATTAGCAAATTAATAGCTCACCACATTGTGCAGAAATGCCAGCCCCTACAAATGTCATTGCTATTTCTTTACAAGCTTAACTTTTCATTTTTAAACCAATAATTTTGTCTCCACTGAGAAAGTGCTGTTTTGCTGCTGAATAACAGAACAGTATTTATAAGAAGGCTGAAATTCCAGTGTTTGGAAGGAAGCTTAGCTGACATTAATTGACGCTTGAACAGTCCATGTGCATAAATGTGTTTTTTTGCAAAGGTGTTCTTCTTCAGCTCTAGGCAAGGGAGTTTTGTGTCCTATCCTTTACTGCCACAGATGAAACAGAAGGTCCTGGAGGCTTTGATGCTCCAGCCCTCCTTGGGCTCTGGCACCTTAACTCCATTGCCAAAGAAATCCTGGGCTCTGATAACTCAGTATAGAATTAGGCTGTTACAGAGTGCACCACTTTACAAAAAAAAAAAAAAAAAAAGAACCCAAATGAATAATAAAAATACTGCATTGCATTGCATTCCACCTACCAGAAAAAATGCAAAATGAGGCATGATTTTCCATTCTGGTACCTGCCATTTAAAATTAGTTACCCCCCGGTTAGCACTCGTTTTTTGTTTGACTGGATAATTAGATGGTGATTTCATCTTGTTAGAGTAAGTACAACAAATTGATCACAGTATTTTCAAAATGCTTTGCTTTCTTAAAAGTAATTGAAAAGCTGGGGCCAGAAAACCACCATCAATACCCATATTTATCTAATTTAAAGTTTTATAGAAACTTTTTTAGGTGGGAAAATATATATTAAGATGATGTTTTGATGTTGATAAAAGTAAAGCTGGAGTGGGTTTTTGTGTGTGTTTTTGTGTGTTCTTTTTTTTATGCTAAACCTCCTTATTATAGACTTTCCTGTAAGAAGTATTTGAAGGTTACTGTGAGATAAACACAACTGGTTGGTGGCTCTTTTTTCAGTTGTTTTATCCTAATTAAAATCCAGAATGTTGTTTACTGCACAATATTTATTTAATTGAGGTTTGCAAACCCCAAGTAACAATTTATTTTTATTGTTTCAGCGGTTCAGCTTAGTTTGATTTTGATCACAGAAGAGCTACCAAGTAAACAGTTCATCTGCATACCGGAGATTATTTCATTTTTCCTGGTGGGAATTTTTCCTTGTGGATTAACTCTTTCAACAGCAACTTTGACATTATTGTAATTACACCTCATATATAACCTATCACATCAGTAGGAGGAAAAAATTAAGGGAAACAGCCATTAATTTTGTTCATTCAAATTGTGTTTGCTCACGAGAAGACAGGCTATTATTTCTTTTTACAAAAGGCATAATGAGAAATTTTCTGAGCTGATTGTTCGGATCAAGCAGAGGGCAATGTGCTTTTGATTAAAGTCCACCCGAAGTCTTGAGCCCAGGAGTATTGAATGGGGAAAAAAGGCTTGGTTTCTAAATCCCAAAATGTTTAGGTGGACCCTGGGCATGTGTCAGGTGGTATTTTTTTTATTAGGAAAAAAAAAAAAATAGGGCTACATTGGCTGGAAAGCTTAAAGCTAAGTGAGGGGGAAAAAAAGAACCCAAACCACAGTAGATCTATTGTGAGGACTTCATACCTTGAAAAGTTGATAAGACACAGATAAAATCTTTTCTTGCCTACAGTAAATGCCACTTCGTTTTCTAAGTTCATTTGATATTCCCTTTTTAGAGATTATTTCCCTCCTGCATTGTTAGTACCTCTGTTTCCCCACACACAACACCAGGAAAATAACAAGCAATATGAAATTTGTAAAAATATCAGTCAGGCTGATGCCCCTTACTTGATTATATCCATAATCTCCCTGGGTAGACCTGCCATTTCACAGGATCCGATCAATAAGGCAGCAGCAGTCTGTGAGCTCCAGCAGAGTGTTAATAAATCCCACTTTTCTGGTGAGCTATATATGAACTCTTGTTGAAGTCACTTGGAGTTTGGTGAGCTGATCAATGGCAGGGTTGGACTCAAAAGCCTAATGAAGAGGGAGAAAAATTATTCCTCCGCTACAAGTAACACTGCCATGAGGAATATGAGAAACTTTATGCTTGTGTGGTATGATTTCCTGCACAAAGCAAAGTATTTAAATGTCATCCTCCAAGCTGGTGCTGTGAAGACTGTGTGAAAGCTACAGAGAAAAAGTTGAGGTGGCATATGTCAATCACAAATATTTACTGCCACGTACACAGGAAAAGAAAAGGGGGAAAATATCTCACGTCGCAGTGCTCTCAAAGGAACTGCTCATCCCTGGCTTTCTCCATCAGCAGTGCCTGCAGCCCCTTGAGAAATTTAATCTTCACAATCAGTTAAAAGGAGCAGGGAGCAATTTTACATGTTCCCAAGTGTATTTTTCCATGAAGAGGGTATGCACTTTCCATGAAGAATGTATGTGGTTGGGGGGAAGGGTGAATTAAAAAAGACAGCTCTTCAACCCCAGTGCTGTCTCACTGTTCCCCTCCCTGATCATCAAACAGGGCTGTTGGATGAGACCTGGGACAAAATCTCAAGACATAAATTGGTACAACTCTACCAGTGGGATCATGAGCACCATTAGCCATTCCAGTACCCTTCTGTCTCATTTGCTACCTTTGCTTTGTCTCATCTACCCCAACAAGGTATACAAAGATTAACCAATGTCTCAGTAAAACCCACGTTGGAACTAAGTGTGCTCTATGTGTTTTCTGAAGGCAAAAAACCCAAAAAACTTTGCAAGCAAGCTAAAGAAACAGATGAAGAACTCCTAAGATTGCTTTTTCTTGAGCTAGGAACTTTCTTACCCACTTTAGACTTTTTGGTTTGAAAGAACTTGACATCACCATTCAGCACAGGAAAAAAAAAGGGGTACAGTAGAAAAAGCAGCTACTGTAGCTTTTACTTTACCAGAGAGTACTTCTTTTGCAGTTGTTGAAAGGTTCAGGATTCAGCCACTGCATTTGAAAAGGAGTGATGGAAATGAATCCTCTGGTTGGAGAAGGGCTCAGCTGAGGGGTCTTGCTTGGTGGTGATAGTTACACACTGGGATGCATCTTTTTTTTTTTCTGGCTAGTCTGTATCTTGGTGGAAAAGTATATTCTTTTCAACTTGACCTGCCTGTGACCATGATATTTTGCTTGTGGTTAAACAAAGGGTATTTTTTAGCTGATACTCTATGTGGTGAAAACCACACTTTTATATTTGTGAAGCCAGATGGATTCTTCTGGTCCTTCCAGCTGTTTCAGCATAATTTTGTGTCTGTGAAAGGAATTTTTGGAAATACAAATTAAAAAAATGGAAAATGCTGGCTTTCCTGAAAATGTCTCTGGCCTGATAACCCAAAAAGAGGAAGGACAAAAAGTGCTGTGTCTAGTTGTGATTTTAACAGAAAAGATGAGAATATATGTCTGTAACTGCATCGTCTCTAATTTATGCCCTATGCATTTCCTCATTAGTATTCATTGCTCTATAGTCTTTTCCCAGGGATTTTTTTTTTTTGCAGAGGAGTTTTGTAGATTGAAATTTGAAATACAAACAGCTTTACTCAGATGCATTGGATCATGGGGGATGTTTTATCTCTGGTTAGGTGTCTGCTCCCATACCCAGCAAAGTCAAAGAAAGAACTTCCATGGATCTGACAGAGTTTATTATTAGGATGAGATTATTATCAGGAGGTAGATGAGTGAAATAATTAATAATTATTTATGCAAAAACATGGTTATAAATTAAAATTCATTTCCTAATGATATTCTGTTCATATTCTAAGATATTAATTTTAAGTTCACTGCTTTGGTGATTAATCTTGCCTTAAACAAATCTGCCAGAATATGAAACCCGGGGAACACAAAGGGACAGGAATGAAGTAAAAAAAATTCTTTTAATGATCTGGGTATTTATAAAACAGTTCCTGTTTTGGCACTTACCTAATATTAAGCTTTTTTCTTCCTCAGTTTTTGTTTTGCCTTGTTTATACACTTGCTGGTTGATTCCTAAGTGAAGGCAATGGGAGTTTTTCCATTAACTCCACTGAACTATGAAACAGGCACCACATGTCCCTGCATATATCAACACGTCACTTTAGTCTTAATGTCTTATTTTTTTGAATGAAACAAAATAATAACTCTGCAGGGCAGCTGATCACCTTATTATTTTCCATAAATCTACATTACTGTCACACACGAGAACTGCCTCTCTGCCAGAGGAGAGATTCAATTAAAAGGCTGCCAGAACAAATGTACCTGCCCTGCCTCCCAGACACGTTTGGTTCCAGCAAAATTCAAGAGCAGCATTCTCAGATTAAGTCCCTCTGCTTGAAATGTCTCAAGACCATTTTTACAGAGTCTCCTTGAGGAATCAACTGCTGGAGTGTCTTTTTACTGCCCTGGTGAATCGTATCTCTTTTTCTTTACCTAGACAGAGAATATGTTGTCATAGAATAGAGTTTTTCACTACAGGTGATGATGGAGCTTTCATTTTGACAATTTTTTACAAGAAGTATCTAAATGTGTTACCTCTTGTTTGGTGTAGAAGCTTTGTAGTCCTTCATTGCAAGATATCTCAATGCCAGGAGGGATCATGGCAGAAAATTGCAACAATCAAAAAATTTAAGAAGTAATTACTTTTTTCAGGAGCCACCCCTAAATAGGGAGGATTTGTTCAGTGCCCTGTGCTTCCAACAAGGGTCCATTTCTCACATGTTCCCACGGCCTTACTTGGAAATATTGAACAAACAGAACATCCAAATCATAAATTCTCCTTAAGCATTCCCCATATTAGTGACGGGGATTTGTGTTTAGAGAGTCTCGTGCTTTGTAATTAGATACTGGCAGTATAATAAAACTGTATTGAAGTCACATCTTTAAAACCCTGTATTTAAAATAAAAGTTTCCCCTTTCTGTTTAATTACATATATGAGAGTTAAGTTTTTTCTCTCTAAGTCAAAGCTTAGAAGACTGATCCAGGACTTGATTTATCTGTTGGAGACCAGCTTCACTTGGGTGTAGGATTATTACTCTCTTATTATTTCTGTTGGTGTAATTGGTTCAAGTTTTCTCATTTTCAAAGTTGTTGGTGACATTGCAGAAGTAGTTTAATTTCCTTCTGACACAATTCCTTGTACTTCTCTTTCCTGACTCTCAGTGAGTTTTCTGGATGGAGAGCAAGCACCCTTTCCCTGTGTGCTAGAAGGTGTGGTAGATAGGAAATTAGTTGTGTGCTGCTGTACCTTCCAGGTCCTGAAATAAGCTGCTGTTCAGTAAGAAAATATGCTTTTGTGGATTCATAGCAGTTTTTGGACCAGTACAGAGCTCATTCTGAACTTATTATTGGTGCAAGTGTCCCAGTGCAAAAGATGACAGAGGTTGTGAGTGGCTGTATGATTGAAAAGAGATACTGTAGTTGAATTTAAAAAAAAAATAAAATAATAATAATAATAATGATGCTTGTGTGAGATGCATCTAGAATCAGGGTATTTAAAGGGAAAGTATAATATTCTTCCTTAAGGAAAACTTGAGGAATTCTTTTTGCAGTGTTGTGTGTAGCACACAACAGAGTTCAGGGTTGAGAGATGCCAGTAATTGTACCATTGCCTGCATGGAGTGACAGGCAATTAAAGGCTAAGCCCACATAGTGATGGCCTTTTAATGTGAGCTTCCCTGCCTTGGTACCTTGGGGAGTGATGGAGATATGAAAAATATCCCAGGCTCTTCCCTGAAGGACTCTCCCTCTTGGCAGCAATCAGGCACAGGGAGGTGTAGGGAGATGTAGTGACCTTTCTGTCCCCCCATGCCCCCCAATGCACCAGCAATTGCCTGTGCTGAGCATGTGCACAGCACAGGAGTGATTCTGCACTAATCCAGACATGGTCCCTAAGGAAGCCTTTGTGAGCTGAGATTCTAGCACTGGAATTGGCTCCCAGCCTTCCAGAAATCCTTGGGCACCACAGGTATTTTCTGGTGTTTCTCAACTATCTCATTTCCAAAGCTACGGTAGACCTGGAGACACAGTTTGGGAAAAATCAGTTTAGTCCCAACAAGATAATTTAAAATAATTTTAAAAGTAAAAAGCAGTGAAGAGCCTGTGTTGATCCTGTTGTAAATGCATGTATGTTGTACCTACCATCAGCTCCTCCAAGTTTTCATTTCTCTGAACTTTTGGAAGTAATTGTTATTACACACACAGTGAAAGAGCAGAAAAGCTCCCCTCAAGCAATATGTAGATATTTTTGTCCCAGCAAATGAGTAATGATATGAGGATTTCTTTGATGCCATGAAAGATTTATTTAATATTGCTTTACCCTTTGGTAGGCAATCTAAAGAAAACAATACTGGTAACTGTATATTGCATTTGAAGCTGGGGGTTTTCTGCCTCCCAAAGTGACAATACTGGTAACTGTATATTGCATTTGAAGCTGGGGATTTTTGCCTCCTCAAGTGCCATTGCAGAGTGTGTGAGTGAAGCCACAGTGCTGTGATGTGATGTGATGTATGAGCTGGGCCTCAGCTACATGTAATGCAGAAGAGATGGTGGAAACCAGGGTGTAGTCCAGGAGTAAGTACTTCAAGTTCTCAACTATTCTTTACACCCTCCTAAAATAATACAGAAAACAGGGCAGTTTAATTTAGGAGTAGCAGCACATGGCAGACCTGCAAGAGGGAGTGCCGTAGGATTGCTTTGGAGGATGGTTTCCTTTACCCCTCTCTCTACAAAGAGGTTGTGGAAAACAGGAATTGTGCTTGAGCTTTGCCTGTGTCCGAAATCTCATCTCCTGCTCTGGGGTTTCTGTGCCAGCGAGCTGCGACTCCGCCAACTGCTACGGAAACAAAAGCTCTTTCCAATTCACTTCCCCCAGAAATAGCCTGCTGTCTAAATACCCTCCTAGCCCAGCTCTCTGCTCTCTGTTTTAATGTCCCACCCCAGTTCTGTGGGGAGGATCCTAAACCTGCTGGGTATTTTTTCCTGGAGGCCTGGCCTGGAGCACCCTGCGGGCTGGGCTGCGGGATGCGGTGCCACGGCTGCCTTTCAAGGCACAGGGCACAGAGGCTGCTGCAGAGAGAGGTCAGAGCACTTTGTGGCCAGAGATCCAAGGGAAATGCACCTTCATACGCTCTCAAAGTCTTGCAAAGGCTTTCAAGGAAATGGATATGTAATATCTCAATTCTATTTTAAAGCTGTCAGACAATAAAATAACACTGAATCCCTGTCCTGATAATCACATTCCAACTAGAAGGCAACAGAGGCAAAATACTTTTATTTCTCAGGAAAATAAAAAGTCTGACTACGCCATTTATGTGCTGACATCCAGAAATCCTCAAGGAGCAGCCAACAGACACTAGAGGGCAAAATGTTGGATCGCCCATTTAGTTTACAGATAGCTGGATTTAAAACAAATAGTGATATGAAATTATATGCACAGTGCAATGTACTGACAGGCTTCCCAAAGTGTGTTCTGCAGAAAATACTTTGTGTGTATTATTTCTTGATACAGAAGACAGAACGGGGAGAGGGGGTGAGATCATGGATGCAGATCCACTCCTGGAGCTGGCTCAGCAAAATAGGTGCAAGAATTTTGTTTGATCAGACCCACCCAAATTACTGGTGTAATCATTGTTCTCTGCTTAATGAGAGTTGCCACAGCAGCTAACATAACATTATTAATTGATAGGAGAAATAGGTGAAACACAGAAAATTACTTGAAAATTTATAATATTATTTAGTATATATATATATATTATGCTCAGTATCATCTGAGCAGAAACAGAGCTTGTAGGGGATTTGTTAATGCATTTTCAAATACACTTTTAAATCTTTTCCCATTAAGTTTTAGCAACATTAGTTCCATCAGAACAGAATATACCTACCAGATATGCTGAAACCTTGAGCTCCCCTCCCTTGCACATCACTGGGAAACTTTGTGTTGGGAACTTGGAGATCACGGATGACACTATTCCAGCTACCTCCATCAAAATTTCTTGATTGCTTTACAGACTTGGCTTACTTTGCAAATCCTGCAAGTACATTTCAATCAAGCTTGAATTTGACTGAAAAATAAAAATATTTCATCCAAGAAATTGGATTTTTCAATTTATTATAACTTTAAAAAAGATTCAAGCTAGTGTGGATGACCCAATATAGTATGACTATGATGTTTTAAAAATCATCAAAGCAATTCTTTCTTATCATGTGAATTTGCTTGCAAGTTTGACCTTACTTGCTACACTTGCTACATTTTCTACATGTACTGCAGTGCTTTAACCACATAATTTCCAGTAATCTTTCATGGCTGTAGCTCTGCTTAGAAAGGCAGATGGATAATAGCACTTTGCTCATGTCCCTTTTCTTTATATCAACCTAATCTAAAAATTAAATGCATTGAAATTACAGGAAAACTGAGGGTGAAGGAAGAGTTCTTTTTTCTTATGGAAATTATTTTAGATTTTTATATACATCTCACGAATTAAAAGACAGAATGGCGTTCCTCTCTTCATCTGTGAAGTTCGGGAAATGATAGCTCTTATTGGTGTAATCTTGGTGTTGCTGTAAGGACGTGATTGCTGTATGTGCTGAATAAGTTACCACTCTGGCATTTCCTACATGGATAAATCAAAATAAGGCTCTTCTTCACATTGGAGATTCAGAAGAACAGATGACAGAACTTATTAAGGCTGTGAATCAAGTTAGAAGGGGCTGTGATTCCACTAACATACGAGGAAGTTGTTTTTGAGGTTTCTGGCAAAGATTGGTATTTACTGATCAAAGGAAGGGTTGGGACTCTTTATTCCAAAATTATTCTTCTTGTCATTGTGTTGGTCCCTAACACTGGAGGTGAAGATCCTTCACTCATCAAAGACCCCAGAATCATACCATGGTTTGGGAGCGACCTTAAAGCTCATCTTGTTCCACCCCCTGCCATGGGCAGGGACATCTTCCACTATCCCAGGTTGCTCCAAGCCTCAGCCAACCTGTCCTTGGACACTTCCAGGGATGGAGCAGCCACAGCTTCTCTGGGCAACCCGTGCCAGGGCCTCACCACCCTCACAGGCAAGAATTCCTTCCCAATATCCCATATAACCCTGCCTTCTATATCTTTGAAGCCATTCCCCCTTGTCCTGTCACTCCAGGCCCTTGTTCAAAGTCCTTCTCCAGCTCTTGGAGTCCTTTTAGGTACTGGAAGGGGCTCTAAAATCTCCCTGGATGCTTCTCTTCTCAAAGGCATAACAGAATAGTAAGGGGTGTGACACCAAAAATTCATATTAGCACAGCCTTGGTCATCTCCACACACACCCTTCTGTCTTTTCCTGTATATTATTGGCACCAAGATACAGAAAAGCACAGGTTTTTTTATAAAAGTCACATGCAAAGTGATAAGTGATGGATGTTATGAACTGGGAAGCTTAAAACCATGAACTCTTGCAAACAGTACTCTCCATACAGTATTTTATACATGCCAATACTTAATATTTTTACATAATGTGTGGGGTTTGCCTTTGGAATAGTTTTAAGTGTTATAATTACAACTCTGCTGAGTGCACTGAGCTTAAGGCCACAGCCCTTGAGCCATGGTACCTGTGAACCTGATGTCTGCACAGGGTTTGACCTCATTAGCTGGGCAGACCTGACTGCATTTGATTCACAGCTGTGCTTTGGGGAAATCTTCATCTCATTCCATTATAATTAAGGAAATCCAGGCCACAGTGGTTCAACATAGAGTGTTTTATGCTCACAAGTAGCTCAAGTAGCATTACAGGGGACTGTTGAAGAGGTATATTAAATTCTCAAGGATTGTAATCTGGGACTTTGATTGCCAAGCAAAACACTGAGACTGTTTTTGATGTCTTGAATGTCACATTTTTCCACTTGTAAAGACTCTATTGTCAAACAGTATAATTCACTCTTCCGCAAAAACAAGTTCTGTAAATGAAGTTTGTATGTGATAAGTATTTAATATGTCAAATCTCCCCATACTGCAGCACAACTGGTGCTTCAGGGCCAGACCATGACCAGCATCATGACCAGCAGCACACACTGTGTGCTGGTCACACAGTCTAGGGGTGACAGTCCCCATCCCAAGCTGGGTTTTTACTCTTTGGATCTTTGTGCAGCAAGACAAGAGTGAAATTTTGCATCATTTCCATGTCTCAGAGGACAGAATGGAAATTCCCACTAGAACAAGGTCAGGATGATAAAAGCGACATGAAAGAGGGCTTTTTGAGAAGGATGGCTTTGAGAATCTTGGGCTTTAGAAGGAAAAAATGTCTCAGAGAATTGGTAATGGGATACAGATTATATTTCCTATAGGTCACTGTCTCTGTTCCTGCAGAGATCAGTAGTGGGAGCTGAACATCATAAGGAGCCAATGGCTGGTTTAGGCAGGCGATGTGAATGTAGTGACTGTTTCAGTCTGTTTTCTTGTGTGATTATTCACATCTCAGCAATGCCTTCTTGACTCTGAGTAACTGCTGTCCCCATTAGCACTGTAAACAAGGAGGTCAAGGACTCAGCTGGAACAAAGGCCGAGCTATTGCCTCCTTTCAGGCTACACTGAGACTGGGAGCTCACAGAGAGGATACAGTCCATCTGCAAGAGCCTTTTCTTAACGGGCTCAAATATTTAACTATACATAAGGACTCATTAGAAATCACAAGAATGTAATTAATAGTTTAAAAATTAGTAGATTAGGCTCTTAAAAAGAGAACAAGCAATGTAACTTTATACCTAAAACAGAAAAATCGTAGCATTATTTTGAGGATGGTTCTCTGCCTCAGCCTTGTAAGTAGCCTTTAAAGATTATAACAGTATTTACATTTCTAATTTTATACATTTTGAATTCCATCCTTTTCTAATCCCATGCATTTCCATGGACATTATGCACTGAAATACATTTATTCTCTCTCCCTTAAACAGAATCTCTCCTTTAGGGTCCAGTGATTCACTGATGAAGAACTGGACTATACTTTTTAAAGTGAGAACCACCAGAATCTTCTAGTTTCTACAGCTGTGTTTTAATGGAACACAAACCTAATAATGTAGGAAAAGGTAAACTCTGGTTGGCTGGATGAGACAAGTTTTGTTTTAGAATTTTGAGGGGAAAAAAAAAGAAAAAAAAATGTAGGGAGCACCATCCTTTTAATTTCCAGCCTAATGATGTTTTCAGCCTCCAGGTTGCTCCAAGGGCACGTAGTGACTAAAGAGTAAGTAAGAAGTAACGAGCATTTCTTTTTCCAGTTACACCCTGTTACTGGAACACAGAACAAGTGCTTCTTACCCACTCGACTCTGAGCAAGCAAATTAAATGCTTTTACCTCCAAACCTCGATGGTAATATTATTTATCTCACAGGGGCACCAATAAAGATATTGAACACTGCAAAGGATTAACTATCAGGTCTTTGGGAAGGACCTGAGCGCTGCTCAGCTCAGCATGGCAGTAGCAAAGCACCCCACCATCCCTTAGTTAATGGACCCAGAGGAATGCTCACTTTCCTGATTGATTGCCTGAGGGGAGTTAAGTGCTGGAATGGAGTGGCAGCACTCCTGCCCTGGCAGGGACTGCGATGCTCTCCTGGCCCAGGAGTAAATTGGAGGCAAAGGTGACAGCAGGACCTGCCACTTTGCAGGTGTTATATACGGGCAAACCCTGCACAGGGATCCCCACCTTGCTCGGTAACGAGCTCCGTGACCACAATTAGCATTTTGTCTTCTTGATTGCCTGTAGCACCAATTCTCTCAGCTGTTCTGTAGGACCCAGCTGTGCTATGAAAAGGCATGTCAGGTGTGCCTCTGGACACAAAAATAAATGGTTTTTAATGCATGTAGCTGTTTCTGGTCGTTGCTGTACCTGCACTGTTGTAGATATTTTGGGCAGTTTCATAGGAAAACCAAAAGGTTTTTATGATTTTATCGGACCTGTTTGTGGATCTTGTTCACAGCTGGTGTGGTAGTGGATGGAGCCAGGAGAGATGTGGATCTTCCTTGGTAGTGCCGTGACCACATAATCTCTTTTATTAATTAATCAAACTCCATTTTAAGCTGATTGGGTTTATGGAGTACTTTTATCTCTGTGTCCTTCCTGGGACACTGTCCAAGAAGAGGGTGTCTTATAAGGAGCTGTCAGCTTAAGCTTTGCTATTCCTAGACAAAATATATAGTAACTTACACCTTGGCAATGTCATCCTTGAACTTGAATACTTCTTGCCTCCTGATATCTACTCCTTTTTCTCCCCGTCCCATCCAGCCTTACCTCAGTAATTAAAGATATATGACATAAACCTTATTTTGTTGGTTTCAGGGTAATTAGTAATATATTGGACCTACATGCTTTTTAAAGGAAACCTCAGGTATGAGTTGTAATATTAACACAAAGTCTAATTTTTATGTCAGTGTTATTTTGGAGTGATTTGGTATGTGTGTCTGCAATGTGACTAGAAGGTTGATAAAGTAATTACCGTTTTTATGAATCTTGGAGTTATTATTCCCTCAGTACAAGCCCTTGTAACTTGTCAGCTTCAGGGGGAACATTCATCACAATTTTTTTTTTTTATGGCGACATGATATGAAAATGGCTTATGCAAGAAAATTCAGCTTACATGTTCTAATAACTGCTTTCAATTTGTTCTTCCCATCAGCACCATTAATATGCAAATACCATACAAAATGATGATGTCAAATTATAGACCTAATCAGTATATTCTACTTTGTGTGTTATATTTGCTATTATTCTAGAAAAATGTAAAATATATTAAAAAAAAAATAAATCACGACCCTAATAGTTGTTCACCAAAACAATGACAAAAGACAAGGAGAAATGGAAAAATGAATTTTGGAAAAAAGAATTAGTCTTTTGTGTCAGCTACTGGTAGATGTCCTTTTTAGACAACCAAAATGTATCAATAATGTCCCTAGAAAGCAACAGTTTATTATATATTGGTTTTCTATTACTTGAATCGGAAGATCATATTAACCCTCAGATTTGTGATTTTGTCTCATTTCCTTTGAGACATTTTGTCTCATTTGTTGGACTATTTTGCAATATATTTAAATAAAATTCTTTTTAAAGTAATACCCCTGTTTGGCTGGAGCAGTAGCATATAAAAAGGCTGATACTATATTTGTATTTATTTTTAACCTTTAACTTCTTGATATGCATGAAACCTTTAAAGTATTCAGATAAATGCTCATTTAGTATCCATCTTTATTCAGTGAAAAGAAATTTCAAGCCAACTGTACAGGGTGTGCACAGAATGAGTGCAGATGGCACAGAATTAACATGTGTGAAAAAGCCCAGAAAAACACAAAAAGAAGAAAACAGTGTTTCCCACTGCTAATTTGAGTTGTCCATCCCTGGTGTCTATGAATCCACAGGCTGTGGTGTAAAAGTAATTTGTTGGAAATATCAATAGGCAGTTATAAAAAGTGATGTCAAAAAATACAGTGCAAAACCAGGCACTAACCAAGGTTCTGGCAACCTGCTGCTTTTTAAATGTTCTGACCCACAATACTCCATCCTGATAATGTGTGACATGTTGCTTAAGAGGGTTTTTCTTGGGTTAAGAAAAACAAAGCCAAAAAGGCAGTGCATTAGGTAATACTACTGGAAAACTGGGTGAACTTAGAATGAATTTTTTGTATCACCATATATTAATATAATTTCCAGTCCTGTTTGTTTTCTTCTTTAATAGCCCCACTGGCAGGCGAGCCTGAACATATCTGTCATTTCCATCCAAGCTTCATCTGATATCAGTGATTATAACTTCATAAACTCCATCTCTGGATCCTCCCTGCAAGACCCAGACACTAATGTGAGATTTATGGAGTAGAGTACTTGCTCTAGAACTGAGATCCAACAACCACCCTTCAGCTGCTGAGTTTTTGGCTAAAGGTTACCCAGACATCTAAATTCTGAACTCCTTTTTATTCCTGAAGGAGGTAATTGGCTCCAAGGGGATGTAATCCTTCCCAGCATTACAGAGCATGCAGGTACTGGGACCACACCATTATAAAACACATGGGTACTGGGACCATGCCAGCAACTCATTTATTGTCCTGCCAGAAAGCCCCAAAACCTGGCTGTGGTGCTGGAGTGAGGGAACACTGCCTATTCTGAGCAAAACACTACAAAAAGTAGTGATTTCCTCTAACAGCCCCATAATCTTGAAACACACACCACTGCAATAGAACAAGCTTGTTGCATATTTTTTATTTCATGTGTATTTATGTTCTATCATGCAGTTTTTGCAAGACCCTAAATAAGGTTACAGAACATCCTGCATGATTTCAGATTACTTTAAGGTGGTAAAAGTTTAGGTCAGGTGTGAGTAAAGAGAAGAATTCGCATCAGCTGTGGTTAATCATTTGCCTCCTCATTAAACTTGGTGAAAAGCACCTGGACCCAGTGAGGATTCAGGAGACAGGGATGGACAAAGGAAAGCAGCAGCTTCTGGGATTTAATGTGGGAGGGGTGAATAATCAGGAATACAGAGCTGTGCAGAGTGAACAAGGTGAGTGATAATGATATTTATATAAAATATACAGTTTGGGGGTGACAGAGTCATCTTAACTAAGATGGGTTTTGGGTCTGGAAAAAGTGTTGTTTTTTATTAGTGTGGGGGAGGCTGGTGAGGGGCTGGGAAGTGAAATGGGAAGGGGCATTTCCTTACAGAAACCTTGAGGCAGTGATTGCACTGCAAGAATAGCAAACTGTGTGAGGATAAGAAAGGTGAGACAGGGGATGTTGTCTCTGGGATGGGTCTCCAGCATTCCTGCCCTAAGACCAAAGACCGTGGGGGCTCCAGAGATCTCAGGTGTGTGAGAGCTGTTCTGCTGAGAATTTAATGCACTGATACTGCCTGTATTATAAATTATTCTCGAAACTAGGTCTCAGGTTGCACTTGGGGGAAGAGTAAAGATTGTTTTCAGTGTTCAGGAACAGTAACTTGGTGTTCAGGTGCATTGGGGGGAGAAATTTGCTGTTTGCTCGCTCAGGGTCTGTGGAAGAGAAAATGTGTGTGGGGGTGGGGGTAAAAGGAGATGGTTTATTTTTATGGAAGACCTGTGCAAGTAAGTTTTAATACAAGGCAGAGAAACATCCAAGTGGTCTATTATTAGCCATAGTTGAAGTGGGACTGCTAATTGCTGCACAGACGTGGGGGCACAATAGCACTGTAACAGCTGAGACACACGAGTGTGCAAAAGGAAAAAGAAGAAACCTACACAGGTACCACTGGGGAAACCTGGAGCTGGTGTTGACCCTGGCAGAGCTGAGGTTTGTAACCTCAGAAATGCTTTTTCATAGTTTCTCTGAAGTTGCCTGTGAAAGCGTGGTGGGTTTTGTACGGCACGAGCCGGCTCGGAAGTTTACTTGTGTGTTGATAAAGCTCCATATGGAAAACAACACTTTGTGTGTATCATTTGGAATAAACTATATCAAACATGCATATCTCTTAGAGCAGCTTGGATTTTAAAAACATCCTCATACATTGTTCTGCTGTGTCAGAGTGCTTTTGCCAAGCCAGACTGTATCGCTGGTGAAAGCAGAGGAGAATCATTTAGGTTCTTGGATATAAATGGATAGAGAAATAGGTTTGACTGTCTGTTTGAAAGTGATTTGTGTGTCTGGGTTTTATCAGTTCTCTGTTTCCTGAAGATCCATGCAGCCACTTAGGAAAGCAAAGAGAGTGTGTTTCTTTGCTTCAGGCACAGGGTGTTGTATCCACAGGCCTAGATGAAAACTGTGCAAATGTTCCAGCTCAGGATATTCTGTGATTCTGTGCAATGCTCAGCAAAGATCTCCCTCGTATTTCCTTTGACTTTGGAGAAGAGCCAAAGAGGATGCTGAAGTGGCTTCATTTAGTCAATCTGGAACATAGAATGCAGCCTGAACCTGAATTTAGTTAGATAAGGTAAATCATATTGACTCCCATACCTGAATATTTTGATTTACCACTAAGCTGCTTTAGTTTTTCTGTACTTCTCTATGTATCATAGACTCTGTATTCTATCTGTTGCATAACATCTTATTTTCAAGGTCAAACTTAAATTTGCCTCAGCTACTTACTCCATTGTATTAAAATAAATGTTTCTGGCAGTGTCAGCAAAATGTGTCTGTCTAATCAGCATCACACAGTGGATCCCTTCTTAATATGAATTGAGAAGCGCTATCTGGTGCTGGAGGCTGACTGGCAGCAGCAATGCTGCTGTGCAATTTAAAATGCCAGGGTAACATCTTAGGATGTTGTAGTGTTCCCTCAAGTCCCAGAACAATCTAAATTGCTCTTCTCTCTTTCTACCTGTGCCATTCAGAGCTGAGCTTTGTAGATTGGGGCTAATGGAAAATGTGTTTGCCCAAGGGAGATGGTGAGTTTTGTATCAAGCAATTCCTTCCATTTAAAGAGGTTCAACTGATTCATTCTGTTTAAATTTTTTATATATTTGGCAATGGAGGAATTCCTTCACCAAAATATCTGAAATTTGTGAGAAGTTCCTGTTTTGTGCACTATTCACAAAGGAACATCCTTCAAATGTAGCTGTATCTGTATTTATTTAAAAAAATGGAATTTTATCTATCACACTTTCAAATCCCATTTTTCAGTAAATTAAAAAATAAATAATATTTAATTTTTATAAAAAACAAAAACAAACCACCATCCACCCAGCCTTTTCAATAGATTTTAATTTGAAGTAACTTGGTGTTTGGGTTTTTTTTGGCCATTTTTGACCTTACTGTTTGAATTACTGCCAGTGGTGTGCTCACAAAAGCCAAGGTAGATCACTAAAGGTGAAGAAGGATCCCTCCAATTTGTGCAAAACAGTTGTAAAGGATGTGATAACTACCACTGAGAGATCTAGAGATTATTGGCAGTCTCCAAGATTAGGCCTATGTCTCTAATTAGCTGTTAATTAAAATGCTGATATCTGGCCTGTATGCAGGGGCAATTCCAAACAAGGTGATAACATGGTCAGGTGGAGTAGTTCAGTTATTCTAGAACACTTTAACTAGATTTCCTGGTTGACACACAGCTAAACTGCTAAAACAACTTAATTTTTTTTCTCTTTTTCTGGGAGATAGGTATGAAAAGGGCAGGTGAGGTGTGTTTTTAAAAACGTTTGCTGAATGGATGAAATGGCCTCAGGTCAATGTGGCAACGTAATAGTTTTTCCTTGGTCTCTTCTTCTCTTGGAGCTGTTTTATCCTTGCACACAACTCACATTTGAGTTGGGTAAGAGCCTACTGGCAAGTGAGAAATACCAAGGTTTTAAATGCTGAATTTCCAGCATTTCAGGGTTAATGTAACAAGAGACTGGCCATGGAGAATGGTCCAGACCTCCTGTGTTTTAAGATTCTGTTCCCCACCTCAAACCTTTGTCCTTTGGTCGCAGAGCTAATGTGAGAGCTGCTTTAATGCAGCTCATATAATTCACTGAGCTTTTCTCCTTTCAGCATCTGCCAGCATTTCTCATCATCTGCTCCTTTGGGAGCACAGAGTAGTGCGAGGGGCCGTGTTTCTGTGTGCTGATTGCAGCAGTGTTGATGTCCCTGCATCATCTGGATGTTGTTCTGAAGTGCTACGTGTTGCACTTGGTTCTCCATCATCAGGAGCTGTGGAAGGCAGAACAGCTGTGTGCTGCTGTAATGTGTGAGAGATCACCTGCTTACAAACTTTGTTTTCTGAGGGCTTAGTTATGAAGGCAAGTGAATTTTAGTAAGGCACAGAGTAACTTCATAGAGCTATGGACTTGGTGGTGTCTTACCATCAGTATTTTTAAGCCTAGGTAGCTTGCTGGTATTATAAATTTAAGAAGAAAACTTATATTATAAACTTAGATTTTCTTTATGAGTGAAGGATTTAAAGACAAATCAAACAGAAAATGCAACAAAAAAAACCCCCAAGCATGAGTGTGCTGTATTTGTTGAGTTTTACTTCATTGCCATCAGCTATTGCTAGTGTATTGCTCATTTTAATTTCTGAAAGGATTAATCAGATATCTTTTTTTGCAAACAGTCCATAAATGCCATGCCCAAGTGACTTGCTCCCTTCCATCTTGAACAGAAGATGATTTTCGTTGGCAATTAATTCTGGTTGATTTCTCAAGATAGATTTCACAGGTTTATTAAACTTTTCCATTAACTTTTTTCAGGGAGGTTTGAGCATCCTCCTGGAGAGATGATAAAGAGGTATAATTGGAAAACAAGTTAGACTTTTCAAGGTGACTGTTGAGTTGTTTTTATTGCTGTTCAGTAATTGTTCAGTGCAAAACTGTCTGAGGCCTCCTAAAAGCAGAGGCTGGAGCCCAGTCCTGGCAGTCTCATGGGCTCCTTGGTGCAAATGCTGTCTCATATTTGGGGAGGCAGATGTTGATGGCTGTGTGGTGATGTGGTTTTGGGGGGGAGTGTGGAGTCCACAGTCACTTTGTTGGTGGAAAGTTTGGGTGAAATGTCTGCCCTAGCTGAGGAGTTTGAGCAGTGGGTCACCTGCTTTGACAAACGTGCTCTTGACCTTTAGGCTGCTTACAAACGGCCCTCCAGCATGGTTTGAAAGGGAAACAGTGAGACATTTCTTGTTATTTATCTAATGGATGGAGATACCAGCCTCGAGGAGAAGGCTCCAGTCTGTGACTGTTTTGTGGATGGAATTACACACCAATGTATTAAATCAGAGGGACCTGCTCCAGAAGGAGCAAGACTTCAAACCCATATGGGCATCATTTTTCCTAAACTCTAATTCCAGGCCAGTCTTCCTACAGTGTGTCTCCTTTGGAACAAGAATGTTGGGTTCTTCAGGTGTCCCTGAACAGAGACCTGCTCCCTTAGCTGGGGATTTCAATCTCCACTGCCTGGACCCTTCTTGTGGCACCCTGGTATCACTAGCACTGACTGAACATGATGCAGCATCTTCTGGTTCCAAGCACGGTGTTTTTACCAGTTCAGCATGGTTTTGTTTCTCTTAAAGAGCATGAGCAGAGCTGGCAGCTTGAATCAGAAGCTACCACTCTTGACTGAATATGAATGTGTGCCCCACTCCCATCCTTGGTTTTATAAAGCTTGAAACAAGTAGTCTGAGTGGCCAGATCTCTTTTCTTCCTCTGGAAACAAGGCACTGTTTCTCTTGCACTGAAAGCTGGCAAATTTTAATGTCATTTTGAGCAAAGCTCTTGGCTTATTTTATGCTAATCCTGTGAAAGTTTTATAAAAGTAACAACTCTGTGGTTCTTGTGTGTGTAATTTTGCTAAAGGGCAGATCCCAACCCTTTTGAAGTTGGTGGCAAAATGCCATTGACTGTTTCAGCCTTTAAATCTCCTGTATATCAACCTGACAGTGCAAGTAAATAAACTTTTTCTATGATTTTGGCGAAACCTCAGTACACACACATGCAAGTTTTGCAGAACATTAAAACCAGGCAAAATGCAGCACATGTGCTATTTATACATTGAAGAATTCCAATTTTCTTCAAAGCCAGATCTTCTGCAGTATCATACAATTACTTTCACCTGTGTATATGCTTTTACTTCCAGGACTTGCCTTAAATGTGTTGAAAAGACAGGCAGGAATTTCTACCAGGAGATAGCATGAAAGATCAAATATTTTCCCTGTCTTCATTTTCTTTATCTCTTTAGAAGGCTTAGGGACAGCAGCAGGTAATTTGAGGCCTAAATTTTTGAAGAACTTCAGCCCCTAGCTGTTCTCATTACCAAACCAAGCCTTCAGAAAAACGTGGTCACTACATAAGGATGTCTGACAAGAGCTGGATTCTTTTGAGGAGGAAAAAAAAAAAAAACAGCTGTTCATCTTTAGTTTCTTTTTAAATAAAAATTTAAATAAATAAAAAGGGGAAAAGCAAGAAGGGAATAATACTCAGCAAACACAGAATATAAATGAAAAAGGAAGTAGCCCCTCTGGTAGGATGATAAAAGAGAAAGGAAAACATGTTTTTGCCTGGTTTTGTGCTTGTCTGCTCGAGTAATTAAGAAGTGGTGGCAGGCTTGGGTTTGGAAACAGGAGGAATGTGTGCTAGCAGCACTGGGGGGGGCTTAATCCTATTTTTAGAGTTCATGAAAGTCCTTTCCTGAGTCCAGTTTGAGGAAAAGAATACGTGATCCTTTTGTCATGACAAATAGATGCAATCACAAACAGGTAATCAGTTGTTTAAAAAGCAGGATGTGAAGTTTGTGTGGGGCAAAAATAGTGTGTGTCTGCAGGACTGTGAAAGTTGAATTTGGAGGAACGTGAGGTTTTTCACTCCCCACGTCTCCTTACACTGACTTTATGACATACCGCCTTCCTTCTCTTCATCCTCTCCTTCATTTTTTTCTCTCAATGCTACTAAATAAACAGCATCAACATTTCAGCAAACGAAAATGTTTGCTACCACTCCAGCGTTTTACTTAAACAAGAAGAGGGTTTAGTTTTCTTAGCTGGAGAACTTGTTTCCTCGCATATGACTCCCTACATTTTCCTCTATTACCAAAAAACTAATAAAAATTAAGTAGACCTTTCAAAAAGGCAATATGGCTTCTCATAGCTCTATTCCCCAAGTTCATCCTTTTCTCCCAGCTCTGTGTTGATGGCATCTATCCCTGCTGAACCCTGGCTGCCCTCCAGCTAGGGGACTGGTCAAATGGTTCTGCAAGTCCCAAGCTGTGTAAATTCAGAAAAGAGGGATCATAAACAGATTTAATTATGTTTGTTTGAGTTTCATTTGTGTCCCTGTTATTTTCCCACATTGCCTTGCACAGTATCTGCCCTGTAAAGTGTAGTCCAGTAAAGCCATTAAATTCACTTATGATTTCACTGTGGATATTAAACATGTAATTTTGAAGCTGGTGAGAGGAAAAGCAAGTGAGGTTGATCTTTTCTCCTTTCTGCAGTGGCACTGCTCATAATTTTCTGAAGGCTTAGGGAAGAAGGTAATGTTTTAATTGCCTTGTATTTCTCCAGCTGAGATTAATAGTGCTGTCAGTGCAGGAGGTGGCATGAAGCTGAAATACACACAGGAAAATGCATGACAAGAAATACAAACCTCACTGATCACTCTGAGAGGCTGAATCTTGCTCCTCTGAGTCCATCCCTGGCTGTGCACTGTGGGGATTTAAGGCCAGGTGGTCATGGCTGTGTTTGCTGCAGATGGACTAGATGAGCACTGCAGGTCCCTTCCAACTGAACCCTTCTGTGTCACCTGCCCTCAGCTGCAGTATAAATATGTGTATGCACATAAATATAAGAACTTGCTCAGTAACTCCTGGTGGAAAATCCATAACTTTTGTGGAAGGAAAACATTTATAGCTGGGTCTCTGTGCCTGAGTCGTCTACCAGGGCACAGAGGAAGGAGGGGGCTGCTGTTGGGGCTGAGTAGCAGGTACTTTACTGAGGGGGTGCCAGGGGGTTTGAAGCTCTCTCCTGGATTCATGTGTAGCCCTGCTTCTAAATCTGGTGCCTCAAATTCGTATTCTGAATGGTTCCTCCCTCTAATCATTGTTCTGCTAGCATAAGCATGAAACACTGCTTTTGTTATAAACCTGAAGGACATCACAACTAAGTTGGAAGACGTGTTGCTCTTAGATTTTGGATTTTTTTTTTTTTTTTGGCCCTCCAGTATTCATGTTGACTTGCTTATGCTGAGTATTAAAAAAAAACCCAAAAAACAAAAACCAAAAAACAAACAAAAGCCTTATGTAAGAGAAGAAATATTAATGACAGTGAAAGAGAGCATCAAAATTTGGTCCTTGGAGTGTTTTTCAGTTCAGGTTTTCAGCTGGTGGGGGGTGCTCAGCCCAAACAGATGTTCCTGTTCTCAACTGGAGTCCAACAGCAGAGGGGAAAAACGGGATTTTTCATTGCTCACATTTCTCATGAGAGAGCGAGTGATGTGAAACTTAGTTTCTACATTACCAGAGAGAAAACAGCTGTTTCTGTGAGCTCCAGCTCCAGATTTCCAGTAATGTTTCTGCTTAGCACTGTTGAAATGTCTTGCTGCCAGCAAACACCAGTGGTTTGTGCAGAGGGTGGGGAGAGGTAGTTTTTGAGGGGACCTTATACCCTCACTGCAGGGTCTTGGATGTATTTGTGTAACTAATGGGTTTTATAAGTTGAAGTTACACTGGAGGTAATGGTGATTTCAAAGTTTCCAGTAAATATGTGTGTGTGTGTGTGTGGAGGTTAATATAATGTGCAACTAATTTGCTTCTCTTATTCAGAGGACTAAGCACATGGTGCAAACATTTCCTATACATGGAAGTTGTCAAAGGTTACTTAGATATAAGGAAGAAAAGAAGGCTACTTAGATAAAATATAGCTAAGTTTGTATCTTATTTGTCATTTTAAGAGATGAAAGGATCACTCTGCAGTATAATCTACGTTATTGTGAGGCAGTCCTAGTTACAGTCTCCCATTTTTCCACAGCAGGAGAGATGGATGTGAGCTCAGTCTCCTGGTTTTATTCACGCTGGTGAATTCCAGTCGTGATTCACTCTCACTAATGAGATCAAAGCACAGGGTTCCCCTTCCACTAACATGCTACCTCAAAGACATTAATTGCTTCTCCAAAAAATATATATGTTGGCAAAGCCACAGAGCTTCGTTTTGTTATTGCAGGTGTTTAACCAACCTTTGAGCTTGAAAAAAACCCCCCATGATTTATTCTATTGCACTTTATGCCAAATGAATTGATGGGGGATTACTCAGCAGCTCAGCTGATGTGAAAGCAAACCCTGGCAGGTAGAAGCTCTTTGTGAGCATTGCCAAAGGTCAGTCCTGGGCTGGGTGTTGGGTCTGATGTAGGACATGCTGATGGAGATAAGGGTGATGAACTTTTATTTTCTAGCTTGAGAAATTGATAGGGCAGCAGAACTGATAGAAATGTAGTGTAATGCCTTTCTAAATGGGATTAAATAGGATTGGCACTGAAAAGGTGTTGGCAACCCATGGCGTGTTCACTTTGACCTTTGCAAAACGTTCATCGCAGTTGGTTCTTACTGTTACTGTGAATCAGAAAGGGCAACTATTTATCTTAAACAGTCCAGGTGATGGAAAATGTTGTGCCTAAAATGTATTTTAAAAATTAACATGAATAAAGGGGTCCAGTTGTTTCAGGATGCAAGTTAAATTCCAGCAGATGTGTATTGCAGGTGTAGGTGATCAAGGCTTTATGACAATCCTGTTTCTAATTTTCCTCTAATTTCCTTGATTGCTTATGAGTTAATTGTGTGTGTAGTGATAGAAAGACTTCAGAATGCTGCTTCATTGGATAATTAGGAGTAAATCAACACATTCTAAAGGCTGGTAAAATAGTTTTATACTTTTATTCATATTTTCTTGAGTTGTACCTGCTTTTTGAAATTTCTTTTTCTTCTTCTGAAATCTGTGCTCTGCAAACCTGTAGTGTAATGGCAATTGGTTACTGAATTAGAAGTCAAAGAACTGTTCCCATGCTAATCAAGAGCTACTTTTGTATTTCTAAATCTCTCAAACACCTTTGCACTGCTTTTATAAGGAATGCTGAGACTGAGGGATGATTTGGTTTTAGTTCGCTAAGGAGTTTACATGAGTATAAATATAATTGCACCTCTTTTTGCCAATTGATTTTATTACAGTGCTTAATGGTTTGTTGAATAGTTTATAGGATAATGAATGTCATTTCCTTGTATTATACTATAAATAACTTGGCAAAGTTTTAATTAGGATAATCACGGTAGCTTTCTCTACTGCTGTAATCAAGCTTTGCTTTTTTGAATCTAAGACCTAATGTACACCTATATCAAGTTAGACCAATTATGTTTTTCTAGAGAGTACAAGATTTTGTTGATTGTATATTTGTTCTTTTGTTTGGTTGGGTTTTTTTTTAATACCTCTTCTCTTCTTGAATCTTGGTTCTACTTCTGTTGAAATGGTTATTAGCTCCATTGGATGGATTTTATTTACTTTAATATTCTGATTAGAAGAATGCATAGGACAAAAGTTTTGTTCCAGGTCAGATTTTGGGAGTTTGGCTTTCTGTAGCATTGGAAGAAAATCAGGCATTTCCTAGCATAGTGTTTATAGATATTTTATAACCAC
>JAWWLV010000183.1:4451459-4463311 GCA_035041135.1 Platyrinchus mystaceus
GGGAGTTTGGCTTTCTGTAGCATTGGAAGAAAATCAGGCATTTCCTAGCATAGTGTTTATAGATATTTTATAACCACATAAGTTAAATGCTTACCTTGGTTTAGTTGTGATCTTAAAGTCTATTAACAATTTTAGAAATTGAAAATACAGAAAGAAGAGAAGAGACTCAAGCACAAATTTGCAAGTGCTTCGAGTACTGCACGGAGTGATCTCCTCTATGGGGGAACTCAGTGGGCACAACATTGTCCAGCACAGCTTGGAGATGCTCAAAGGGTCCCAACTCCAAAGGGCTGCCAGGATGACAATGTGCAGCTTCACATCGATGTTTTGGTCTATGCCTCAATTCCAGTTACTTTCTTCTGCTTTCGTAGCTTGGAGTGTAAACTGAAGAGAGCAACAGTGCTCAGGGCTTCTTCAGTGACTTTAAAATACTCCATTAAGCTCCTCAGCTCAGATTGTCAAAACTGGAAAAAGCTGTGTGTGATTCATGAGTGAAACATTGTCCTGTGTCTGACTTGGTATCTTACGGAGCCTTTCTGAAGGGGTGACCCAATATGTTGCACATAGTCATAGAATCCTAGAATGGTTTGGGTTGGAAAGGACCTTAAAGCTCATCTTGTTCCACCCCCTGCCATGGTCAGGGAACACCTTCCACTAGCCCAGGTTGCTCCAAGCCCTGTCCAACCTGGCCTTGGGCACTTCCAGGGATGGGGCAGGCACAGCTTTTCTGGGCAACCTGTGCCAGGACCTCTCCACCCTCACAGGCAAGAATGAGAGAACACGAGAGATACTTGCAGCTTTTGTTAATTACCCCCTGCCCATCTCATGCTGCTGACCCTGGAGGGTGTTCTCTTTTGGGAGTTTCAGAAGTTGCTGTTTAAAAATCTTTTCAATTAAGCCGATGAATCAGAAAAAAAGCCTGTCAAGAAGTGAATCATGTTGCCCGTATGTGGAAAGCAAACCCCTTCCAGTGAAACTCTTAATGAAGGAGAAGGTCCTGGGATTCATGAAGGAATTCCTGACAGAAAAAAATGTAACTTTAATTTTGCTCTTTAGAGCAAGAAGTTGTTTTCTACCACCTACAACTTCATAAAACATTCATTAGGGTTCTATCTTACCATGTTGCTGTCTTGTAAACGATGATGGTTATACAGAAAGGCCAACTCCTCTTCTGCACAGAAACCAAAAATTTAGATTCAAATTTACCATTTCCTCTGCTTCTTTTGTAAAACTAACCTGGTTTATATTAAGGGCTGCCTGCTTTCCTGCTTCTGCTATAACTGACAACATAAATATCCATTCCATTGCTGAGGTTTGGAAGTTGTTAATGTGTCCTTCACCGCATTGCAGAAGTTTCTTGAGCTCTGCGGCCACAACACAGCTCCCATGCAGGGCTCGAGCTGCTCTCTCACTGCAGTTCTGCAATTATGTCATCAAACACAAATCTAAACATATGGTCATTTCTGTAAAATGCAGAGCCTGAGAAAACTGGAGAGAGCAATGATGAGTCGGAAAAAAAACCAGTGGAAATACAGAGTTAAATGTCAATGCCTGCATTGTGCCTTGTTAATATTTCACAGGAATGCCGTCAACTTGTTATAGAGCCCAGAGGATTTATACATTTTTCTGACAGATGATCATGATTCCCATCAGTACACTTAATGCCAACATCTGTAGGGTTCCACCTAATTTGGGAAACAAATGTATTCTGTCCTCGTCAAAAAAGAATACTTTGTTCCAGGAAATGCTCATTACTTTGGGGTCATCGCAATTAAATGGAGGACAGAGATTTTTTCGAGGGATGCAGTGCGGTACCATTGCACTTTTCATTTTGGCTGATGGTTTTAAATTCAAGTTGGCAGATGCCAGCTTCTGGTCTTGGCATCGCAGTGAAAAAGTGCTTTGATAGTAGCTCTGAGTAAGCACATGAAAATAAAATACAAACATGCTCATTAGGAAAGTTTTGGTCGTTCTGTCTGTGCTTTATGGTTCAAGAATATTAGGAAGGTATTATACACAACAGCTTTATATCCCAATCATCGTTTTCTTTAAGCTCAACTGTATTTTTTTTATAATTATTGTATGCCTTTACTGGTCACTAGGGAAAATCTCTCAAAATTTAGGTTTTCTAACCTTCTTTACATTAAGTCATGGCCAATCTAGATAGTAATGCACAAGGACACCTGTATAAACATTCCTTTTTCCTATGTCTCTTCCAACATCTTCAGAGATAGTGGAGATATCCCAGTCAGCCTTTGTTTCATTTTGCTAAATAAATAAATTTCACTTGATCTCTTCTCTTGGTGATCTTTATTCCCCAGATACTGTTTCAGCAAGCTGGAATTCTAAATTATTTATGTGGGTGTGCTAATACTTGAGGAAAAAGTTGTATACTTCGTGTTGCTGCATGAATTAGTTTTGTGTATACAAATATAGTTGTGTGATACCAATATAGCATTGCTGCAAGTAGAAATAGAGGTGAGTCCTCTTGTGCCCTTCTGTGGGAAACACACCAGAAAATTCACAGAAGTTGTCCTGCCTGGGTTAATGATATATTTGCATGTCTAGAGGAGGAAAAGCCCGACCAGAAATTACAAAAAATGACAACAGAATTTCTCATGAGATATTGGAAAAATGACAGAAAAGGGAGACGGTGGGAAATGTTAGCTTGGGTTTGTTAAGGGAAAAAAAATGTAGCTCTTCAAAGAGGTTGTTACTTCCAAGTAGCTCATAAAATGATTTTTCTGTAATTTGTGTAGTTCTGTAGATTCGTTATTCATCACTTGTAAGTTATGTAAGTTAACTATCTAGGTTAAGTTTGCTGAATTTTAATTTATGCAGTGCTTAAAGCTGTTACCTTCGGGGTTGGGGAAAAAAATCCTAATTTTTCATGAATTGGTCTCTTTTATGTTGGCAGTGTTTGACCTTACCATGACTAGAAAAACTTAAAACAATTTTTACTTGTCACAGGAAGCTGCTTGGGATATTTTTAAAATAAAACGTTTGCTTTTGAATGATAAATGTACTATTATGTACTGAAATGTCAGCCTTGAGATTGTCGTGGTCCTGTGTTCCTTTGACAAGACGAGGAAGCACAAAAGTGTCTATCAGGGAATCTGATCAGAATAAAAATGAACTTGTAAGCCAATAAAGTGAATCTACCCCACTTTATTAGAAGCAGCATTGAGTTAAACAGGAGAGATACTGCATTTGGTTTTGAATGATGAATAGGATTTCAGTTTCAAAGGTTGTTTTCTCTGTCTACTTGATGCAAACTCAGTGTAGCACTGATAAAAGGTTCCTTCTGACTCACCTGGTTCCTCTATGGATTTGGAAGTGCAGAGGTCCAGTTTCTAAGTGTATAAAAGCTGGTAACTCCTCAGGCTGCTTTTTGTTCTGCCTTCATCCTGATAATTTTTAATATTTGTAGTTGTCTCTGTTTTCCTCTCTTTCTTGTCTGTATTAACATCATTTCATCTCATTTTTCCTTCCTTAATAGCAGCCCCTGGTACTTATAGGCCTTTTCCCTTTTCAAATGAGAGAGAACTCTTTTGTTCCACATCAGTTTTTCTGGGACATCATTAAATCATTGAAGCATAGAATAGCTTGGGGAAGGGATCTTTAAAGGCCATCTAATCCAACCCCACTGCCATGGGCAGGGACATCTTCAGCTACATCAGGTTGCTCAGAGCCCTTTCTTACCTGGCCTTGAAAGTTTCCAGGGATGGGGCAGCCACAGCTCCTCTGGACAACCTGTGCCAGTGCCTTACTACCCTTACACTTAAAAATTTTTTCCTAATATCTTATCTAACCTTGCCTTCTGTCACTCTGAAACCATTCTACCTTGTTCTGTCACTCCATGCCTCTGTCAAAAGTCCTTCTCCAGCACTCCTGTAGCCTGTTCAGGTCACCCCAGAGCCTTCTCTTCTCTAGGCTGAACAACCCTGACTCTCTCAAGCCTTTCTGCCTAGGAGAGATACTCCAGTCATTGATCATCTTTGTGGCCTCCTCTGGACCACGTCTGGACCACAAATAATGTCACTTGGTAGAAATGAGCAGGGAAACAGTGTAGAGTGGCATTTGGGTCAACATAGGAATTCATGAGGACCACAAAACCTCCCTGCTGAGGTCAGGTACTGTAGGGGTGAAACCATCAGAAGTGGTTTTCATGCAGGTGTCCAATGAAAGCCTTAAAGACCTCATTTTTCAGAGTTAAAATCAATGGAGTTTGGAAGAGCCCTGGAAACATGGATTTGTAACTTGTTCATATTTGTAAAATGTCAGGGCTTCTACTGTTCCTCCTTAGTGCTCACAAATCCACAAATCTTTCTGCTGCAGAGGGTAAAGTTTATTTGGCGCAGCAGATTAATCTCTGTGGGAAGCTAAATTAGTCACATGTGCACCAAAAGAGCGAAATCATGGACCCAGCTCTACCTCCTAGCTTTTCAGACTGCTTTCTGTCATGGCCCTTTTAAGCTAAGATCATTCCCAGTGTGATATTTCTGATTGAACAAAGGCAAGGGAAAGTGCTGCTCCAGGTCTGGGCTGGGGTAAAACGCTTTTCCGACGTGGATCTCCATCAGCACGGCAGGAGATGGAAAGGGAAAAAGTGATCTGACTGCCAAATGTAAAACAGTGGCCAAGACAGTTTAAAAATTATTTATTTTTGTGAAGCACAGTATGGGAAGTTTGCCTGCTTTGTGCCTCAGTCCGTGGGGATGGTGGAATCTCAACAGAGCCCTGGATCCTGCTGGGGCCATGAGGTAGAGCTCACCTGGAGTGTCCTCAGGAGACTCTGCCCCTCCAGTGGCTGCTTAAAACACATCAGTGTTCCCACCTGGAGATTCTGGGAAAGTCATGGTCACCTGTATTTGACTTACCACCATCTCTGTCAAATTCTAATAATTATGATAAAAACTGTCCTTGGTCCATTTAGCAAAGCAATTAATAAAATTCTATTTGACTGAAGCATCTTATCCTATTTTTATTCCAATTTTCATTGATGGAAACTTTCACATTTCTGAAGCCTGTTTACAATATTATTCCTGTTCCTGCATTTCCAAAATGCTTTCAAATATCCAGCCATTTTAATGCATGTCTCAAGGGATCCTTGAAATATCTTTAAACAGGTGGTGTGAGTTAAAAAGAGTCTTCCCCTGTGTATCCAGCTGCATTCATCACCTTAGGTCATCTTCAATATTCATGTCTTCTACCTGGAATACTGGTTTTGTCCTCTGTGATAACATGTGATTTTCTTCAAAATGAAGCATATGGTTTATTCTTCTTGTCAAATTGCCCTTAAAATCTCTTGTTTATTTGTGTTTTTTTTTCTGGTCTTTGTATCTGCCAGGATTTGAAGACTTATTTTTGCATAAACTTTCTAAATATTTACGATAGTGATCATTACGAGGTAGCAAATAACAGAAAATAAAATATTTTATTTGTGCAGATGCACAAAACAGCTTTCAAACAGCCTTGATATGTTGCTGGATGTTACCTAAAATTTCCTCCTCACCTATCATAAATTTAGTCTCACAATGGGAACTTTGGAAATATCTTCAAAACTGTTGCTGTGGGGTTCTTTTGTTTGTTGGTTGGATTTTTGTTTGGTTTTGGGGGGTTTTGTTTGTTTGTTTGTTTGGGTTTTTGTGTGTTTTTGGGGTTTTTTGTGTTGTTTGTTTGTTTGTTTTTGGTTCTTTAGTTATTTTTTTTAAATCCTTTAATGCCACTGCAGAAAATGAATCTAAGAAAAAGTCATTTAAAAATGTGTCCTTGAGATGTTGAGTAGGATTGTGTGGGGAAAAACCATCCTGTATTGTTATCATTCAATGAGGAGGTAAATGATAAAAGTTGTTAATTTATCAATTCCTAAACATGAGCTTAGTTAGACTTGGTTCAATCAATGTTAATCTTCTGGTATGTGAACTTGTTTGCTTACAGTTTAAAGGAACTTATTGCAATGTGATAATTGTTGTTTATAATAATCAGCCCACAATGGCTTAATGAGAAATAGATTTGAATAACTTAAAATAGTCATCAGAGCAAAAGTCAAAAGCTGTGAGGGAGAGAATGGACTTCTCTTAAGGTGAGAAGATAAATTCCTCTGCTGATCTCAGAGTTGAGGTGGGTACAAGGCAAGGCTGAGGTGAGCAGGGAGGAGTTTCCTCCAGCTGGGGTGGTTCTAAGTGCTGTCAGCAGTGTAATCACACAAGGGCTTTAATCCAGTGTGATTTAGTTATGTAGTGCAATAGTATCTCCCATTCCATTCAGGAATGAAATTTTTACCACACTTCTTAATTGGAAGTAAATACACAGGTCTTTGGAGCTCCCTTAGCAAAACATGTGCCTCAGTTACCGCTGCTCAAACACATTTCAGTGAGTCTCATCCACATCTTTTTTGGGGTTTTTTGGATTAAATAAAGAATAGGTGTCACTATTCTGCTACAGGTGTGCTTTCTGTGAAATGGCACTTTAAATCTACTTGAGTGTCATTATTGAAGAGACTCAAACAGTTTAGATCTTAATTGATATTAATAGGAATAACCCTCAATGATGTGAACTTGGCAAGCCAGAAATTGCAGCTGTTCTCAGCAGTAGTGGCAGTAACAAAGATAATTAATTGTTTTTCCCTGAGAGATATATTTAGATTGTACAAACTAAATATTCCATTCCCTGAGCCCTAATTCAGGCTTGTATTTGTTCTGCAAATACAGCAAGTGCAACTAAAGTTAATATTTTTTGACTGTCACACCATGATTTGAGCTATGGCAATTATTTTTCAGAAATAAAGTATTTTAAATATTTATTACACAAGCCTTCCAGTGATGACTTAAACAATTAATGCTGTATATGGTTCTCTTAAATTAAATAATAATTTGCTTTTTTTAATTTCTTTTTTTAAAAATTGGTTTATAGGAGCTGGCACTTGACCTGCCCCCAGCAGTAATGGGCAAGTGGTATCATATTAAACATAACAGGACATGTGTTCCTACGAGAGTTCTAGACAAAAAGTATTTCCAAGTGAGCACAACTTCATTTGTTAAGAATTTACAGTCAGCTTTATAATCCTCCTGGATTATTAAAGAATATGTCTAGATTCAGTCTTGAAGTGCTCAAGGGAGTATTAATGGCACTGTAAGATGTTAAGACCCATCGTGTAGGAAGCACTTGCTTGGTTTATTGTTTGCCAGGCTTTAAATTCTTTACATTTTCCTTAAAACATTGCTCAGAGTGGGAAGGAATGTTCACGGGTACTTCCCCTTTCAAAGCTGTGAGTGGGGTGAGCACCTGGGGAGTATTTACTTCTGGTCCTGGTTCTTGAAGCTGTAATAGATCCACCCACAAGAACATATATTCTTATGCTCTAAGTGTGTTTTATTAACACTTATTTAAACAGTGGTTGTAAAACTCCTGCATTTAAATGCGGTTCTATAAAGTGATGGCGTTCTGAGCAAGGGTTTCTCTCACCAGTTATTTATTGCTGCAATACGAAATAGGTATCATTTTGTCTGCGCTGATAACATCCACCTTGAAAATCTAACATGCATGGGATGCTCTGCTGCTTGCTACAACAGTTGTTTCCTATTGCAGGTTTTAAATCAGTGATATACTAAAAGCAGGGAGCTGCCTCAGGTTGGGCTGGGCGCAGAGGCTGGGCTTGAGCAAACCATGTGTCCTCCAGCAGCTCCACAAACCTCCTTCATAGTCAAGAGATGAGCCTTTATTTCCCCTAAACTGATATGGCACTAAACCACCAATCTAAACATTTACCTTTGTAATGTAAATATTTCCTAACCTGAACTTCTATCAAATCCTGCAGTTATTTGTGCTGCTCTGTGAGAGACACGGACTTTGCAGCAGGAAAATATGTTGTTTATGAATGAGATGAAGCTCTTTTTTTCACTTGCATCTTAAGTGAAATCTAAATGACCCATCACACCATGCACACAGAAAAAGCAGTATGTATAATGAAAGACTGATTATGCTTAATTAGCAGTAGCAGTGATTTTATTGTTTTGTCCTGTATCTTTCCTCAACCTACTGCCCAGACAAAGTCCTCCTTTAGTGTATTGAAAGTAGTTACTTGAGTTTGTCAGCTGAGTTGGTTCAGAACCCCATTTCTCTGGATCTCCATTTGTTATTTTGACCATTATATGGCTGGAATATCAGTTACTTAGGATTTGCCTTAAAAACATTAAATATTAAAAATATTGCATAGTCTAGGCTGGCATTCAGGTCTGCATCTTTTCAACAGCAGTGGATTGGAGAGGTAGAACTGCTTTTGCCTGTGCCTTAAAGTACAGTTGGCTGTTCTTAATGAATCCCCAGCTGGGGAAAATTTAGAACTATGATGCTATTAGAAAAAAAAAAAAAAAAGCCTAAGAAGTATTGTTATTACTGTGGTCATAGATCTGGCCAAACCACCTCTTTCTCATGTACGTATCCATATGTTTCCCAGGAATTGTTAAGGATTGCGTCTGCTTCAGTGATTTAGCCCAGTTGCTGAGACTGTGCAGAGCAGCTGCAAGGAATAACTAGTGCAGCACCAACAAAACAGCCTTGTTGGTAATTCTCTGGCTCTAAACCCCTCACAACTGAAATCACTCCGCTGCAGAGCTCTGAAGTTGTGTCTGTCTTCTGGAGAGAATTGCCTGGTCGTACAGTTCTGCATCTCTTTCTTTCCTGCTGCTAGAATATAATTAAAGTTGCTAAAAATACATGCTTTCTAATATTTTTTTTTTTCTGTGTAGGCGTCTGCTGTTCCTGAGCTCTCATGGGAGGAGATGGTATAAAGATGAATGTCACTTAACTCTGTTAAGTGGTCCATACTGCATAGGATATGAAAGCTGCTTATTTATGGCCTGATCCAAAGTCCCATGAAGCCTTAAAATTATATATATATATATATATATTTATATATTTATACTCAGAGGAGCCTGCTGGCTTTCTTAGTTTTACAGAAGTATTTTTACCCATCAGAAGAGAGACTTCTGAACTGTGAACTACCAGTTTCATGCTACCCTGTCTGAATTTGCATTTTTAGTGCTAAGGAAATTAGTAGAACAAACGGGGCCATAATTACTGTGCTTTTATAATACGGACATCGTACCTAATTATAGCTTAATCTACAAAACATACAGTTTGTTTATAATCCCAGCAGAGACAGTTTGAGCATATGTTTTTGCTTCACCTGGATGTAGCTGGGAATGACTGGCAACACTGTCAGGGAAGTGACAGTTGACAAGATTTTACAGCATAAAACGTGGCTCACCTTTGATACACGTGAAATCACTTAAGGGTGAACAGTAATAAGCATTTAGAGGCAAAGTAGCTCAATGCAAAGAGAGTCTTTTTTTCCCTTAATGTGTGGTAAAACCGAGGCATAATTTTGTTTGCACAATCTCAGCAGCTAGCAAAGCTGGTAATAAAATCCTCAGCACCCCTCCTGAAGAAGTGAGGTCTGCTATTGCTGACAAAGGTTAAATATCCATCATTCTTTTGGCTTGCTAAAATGATGATATCTGCATGTTTGATCCTGAGCTTACTACCTGATGGTGTCTTTTGGGTTTTTTTTAATGATTGCTAATTTTTCTTGGATATGAATCTCTTGATTTCCTCTCCTGCCTCCTCAGCCATCATTTGAATTGTAATTATCTCTTCCCCACATGTGAAAAGTCTCAAAAATAGCTTAAAGATTTTTGGACAGAGGAGAGAGGGGACAAAGAGGAGCCTGAGTTTATATTTGTGATGGATTTCCTCCAGCCTCTTCTGTGGTGAGACCTTCCACTGTGAAACCTGGGGTGTCATATTTATTCAGGTGTCCACTCCTTGTTCAGCACATCAGGCTTATGAGCCTCATTTCCATGACTGCAGTGGAACTTCTTAAAAGTTAGGATTGTATTGGCCACCCTTCAGTCATCAGACACCAGCAAAGTTTGGAGAAAGCAGTCATGTTAAAAATTAAATTATTTCTTCCTTCTTTTTGTACGACTAAAACCTTTAGTGTGTGTGTGTGGACTCCTGCATACCATCCTATCGATTCTTTTCCTGATGCTCTCTTTAGTTTCCTAATTGCCTGTTTCTCTTGACCATCCTGTGTGACACAAATAGCCTCAGGGACAGCAGGGATTTGAAAAAGCAATAGCTGAGGCAAGCCTTCCCACAGGAATGCTGCCTTTGAATTAAATGTTTCCTCCATGAGGATGTGGGGCTATTCTGGTTTGTCAAGTGTCCAAATGTCTTAGCAATAAACTTTTAGTTGCTTGATAATATTGTATCCAAAACTGTCTTTATTTTTCCTTATATCTGTTCCGATATCTGGTCTTTCTACAGTATTTTTTAAAAATAATGATGAACATTTTTGATCAATATTAAAATCTCACCTTAATAAGCCAAAGGAATAATTATCTATACTGGTAGGTCCTTGAGTTTGGTTTTCCTTTGACTAATTCAGTACTTAATGTATATATAAGTATATATGCTTGTTTTTTAAAAAATATGATAATGTTTCAAAACCTCAATTTTTTTTATAATAGAATTAAATAGTTCAGAGTGATAGTACTTGGTTTTCCTTGCATGATGAGCCAATGGTGATCCTAGAATGCAACCGAAGACAAGAGCTCATTCCTGCAAGAAAGCTCTTATCAGGGAAGGGTGACTCTTACCTTCCCTTAAAAATAAAGGGGTTTGTTATCAGTCTGAACTTGAAGCCTGTGATGATCTTCTCATCCTTTTATCAATCCAACTCTTCTCCTTAGTGTCAAAGCTTTGACCATTTCCCTCTTGTTTCCGAGGAGCACATGGGCTCATTAATCCTGCCTGTCGTTACTCAAGGCTCACATAGCTCACCCAGCGCCATTCCCGCTGTCCTGGGGGGATAATAAATCCAAGCAGGGGTAGTTCCAAAACTTGTTTGTAGGTAGCTGGGTGACACTGTGCTGATATCAAATCCATCCATTACTTTGATGGGATCCTTCTTTCTGACATGTCCTTTTTAGGCAGAATGCAACCTGCCCTCCTTAAATACCATTTAAAATTTTCCAGCAGCAACGTTTTTGCTAAATATTGCATCTTGCTCTGTGTGAATAATATGTTTGCCTACTCAGAAAATCACATGGAAGACATACTGACAGCAGCAGCTAAAATCACAATACATCGCTCTCTAGTGGTGTTAAAATTATTATTCACTGAACAAATTTCTAAATTACACCTTAAATTATCAGTCTTGGATCATGCTATTAGAAAAGTCAGAACCTGAACTGCTAGAAGATCACAATTTTAACTACTTTCCCAACTGTTAAATTGCAATTAAGCCTGTATTAGTCAACCCTTTGGTGTGTGATTGACTTAATTCTTACAGTTTAACTTAGAACTGTTGACTGGAGTTATTTAAAACACTGGATGTTACTTCAGTAGGGCCAGCATAAATATGGAGCCATTTGTAAGATTAGAGTCAATTTTATATGAAAAACAGATTGATTTTGTTGTTGTTGTAAGTTTCTAATATCACTACAACATTTTTAGTATTTGTTCTGAGCTTTTTTTGTTTTTAAAGTTATATGGTATCTGATTTGAATCAAATAGTCAACTCTGGTAATAAGATTTTCCTTTTAGCTGTTTTATATAGACAGTAGTAAGAAAGGAGTTTTAGCTTGGTTTTCTCCTAATTCACTCATCCTTCTGATAACTGAATTTAAGGATATCTTAGTATTTAACCCCATTTCCCTGTAGATTAATTATCCCAACATAAAACAAACGTGTATTAAACATATGTAGTTGCTTACAGAAGCAGATTTGGCTGTTTCATTTAATATAAATCTCTTGTTGCACAAAACAAAACCGTCGCATTTAAG
>JAWWLV010000183.1:4497758-4508692 GCA_035041135.1 Platyrinchus mystaceus
ACAACTGGAGCCTTTCCTCTGCTTCAAGTAGAGGCACCTGCCCAGGATTCACTTTCCCTGTTGTGTGCAGGTTGGCCATTCAAACTGGCAGAGAAATTCCCTGACTATTTCATGCTTGGCATGCTGTGCTTCCCCACACCATCCTGAGCACAGACTCCTCATGTACAGCTCCGTGTTTGGGGGGAACGTGCCGTGGAGGAGCAGCACATTTACATGGACATTTTCTTGTCTGCTGGAACTGCCAGACACCAGAACAATTAAAGGCTACATGCACAGAGCTAAAACAGATGCCAGTCACTTCAGAAGTCCAGGCTTTAGATCTTCAACAAGCAGCTCAGCTGCCACTCAAACTGGCAGCTTCCACCAGCCAGTTATGCTTTCCCAGGAATCGTGCCCTGCTATGCAGAGTGTGCGTGACGGATTGGGTTATGTAGGAAATACTGGTGGCAGCTGTAGATTAAGTATTTGGCATTAACTGGAGGTGGACTCCAAGTGAGGCAGTTGTCATCAGCTGACTGCCCTGACTGGCTGGTTCTCCAATGTGAGTTTTGACTCAAAATGCCCTTTTGATGCTGACCCAGTGAATATTATCTACATAACATGGAGCAGTTTCAGCAAGCAGGGCGAGATCGCCTGCTGCACCTTGCTCAGGGATGCTGTGTGGGGCAGCCTGTGGAGTAGGAGGAACAGGAGAGGCACACTTAGACCCTTCTGATGTGTTCTGGGACAGTTTTTGACAGACAAGTTTATTGCAGAGGTGTGGTGTTGGGGCACTGAATTGTGAAGGGAAGCAGGAGCATGCTTTCATGTTAATCCCACAAAGTAAGAGGATTTCATACCTGCTTTTTTGTATTTTAATTAAAGTTATGGAAAGATGAAAAATAAAAGATCTTATTAATCATAAATGGCCTTTCACCTGCTTCAACGTTCCAGTTCACTTTCTACTATTCTTCTTTTAGGCTATGACAGATTTAACCTCTTTTAACTAAAACTCTGTTATCTCTTCATCCTGCCTTCGCCCTCATCCTGCCCTTCCAGGGTGAGAGGATGGGAGCAGTCCAAAGGGAGGTTTGGAATTCGGTTTCTGCAGAATACCTTGGTCAGCCAAGCCTCTCCCTGTGCCAGTGGGGCTGCTGTGCTCCTGCAGTCCCAGCCAGCATCTCTGCTGGGGCCAGTACTGATGGGCACCACTTCCCAGGGGCTGCTGTGCCTGCAGCCTCCGAGACTGAAAGCCCAATTCCCACTCCTCTAATGACTGTGGGTGATTCAATCTGCCTGTGGAGTGTGTGGGCAGAAAAAAGAAGGATCCGTGGTGATTCAGTAAAGAAACAGCTTTTATTGATGTAATGTGGGAACAAGAAAAGTTTGCTTGTAAACTGCAAGGTTAACTGTAATCTTTTCATCCTCTGGATTTTCCCTTCATATATCCCTTTAGTGTATTTGTTTCCTGTAATATGGTATGTGTCACAGAGATTAAATCTTTGAAAAGGAACTGAAACTAATAAATGAAAAAAATATTAAGAATTGTACTACATTTCTTAATACCATAGGGTCTCTGTAGAGACCCTTTAATCATTGTTCAAGTTAATAATTACGTTCTAATTTTTTGTAACTATATGAAGTTTAATGGAGCAGGAATGGGGTTTATGGAGGAATTCCTTTTATAGAATTGCTTTCAAAAATTTTTCAAGTGGAATAATACTCAACTGCATGTTTTTCAGTTCAGGAAATCTCTTTCAGTGGGAGTTACATTAGATTCAGAGAAAACTTATTATTCCAATGCAACTAATGTCTTTCATGTTTAAAGTCATAGTTTGGATGTTTTATATGTGGGATAACTATACTCCTAGTGGATTTGCCATACTCATGTCACAGCTGTTATGTAGTAAAAGGAAAAGGACCTTGATTTAAAAAAAGAAATTCCTGGGTGGGACTAGATCCTATAGTTTGTCCCAAAGCAGTAAAGTCTAGTGACTTATCCAAGACAGTAGATTTTTCAAAACAGACCAGTCCTACTTATGTGTTACTGTTGCTTGAAGGTTGTGGAGAACAAAACAGTAGTTTTAAAGTTACCCACTATACTAGAAAGGACACACAGTAATTTCCTTTCACCTATGGGACTTGAACATAGACACTGTTGTGTAAAATAAATTATGAACTCCTGCAGAAACAAGTCTCAGCAGTCCATCTGGTGTATAGAATCATAAAAGCTTATCCTCCAAAGGTGAATAGGATGGAGATAAAATATAGCAGGTTCCACTCCCTGATCTTTCTTAGCTGCTGTCCACAGAGACCTAGGAAAGCTTTAGTGCTGCTAGAAAATCCTGGCTGCTAAAAGGCAGAGTAAAGCAGGGAAAGCTGTGGAATAGCAGGAGGAAGGATGAGGCTGCTTTCAAGCACAGAAATTTGGTGAACTGCACGTTAGGAACACCCTTCCTCATGCTGTAAAATATTCAGAATTTGTGATTCCCTGGGGAGGGTGATCTTGGAGACGGTGGAAATAGGAAGCTGGGGGTGAAATTTTAAGTGATTTTGTTGTTTCCAGAAAAAAGCTGGTGTTTGTCCCATTTCACTGGGGTTGAGGAAGGGAAAATGGAGTGTGCTGCAATTGTTAGCAACATAACATTTTGCTCAGGAGCCTCCCCAGCCCGGTGCCAGTTGACAGACTGGGCTGGTGTTCAAGCATCATTCAAGAGATTCTGGGGTGAAACTGTTTTGCAAACAGTGCCTCTTCATGGGATTTTAATGATAAGCCTACAACATCTGGCTGTGGTTTTGGACTCAGAGCTCATACATTTGCATGCCCTGGTCCCTCCAGAAATGATTATGCTCTTGGAGGGTGAACAGTGGCCTCTGTATAAACACTACATCCATGGTTCATAATAGCACATCTTTCTATTGCTTCTCAGCAGCCCAGAAAAGAAGATATTTTGAAATCCCTTAGGAGTATGTTAATTTTCAGAGTTTGCTGGAAATTCTTCTGTTTAATTGTCCCTGAGTTTGGTTATTTTGTTTTTGCTGTTTTCCAACCCCTTCATAAATTTCTTATTGTTTTTTTCAAGCAGTTCTGTTCCCTCAGAACACGGGGTACTGAGACCTTTTCCATGCAAACCCAAGGTGCCAAGGACTGTGCTACATAGAGCTGACCTGAAATATGGATATGGACATTTACATCTTCTATAGACTGAGCTCCAAAGCTACAAATTCTGATGGAATTGAGATGTTTCTGTCAAAAAGACTTAGAATTTACATTCTCATTTTCATGTTGAATTAGTAGTAAAATATGAATACATTTTGGAGGTGATTTCATTATCTCAGTGTCACCATTAAGGATAGGAACTGGGAGATGGGAGGAGAAGTAATTATAATTGTCCAACAGAGACAGAAAAAGAAAAAAAAGTAAATACAGAAATAAAATAATGTCATTCTTTGGAAATTAAACAACAATGGTATTGAATGCACTGAATGGAATTACTGAAATTTATAGGTAACACGTGTACCTGTAGTATTTTATTTCAAAATATTTAACAATATTTTTTAAAATGTTACCTTTTTTTTTATAATTTGATGAAGTGGTTAAATAAGTAAGATATGCAGGATCTGTATTCAGCAGTTGGTTTGGGATATGTTTACACTTGCCAACAAAATGCTTTTTTATGGACTCCCTTTAACTTCCAGCTGTGGTTCTGAGACGTGGATTCGATGTTTCCATGGAAAAACTGAATCTTATTGGTGATACCTACTGAAATGCAGGGAAATACTCCTCTTTGTGCCAAAGTTTTGTTTGGTTTGTGTAGGAATGTAGCACAAGATATCAGAGCCTGTGACTGTGTACATCCCCTGCTGTCCCATCCCGTCCCTCCTCTCTTGCCAGGACAACATGGCCACGCATCCACCAATTATTTTGAGCTCATCCCAGTTCCCAAAAACTGCACAATGAGCAAATTTAACTTGCTGAAACAGGAATATTTTTTAAATGACTATTTAAATCCCTATTGGATTTGCAAGTTTACTGATTCAGTGGAAGGTCTGGCAAGTGCTGTTGTCTGGGATGCAGGGAGGAGGTAGAACCCTACGGCCAGAGCAGCAGAGGGAGGACATGGGTGGTGTGTGGCTGCCACAAACTGACCATAAACTGACCACAAACTGGTTTGATCTCCTTTATCCTGGTAGGGAAAGGGATGGCAGTGTGAATGGGGAAAGGTTTGTGATTTCTGCAGAGGAGTCAGCTCCCAGCAGTGTGAACAGTCTGCCGTGGGGGGCACAGCACTGTGGACACAGCTCTTCTGGTGTGTGCATGGTTTGAGCTGACAGCTCTCTGCATGGTGGTCCACTTGGTCTGACTTTACCAGAAGAGTTTTGGGTAGCTTAGAATTCCTTGCAGGGGATTGCACTTTTGGAAAGAGGCTGAATACACTGTATGGGTGAGAATGGTTCAGCTTAGGCTGTTGTGCAGGGCTGGGGCTTTATTGTTCAGTTTTCCTTCTGATATTGCACTTTTCCCTGTCCCGAGTTTGCATCTGGAATAGCCTTTATTGAAGTTTCTTTTTGCAGTGACAGAAAGTCGGAAACAGATAGAACACAATCACAGAATCACAGAATATGCTGAGTTGGAAGGGACCCACAAGGGTCATCAACTCCAACTCTTAGCCCTGCACAAATGATGCAGTAAAAATAATCCCCATCCATAGGTGGAGCATTAATGGACATAGAATATTCTTTAATTACCAAAATGCTTCCCATGTCACTGTGTGCAATGTGAAATACGGTTCTCATCCAGTGCAGTGCTAACTTAACTTTATTGTCAGTGGGCAGTTCCTAAAGTCTGTGTTCCCTTTGGAGTCTGGAAGCTGGAGGTGTTCTTTAGAAGTGTAGTAGCTGAAAGTTCTGCAGTGATGGCTCAACAGACCTCCAGCTGCACCACAAATGATCACCAGTAAGAGAATAAAGTGGCCTCACTGAGAGAGGCAACAAAAGCAACAAACTGATCCCCACAATGGGACTTCCTTTTAGTGGCAACTCTGTGGTCAGAAAATACCTGACTTTGAGTCACAGTTAAATCAACTAATAACTGGAGGAGCAGGAGATGGATAATATAGTAATTACACTGGGGAAAGAGGTGTAACAGTTCTGGTAATAAGAGCAGAAGTGACTAATATTTTTTTATGAGCAGTCCTATATATGGAATATCCAGAACAAAAATGTACCATTTAAAAGGTACTTCTTATAATAGCCAATCTTTCATCAAAGGCAACTTGTGAATCACCGAGTGCATCAGACCAATGAATTGTTCCTTATTTACTATATCACCTTATTTTCTTTTTCTTTACTGACGCACATATAGATTTTTTTCCTTTTATATTCTGTAGATTTTTTTTTAAAACTCCAACATGAATGTCATATCCCAGGTTTTACAGGAAGTTTGCAGCTCACAGTTTTATAATCTTTGACTAAGTCAAGCTACCAAGCACAAAGGACCACCTGGTGTGATACCTGAAGAGTGAGTTATTTATTGTTGGCTTTGTACCATCACTCAGTGTCTGAGCTTGAAGAGCACCTGCTGCTGGTGTGGTGAGGTTGGGTGTGTGAGCTGAGAGCTGAGGCTGCCATGGATTTGTTTGGCAGTTTGCTGTCCCTGAAGTGGATGGTAAAGGGTTCATTGATTCCAGTGGACTGGGATCAATTAGTCTTCAATTAGAACATGACCTTCATACTCTTTCTCTAATCAGCATTTCCCTGTTACATGAGTGCTGCTTGGCTCTCTCCTAACTCCAGTCTGAGAGATATTTGTTTCTATGAGCTGCTTTACTGCTTTTAGATTGAAGTAAAGTCAATTGAAGTGAATTTCTTGCTTTGCTTTATGCCCGTACCAATGCCCATCTTTTATGTAATGCAATCCATTAGTCTTATTTCTCTCTCATCTATTATCCATTATTTTATTAATTTTAATTTAGAGGCTTTAGATTTGCTTCAATAGTATTACAGTTTATGTATAGATCCTATAATAATTCTCTTTTTTTAATGAAAAATGTAATATAAAATGTACACAGGCAAATACACCAGTTGTTAATCACATGAAATTTATTTATTACCTCTTGAGAAACAGAACTGCACATTTCCATGGACATCTTAAATATGCTAATTAATTGGGATGTGATCTTTCCTAAATGTGCTGGATCACTTCAGCCTGAGTGCCAGTCAGTGTTGTAAATTTTGTTTTCTGACTTTTAGTCATTAGTGGTTATTCCCCTGATGATCTTATTAGCCTGGAGTACAAATACTTCATCTATCCCACTGAAGGATTAAAAGTCTGTGGAACTCCTTAAATATGCATGGATATCCACAGATATGTCAGTCTCTTTTTTTTCCCCACAGAAAGTAAAATGAAGTGACACTGTCATTATAAAACATCATCTTCACTAATTCTACTGTGATAAGACTGGGATGGGCAATGCCTGTGGTTTGACTGATACAGGTAGAAAATACAAGTAAGGCTTGTACATACATCTGAAAAAGCTCTATATTTTATCTGTTTGTTGGGGGTTTTTCCTCCAAAATTATATTAACTAATCCAGTAAAAAAAAAAAAAAACAAAAACAACAACTCATTTCTGTACAAATTTCATCTCTTTGAATTCTTTAGACTGTAACATGTACTGTACTTTGTTCCGTGATTATATGTCAGTGCTTTTTCGGTTTGGTTTTGGTTTGTGGGTTTTGAGGTGTTCTTGTTTGATAGGTTTGGCTTTTCTTCTGGGTTCCCCCAGCCCAATTAGAGGCCCTGGTGTTCTGGTTCACAAGTAAAGGTAAGGTTGACTTCAACATAACTAAGTACAGTGACAGGTATTCCAGTCATAGAAAAGATTATTCCAACTTTTCATCAGCAGGGTAAACATTGTTTTTGGGTTTTTATTGCTCTATAATAGAGCAGAAAAATCACTAAACCTATGACCAGTTTGCTTCTAATGGAATGTGGGACAGAATGGAGGAGCTGGGACCTGTGACAAGAAAATAGCATTAGGGATTTTATGAAAAGGTTTGAGTGTAAGTTCACATCAGTGCAGTTTCTTGAGCTGTTTAGCCTGTCAACAAGTTGCTTTTTCTTTAGTTTTCTGAGAATTTCTGGGTGCTGAAATCTACCAGCAAACTTCTAAGTTTTATAAACAATTATTATCCAGGTAATACACTGAGGCACAAAGGGATAATGTAGTTTCTCCAGTAGAAATGCGAATAACAGAACATTAGCAAGCTGGGTTTTAGCACTACATATATGTATAGTGTGTGTATGAATCTATATATATATATAGTGCTTATATATATGTGTGTAGCACTAAAAATATTTGTTATATATATTATTTTTCCCCAGCTGTCCCATTTTGCTGGTTTAAGTTGATTTGTTTTCTTTTGTTTTGTTTTTTTTTTTTTTTTAACCTACTTAAAACTTAGCCTTTCCTCAAATATTGCCAAATGCTATGAAACGTTTGTAGCTGTCCTAGTTCTGGCTCATAAGCCATGCTAAAAATTCCTCCTTCAATTGACAGCTTTCTTTGCCAGATTACAATATTCCCAACTGATTAGTTATCTTAACCGCAGGGTTTCTTCTGAAAAGTACAATTAGCAGAATTTGTTTCAAGCTCCTACTAGCAGTTCGCTGTAGAATGTAATTTCTTTAATGTTTTCTGAGCAGTGAATGTTATTTATGTAGTTTTGAAAAATCTGCTGCTAAGAGTGTATTTTCATCCCCTTCCTTTCTTTCCTCCTCCCCCAATGCCACAAAAAAAAAAAAAAAAAATTAAAGTCGTGACTTAATCCGGAACTAAGAGCAGCTCTGGTATTTAACTGTGTGGGATTCTGGATGTGCAGTAGTGGATATTGTTAAAATACAACTATTTCTGAAAATAGCAGCATGGAGAGAGGTAGCTGTGAGGAGAGGGGGGAGTAGGAGGATAAGGAGTTTTCAGGAGTGGGGATTTCTGTAGCCCAGAGCAGGGTGTGCACCCCTGGGCTGAGTCCAGAAAGGTTTTCAGCTCACAGTTGAAACCAAGGGGAGCCAGGAATGAAGGTCTTGCCCTTTGCCAGAGCAGCCATTTCATTTTCATTCATTAAGGAATTCGAACTGTAAGCTCTACAGCAGAAAGCAGTTGCTTTTTACCTCTTTATAAGCACTGATCGAAAAGGCAGGCAGCAATCTTGCATGTAGCTTTTATAGGACTTTATAAAGATAAAACCCCCATAATTTATCCTTCACTTGTAGAACGGCAGCTGATGCTTGCTGAACGTCTGCTGAGGTGGGATTGAATTCTTGGGGGAAAAAAAAGACAAGTTCCTTCAAGGAGCTGCTAAAAAGCATTGGAAATAAATGCTGGAGACTGGATGTGTCTGGTTTATGTTGTGGGCACGAGTGAGGTGGGAGGTGATGCAGCAGATCTGAGAGGAAGAGGGAGGATGCAAGAAGAAAATAAAGCTAGTCCCGGGTTTCCCACTGTCATGGTCTGGTTGTTTTGCAAGGGTTTTATGGAAGTTGGACAAAAATTTGAAGAAGTGGTATGAAAACCTCTCTGTCTTCAATGTGCATGAAATACATCCCACATATTTACGAACTGGAGCCATGGACTGCTGTGTTAAAAAAGATGTGGACAGGCTTTAAACTGTCGTCTACTACTCTAATTTATACCTAATTGTTCTGATTTCATTAAACCATGAGAAAGCTGAAATGCTACACAGGCACTTCCGAAAATGCCATAAATTGCTCTTTTAGCTGTATAGAAGATCTAGTTGCTTTTTTAAGTAACTGTCAATAAAATTAAAGAATCTGAATCTACTCTCATTTAAACTTTCCATTTTGCAAATCTCTTCCACAGATTCATGGAATTTAAAGATATTGCAGTAGACATTAAAGGAGAAGCTGGGCTGAGTGTTTATAAGACATAGGTAGAATTTTCATAGAAAAGGGAAATTTCAGTTGTGCACATTAGACCATTAGTGATAATTTTCACATTTACCAATTAGTGGAAGGCAATATGGCTGTTTAAACTCAGGATAATACTTATTTTAGGTTGAATGGTTATTTTCAAACTGAAGTCATGGGAGATTTCAGCCTGCTTCTCTCTTTGTTTCTTTCTTTTCTTTCTTATTGTTTGCTTTTAAAAAGAAATAAAAGACTAAAGAGATTTACATTGGCCAGAGTTTAATTTGTATTGACATTTATATCTTACCTCTGAGGTTTAGAAAAAAATGGAATCAAATTAGGTCAGACACATACAAATGAGAAGATATTGCTTAGAGCTGCATGAGCACTGAAACACCTAAATCCAACTTTAACAAAAAGTGAGCTGGAAACTCAACCCAGCCTTTGAGACATGGACTTGGGGGTTGCAAAACCTGTTTATATGTTTTGCTGAGCATTTATTGAAATCACAAAGCTCTGGGCTGGAGAGGAAGAATTCAGAATGCCAAATTTATTTTAATAATAATCTCTTTGACACTATTTGTACAGGAGAAAAATATCAGTTGATCTGCCATCCTCTAGGTGATAAAAAACTTGTAAACTGAACTGATTTGTCTTAGTAGGGCTGCAGGTTTTGGTTATCCCACACAATTTAGAGCATCATGTGTTCGCAGGCATTTTATATTATGAAGTAAACATGGCTTTAGGGGTTTATAACTTATATACAGGACTAATACACTGTATAAGGAACTCATAAGACCATACACTGAACTGCTTTCCTGCTCCTAATTTACTTTTTTTTTCTCTTTGTAAAGTAGATACATTAATGTCCCAAGATTTCCTACTATCTACCAATTTGTGGTGTATGTTCAGTGTTCTCAAAAGCTTTTCTTGAGAACTTGCTTTGTCATCGTGTATTGATTACAGAAACATTTCTTCCACAATGCATGTTTAATGTGAACCAAAGGGAATAGCTCTTGAGTTCTCATTCACAGGGAGAAATTTCAGAACTCTGCTTTCTCTTAACTATAAATTTCTACCCTGAGTCTTTTTTTCCCAAGATTACTGTTTGTATCAAGCAGGATAAATGCTCTGCTATTTGCATGTTAATATTTATGTGATACTTGGTGTTAAATCAGAAAAGCTGCACCTTACAAATTCTATCACAGTGGTGTGGCTTATCATGTAATTATTACTGTTATTTTTGATTAGCCAGCTATTGCAGTGATGCTGTGTGGAGCAGGGAAGTCACGTCTACCTAAAGAAGCCTTGAACCTCAGTCAAAGGAGATGTTAAAATCACCCTGTACTTCCTGTCGTTGAAATGGGTTCTCTGAACATTATCTGCTGACCCTGATAGCTGGGGATATTTTAAAATCACTAATAAAAGGCTGGTTGTGATGATGGGAGTTCTTGGCTGATGGGGATTTGCCTGACCCTTTTAAGGGAGGCACTGCCTCTGTGTACCAGCTCTGTGTAGAATGATGAAGTCGGGTCTGTTGTTGTGGAGATTTTTGTGAGACAAAAGTGATGCTTAAAAAAACCTATTTGAATGACTTGAGTTCCTTTAATAGGAAGTAGCTTGGATCAAATTCCTTACATTTCAGTATTAATGACCCTAAAAGTTAAATTACTTCTTTTTTTATGAGCATTTATATCAATATAATTGAGAGCATATCCAGAAGTGCACAGCTCTGCAGTTCCCTGCAGAACCAGGGAAAAACCTCAGTGAGAAGCATCATATAATGTGTGAGCATTTCCTCGTCTCCCTTCTCTCACTGATGTTTGAGAATAATAAAAAGTGGCAGTATGACAGATACCTTTTGGGAGCACTTAGTGCTTTAAATGGACTCTCTGTATTACAATACTAAATTGTAGAGTCACTGGCATAAAACACACCAAATAGATTTACATTTAAATTGTAACAGAACGTGGAAGATAATGTTACAACGAGGCAACAAAATGGGAAAGCAAATCCCAATATATGTC
>JAWWLV010000183.1:4511799-4533215 GCA_035041135.1 Platyrinchus mystaceus
CCAGGGCAGCAGTGGAGTCATCATTCCTGGGGGGATTTAAAAGATGTGTAGATTCTTGGAAGCATAGCTCAGTGGTGGCCTTGGCAGTGCAGGGTTAACGGTAGGACTCGATGATCTTAATGGTTGTGATCTTAAAGGTCTTTTCTGACATTTTTGATTCTATAAGAGTTTAAAAAAAATCGCTTCATCTGGAGACAACTAAAATACACATCACACAGAAAATGTGTGGAAAAGCCAGTAAGTAACCTGGAATTCAGTGCATCTGAATTGGACACTTCTAAGAAAATGTCGTCTCTTGGCAACTGTTCCTTGATGAAATAAATAATTTTCTAATTGATAGTTGAGGAGCATTGAAATGAAGTCTCAACTATTTTATTTCTAACAATATGTACAAATAAGTAAAGTAATTTACAGTTTATAGATGGGGTTTTTTTCATATATAATTCTGTCAAATTTACCATCCTTAGCAGAACTGGGCAAATAGGACTGCTGTATGTCTGTATTTCCTGGATGTGTTTACCTTCCTGATGAATGGCTTTTCTGACTGAATTGGAAAACTTCAGACCAGACATCCTGTAGTGTTGCCACAGCCAGTGCTTTGGTTAGACTGGAAAAATCCATGTCTGGCTCTTGAGCCCCAGCAGGTCAACAGATCAGCACTTGTGCTCCACAGTAAGCCCAAACAAGTTAGAGGCACTGATTATGAGGTCTGCAGGTGGGTATGTGTTTCTGTTTAGGTAATCCAGGACAGGAATATGTGAGTCTTGATGACACAGTAAAAATAAAAATAGCTGGGGGCCTTAAAGGATTGTTTTTCTGCCAAGTCTCCTTAGAAGCAACTTTTATTCACCACATGATTTATATGAGTGATTTCTGTGATGTATTTCTTTCACAGAGAGAAACTGAGGGTGGTGGAGACTCTTGGCAAGCCAATTAAAATGTTGTTGGAAGTAGGGGGAACTCTTTGTGTACCCTGAAATTGTTGGCTGCTTCCCAGGGGGGCAGATGCTTCCCTGTCCTCTCCTGAACCTTCAGCCCTGTTTCTGATCAGCATCCTGCTTTATTGATCCACCTGGAATCAACAGGGGAGTGCTGTGCAAAAAATTAATGGCAAGGTTTGGTCTTCACACTGAGTAGAGTGTGAAAAAAACTTTATAAAGGTGGAAAACCAGAGCATGGCTTTATTGCAGAAGACATCTTACTGCAGAGGGTCCTACAGGAGGCTGAGTAATCACTGATGTTGGTGCCAGCTCAGGTGCAACTCAGCAGGGCAGGTTGGAACAATTTATAAGCCCCTCCACCCCCTTCTGAGCCTGCCCAGGGTACTTGCTGAAGGCTAGGTGCAGATTGCCTCTCTCTGGAACAGAAATTATTTGGGTTGATTTTGATGATGTTGGGCTTCGTTTCAAAAACTTGAGGTGTTCTGGTGTAGAAGTTGAATAACAGGACTTCAGAAATAAGTAAAATCCCTGTAAAACTCCAGGAGTAAACTGCTAATCAGAAAAGTACTGGCACTTTTCCATGTTCTGTAGTCTTATTGGAATAAATGCAAATCATCTTTGGGCTGCAAGTTGCACATGTGAAAGCTTTTAATTTTGTTAAAATGAATTACCTATAATTATCTTGTTGTTAACATGTAGAAGTAGACTACTGAAAGACATGGAATATTCACAGTAATTTACCATTAATCAAGGAAAAAAAACCCTCAAAAGACAGGTTAAAATCACATTACTATGAAAACAGTTTACATCTTATGTGAGTAATTTGCTGTGTAAAATTCAAAACAGAAGTAACAGCGGTGTGTGACTGTTTATTGATGAAGTTCCTGTGCAGGTGTCTCTTACGGCAATGAGAGGTCAGATAGATAGTTTGCAAGAAAACATAGAGACAAAAGAAACATTTGTCCCAAAAGTGCCCATAATCCAAAAGGCACATGTGAAAAATGGTTTTGGTAAGAGTTGTTCCCAAGGGGTGTGTGGTCTGTCTGTCTGTCCTGCAGGTTGATAGGAAGACCGGGGTGAGTGGGGACTTTGAGCAACCTGGTCTAGTGGAAGGGTGTCGGAACAAGATGATCCTGGAAGTCCCATCCAGCCCAAAACATTATGTGATTTTATGATTTTATGAAGTATTTAGAGGTTCTGTGGTGAAATGAGGGAGCAACCCTCATTTCATTGTGTTTCTTCAAAAGCAAAGAGTGAACACAAACCACTGTTGCACATGTTAGAACGAGCACAGACTGTACCTTTCTGCACAGTCACACAAAAGAAAGCAGTGGTAGGTCTTTAGGATTAAGTACCATATCATGGCCACCCTAGTCTTTCACTGTAGGTTTAGTTCACTCCTTGTTTTTATTTACATTTCTTCCTTTCTTTAACAGTGGATGGTCTAGACCTGCTCCATACCCTGCATGGAGCTGCTCACTGGGAGCAATGTTTTGCTGATCCTTAAAATGTCGTGTTTGTTGTACTGTATATAATCAGACTAACCTTGGGCTTTTAGCCATAATTATTACACAGAAGGGTGAAATTTGCTAGGAACAGTGACTTTATTCTAATGAGCACACTTCTGTAAATATTCTCACTCTGTTTATTCTCATTCTTGTGCTTTATTTACAAATAAGACAAAGCACAACCTTAGTAACTCCAACAGCTAAAATTACAACAAACATACCACGTTTCCTTGAAAAGCCAAAACCTAATTTTCTGTTTTCAAAATGCAGAAACCTTTCCTATGGATAGTGTGAGGATACCTAGTTTTTACCTGCCCCTTTACGTCTCTGTTACTACAAATGATGGTTGATACTTACCATGAGAGTGAATCCCTTGGAGCTTATTTAGTGAACACAGATGTGCTTAAAGTTTGTCATGTGCCAAAACAGGTTTTGAATCAGGTTTTAAGTGAGAAAGATGTGCAAATTTATTTAAAGTGTGGTAAGCCACAGGATGATTATAGCACTGCTGCAAGACTGTGAGTGCACCATTAAGGGGAGGATGTTCCCAAAGCACCTCAGCACTGAAGACTTAACCACTTGCATCGTTAAAGAGCCAAGGTGCAGGCACCTAAATCATTCTGGTGCTCCTGTGGGCATTGCTGCATAAGCTGCTGTAACTTCAGATAGCCCCTTATCATTTCCCTCAAATCTGTGTGTTGCTGTGCAGCTTTGATCGCTGCACAAACTGACAAGTGATGAGGTTTCTGGAGTCGTGGTCTATTACTGTGTGGTTTATCTTGTCAAGGGAGCAGCAAAAGAACAAATACTCTGCTCAATCAGATGGATTTTGCAGGTAGGATTTGGTTGCCGTTCTGCTCTGTGATTTCACCTTTACAGTCTCTCAAATCCTTCCATGTTTCCCATTGTAGTTGTTTTCAAAACAAAAGCAGAAACACGTTTTTGAATCAGATGATGTGGAGGAATGCTTCATGAATTATATATGAATGTCAGTGATATATGAATGTGCATGCTAAACTGATGGAAGATCCTGAAATATGCAACATGTTTGCATATAACATTATTCAGTTCTCATTTTTTTGAGTTTCGGATTAGGTAATCACAGCAATACTTCAAAACCAATTTAAAAATATTGTAATTAAGATAAGTTATGTTTTTATTCACTGTCAATATATGGGAGCTGTCATGTACCATGCCCTAATAGAGCATCCTCATATGGGATTTCAAAGTCTGGCCTACTGCTCTTTCATCTGAACTTGTTAATAAATGTTCTTGTTGAGCTCAGGCCAATAGTGAGAGTTGATAAAAAAATCCTTAGATTTTACTGCTTAACTAAAAGTAGACCTTGAAAAAATAATTGATGGCAACTCTTTGGAAAGTGTTTTATTTCTATTACATGCCACTGAATTAGGGAGAGGCAAGATATACTAATTCCTATACAGGCAAACATAGAGGTTACATCCTGAGCACATTTATCAAAAAAGAGAGGTAATGGAAAGCTTTTTTCCAGCTCAATAACAGTGCTCACATTTTTTCTCTTGCATAGCTTTATGTATTATCTTTTCTGTCGATCAAAGTGAATCATTCTGAGGCTTGAGGATTTTATTAATCAAGTGAGCTCATCCAAATTAGTTTAATTTACTTGAAAAGCTCTGTCAAGACACATGAATCCACGTGATGTCAATGTTTTTAACAAGGGAGTCTAGATGAAAATAAAAACTACAGCTCCTAAGTCTGGTTAATACTTCTCTTAAAGATCAGAACAGAAACTTACATTTCTCTCTGTGGTCACTGAAAGATGTGAAGCCAAACAGGTAACATGCTTCACAGTCAAAGGGACAGAGGCTTTTTGGTTATTTATACTTATTTTCCTTTCACCCTTCTAGTTGTAATTTTTTTCCCCCCATCTTGGCGTATTTTGCCTTATAAAAATAAACTTAGTTAGAACTTATGGTTTCCTTTTACCACAGCATGGCCTAGGAAAGTTCAAAGGAATGTAATTAATCTGAATGCTTGGAAACAGCATGTTCCCCAACTACGGTAAAAAATCAAGATAATCAATTTACCCTAATTTGTTTCAACTGTTTTGAAAGATAAAGTTGACTGTGAGAGCAGCTGGACCTTGAACTTTTATCCTTTAGACATTTTTGAGGATTTATTGTGGAAAACAAAGGAATGAAAGTATAAATCAGTTATGCAGTTTAGTCCCAGGGAAATATATACATCAAGGCTGAAGGCATTCACTGGTATTGCACTTTATATTCTGACTGTTTTATTGGCAGGCACCAACTTGTGTTGCTTATGCAGCTGACCATTTTATATAAACACACAGATCAAAATTATTTGAAACCCCTTTTATAATTATTTTATTATTTATAGTTGCACATGGATGTTTCATTTAAAATTTATGTTTCAATTAGGCTTTATATTTAGATGGAGAAGAGGCCACTCTGGCACGGTGAAATTTCCCTGTAGGTTTTAAAATGGATTAGTGTGGTGTTGTCCATTTTATGCATTAAGTGCTCAAGAATAACAGGGTTGTGTGTCAATTTGACTGGTTTTGAAGCATTTTCATTTTCTGTTCACAAATGCAATTAATGTTAAACTACTTATTACCTTCTGCTGGACTCTGAGAAATACGTTTATATGAATTAGTGAATCAGTGTTTCCATTTTTCATACTGTTACTAGACACTGTAAAATAAATAAAAATGTATTACGTGTCTTTAAGAGCAGTCTTCCAGGAAAGAAGTCCAGTCAAATTGTCTGCTTGCAGAATGCCTGGAATAATTTCTCAAATATCAGCCCAAATATCATACTTTTATCAAACACTGGTTTTGCTGCCTTTTACTGTCCCATCTTTAGTGCCACAATTATCTGATTTAAGGTATGGCCGTATATCTGTTTTTATTTCTTTTCACCATTCTTTTTGGTTTTGTTGTTATTGTCAATAAAATTGTATTATTTTGTCCAAGCTGGAATAGTTACTCCCTTCAAAGCACTGCACCTGAGGGTTTGTTTTATTGAAAGGCATTTTTAGATGTAGACAGTAAAACTTAACAATTCTTTTGTTAGATATTGATGTAGAAAACCATCACAAAGAAAAGAAAAGCAACAACAGACAGTAAGAAAATGAGCAGAGAGTTTTTTCATCAACTCTGTCCTGTTCTAAAAGACTGACCTGTATTAAAAGTCAAAAGACAACTTAGATCTTGTACTCTGCTTATCACAACTATTTTTTTCACAACATTTGATAGCTTGCAACAGATAGAAAGCAAATATTTTAAAATGTTTAAAAGTGAGAGTGTTTTAAGTATCAGGAGGGCATTCCCTGATCACATAGGGAACTTTGAGTAGCCTGGTCTAGTGGAAGGTGTCCCTGCCCATGGCAGGGTGTTTGGAACTAGATCTTTAAGGTCCCTTCTACCACAAATCATTCAATGATTCTATGAATGTTTTCAGTATGTGAAGGTTTTTATGTGGTATAAATCCAATTCCTACACTGTTCTCACCAAACCTAAAAAAACCCACAGTTGTATTTAATGTGGGATTATGGTGATTTACACCAGTATTTGGGTTATATGTACACTGACTAAATAAAGTACTGCAGGTAAGCTTATGCCACTTCTTTTCAGCCTGGATTTGCTTATTTGGTTGGCTGGTTTTCAGCTGTAAGCAGTATCAGAAATTTTAGGTGATGCAATGCCCATGAACTACTTGTTCCTGCCTTGCTAGTGGTGACTCAGTGTGTTTTTGAAGTTGAGTTCTTAAAGCTGACCTTGAAATCAGGAACCAGCTTGTGTAAGAAAACGTGGCCCTGGGGTGACCTGCTTCCAAGACTGTGGAACTTCAGCAGTCATAACTGTATTTATAGTTATTGGTAACTTAATATAGGAAATGATTCAGCTATTACATCTATTAAGTCATTTCTTTGTGGGCTACTGGCTAGCAAGGTTGTTGGCAGTAAAAAGTGTCTATTCCCTTGCCTTAGTAATGTAAGTAAAAAGGAGTTTGCCAAAAATACATTTTCTTTCTCCATCCTTTGACAACAGTTTTCCCTGGAGCCTTTTTGCCTTCCCAAAGTACATCTTTGAGTAGTGAAAGTGAGAGGCTGGAATTCTGCCCTCCTCTCTGACCCTTAGAGGCATAGGTAGTTTAGGATTTACATGTGGTACAGTGAAATGCACCAAAGACTCTTCAGGATTTTTGAAGATTTGTAGACCCCTTTTTCACCTGACCATTTTCTTGACTTTGGCCACGACTCAGCCAAATGGCTTCGGAAATGGTGTTTATTGTGTCTGCAAGTTTCTTACCTCAGTTCACAACAAATGCTGCCTTTATAGCCTGGGAGAGAGCCATGCTATTAATGATTACCCACCTGCTGACTTTTCAGAGCCAAAAGACACAGCCTTTACTCTGCAGCTCCATGAGCTTCCACATAAATCCACTAGGCTGAAGCTTTAATTCTAAGCTGGATCCCACTCTGATTGCTTGAGACTAACATCCCTTCTCAAAGCAAGTATTGGCCTACCCAGGACCATTTCCACCTTATGGGCCATTCCCAATGCTGAGTTTGTTCCTGGTTTTTCAGCAAAGCTCTGGGATGTAATGACTCAAAGTAGGTGCAGAGTCTGACTACACCCCTTCATGGAACAATAGCTCTCATCCCTGTTCAGTAAAGCATTTGCTGAAAAGAAGGGTCACAGAATAAAATGCTTGTGCCTGGAACTCTTTGCTAATGTTCTTCCCAAGACAGTCAAAGATCAGCAAAGGAGAGCCTGCAAGGGAAAAAAAAAATGCTGGGTATCTCAACCACTTCTGCACTTTGTCTGCTGGCCATAGGCAGAAGGAGGCTGGTTTGTTGGTGTTTTATGACCTCTGTGAGGGAATTTCTTCCCTCAGGGGGCTCTGGCTTTTCATGACACGGCCCTTTTACAGAGCATGGCCCATGCAGGAGGGGTCTGATTTGCTATTTTATGCATGAAAACCTGCTGGTGAAGGGATTAGGGGAGCTCAGAGAGCTACTTCTAGCTTGCTACTACTTTCCACACTTTCCTCTTGATGACTGGGTATAAAAGGCTCCATAAAACAGTTACTATATGCAAGTGAACAAACAAGTGAATTATCAAGAACTATCAGTTGGGGAGGAAAAAATGTCAAATGTCTTAATTTTCCTGGAGACATATGCTACGACCAGATAAGCAGTTCATCTTCACAGGTATGTTCCATTAAGTATATTATCCAATCAACTAGGATATATAAGACATATTGCAACTCTAATCTCCTCAGGCAAGTAGTATTCAATTATACTTACCATTTTCAAAAGAGAAATATCCTGAGCATTTAGAGTGCTTGTATTTTTGGCACTCAGTCTTGTTATGTGAAGGCTAATAAAGAACGTTCCAACTAAGAAGGCATAAGACAAGGCAGATGAAATATTAAAGAAAATAGTATTATCTAAGTCCTGAGGTGGAAATGTTCACCATCCCTCAAAATGGTTTCCTGACATCTTATCTAATGTTTCAAAATTAGGCCAAGGATGGAGAATCACAGAGAATTGCCATCCATTTCCATGCCTATGGTGTATTTTTTGTGTTTATAACTAAAATAGAAATGCTGCTGAATACTTTGTTTGCAAGTGTTTTAAAAGAACATTCAATGATTTACATTGTTCTGTTATGTAAATTGCTTTTTGGATTGAACACTGTGCAGACAGACCAATTTTCCTGTTACTCTTCTAAGCAAATACTGGAGATGTCAGAAGTCACAGCTCGTGCAAGCTCTCTTGGAGAGATGTCTGCTCTACCACATAAGATGTAGCAAGTGGCAGATAAGTTCAGTCACAGACAGCTTCATAATTTGGTAGGAGACTACTACTTGTATTGATTTGAGTTGAAAAGATTCCAACATAATATCTTTGGAGAGTTATGGGAAAAACTCTGCCTCATATCTGTTACTGGAAGGACTCAGCAGCAGTTACTGTTGAAATTGTTTACTACCTCCCCAGACCAAATCCTGCTTTCAGTTGTTTCTATTTCTGCTAAGATTTAAATATATTGCAGAAATTTTCATGTCAGTTTTGTGAGCTAAGCTAAATACTAGGATATTTCAGTCTATGAAGTATGTCCAATATTTAGGAGAAAGAGAGATTAAGAGAAAATATATTTTTAGCCTCATTATTACATATAAATAGTACAGCCTTTCATGGGATGTGCTCTGAAGGCTCAATGAATCAAGGAAGCATTTCCCAAATTCCTTTATGCCACCATCCCTTTAAGAAGGGACCCATGACCTTCTTCATTCAAATATTAAAAGATTTTGTTGAGAGTACACATATTCTATTCTTGCTGCTGCCCATGATACACAGCAGTATGTTTACTCTTCCTACCCATATTTGGCCAAGGAATAGACACCTGAAAATTCACACATATTTACTAAATATTTTCCTACACTTTAGTTCTTACTTTCTTTTAAGGTCCTTTGCTTTTTCCACCCAGCATTTTCCATGCACCCATGCAAATGATGCAATGTTATTTCCCCACACACACTTTGCTTTTCGTTCCCCGTTCCTCCACCAGCACCAGACAGATGTCAGCTCCTGACTGGAAAGACTGAGCCAGCTCTCCTTTCTTGTCTTGCATGCAAGTGCAGCACAGAAGTTGAGGTTGTTTGAGGCCAAACAGATTCTCCCATGTCTGCCCTCCTCTAAAGCCTTCCTTTATACAAAGAACAGTCTGAGGTGTCATCCCAGGGAAGGTCCACTGGTACAATGGGATTCTTCATCAAAATTGATGTGCATTAATCTGCTTATTAGACAGGCAGATTCTGCCTATAGATATTTAGTCTTCACATACTTTCAGTGCATCTAATCAGAGCTGAAACCTGGCAAAAGTAATAAATCTTTAATCAGCCCTTTGCGATCTCGAAGTGAACAACAGTGCACTAATACATAAAAATTAATTGCACAAGAATTTCCATGTTTGCAAGCACTGAGAGAAACTGAGATCCCTGGATGTGCTCCAGAGGATGTGTTTGGCCAAATTTAGTCTTATATACTCTTGGAATAGCTGGTATAACATCCATGCTAAATTTGTTCAGTTAAGTAGACAAATTAGTAGAGGTATGTATATATTAATGAGAAGAAATATATAGACTTGAGCTGAAACAGGAAGTTGATATCCGAGGAGTGATATTGCCCTCCCTGCATCTCTCTGTACCCCATGGTTGTTTTCTACTCCATTTATATTGTTCTCAGAGCAGTTCTAACCTAATCAAGTGGAACACATCTATTTCCCCCCCCACCCCTGCTAGAGCACAAGGCTATTTGTAAATTAAGGTTTTGGAGACTGGCTTTTTCCCCCACTTACAGTTTTTCAGCACAAAACCAAAATGATAGAAAATCTCCTAATGTAGTAAATAGGACTTGTTGCTTAGTGACATTGCTTTCTATTTCCAACCTCAGGTTCCCAGTGGGTCCCTACATTTGCCTCTCTGGCTAACTTTGCAATGAGGTGTTCATCTCTTTCTGAGAGAAATGGCTTTTCAGAAGATAAGCAGTTAAGACAGAATTAATAAAAACCTCAGTTGCAGCACTTACCTTCTGGTGGCCACTTGGGAAATGCTGCCTTCTTTTACATTACTTCTTTCCTGTATTATGCAGGAGAGAAAAGTATTTGCCTGGCTGTCCCCATAGCTCTTGCAGTTTAAATCAGGCCAGTCACAGGTACTTAGGTCATGCTACATGTTTCCTCCTGAATTCCAATTTTCAGAGACGTTCAAGACTCCCAGCAGATCACATTAATTGGAGAGAGAACTCTGAACCAGTTTTATGACCTTCCCAATCCTTTAGTCTTTGTTTCTCTTGTCCTCAGTGAATAGTTTGCAGCAATCCAAGTGTCAGGATTTTCAAACAGCCAGTTTATAAATAAACACCCTGTGCTACAAAAAAAATGCCACACAAAAATTACTTCGCTTTTTTTATAAGAGTATGTAAGTCCAAGAAGTGTGTCGTTCATGTTAAAATCTTTAATCTCTGAATGAGTTTTAGTAGTAGAATCTGTTACATCATTTACATGGCTACTGTTATTCAAATACAAGGACTGCTGCAGGAGCAGTGAGATTATTTGAAGCAAACAGATCTGAACCGGTTCTGACACAAAGCCAAAAACTTCAATTAAGCTTTCAAAACTAGATTTCATTCTTTATTCACAGAATAATAGCTGTAATGATGGATCTGTAAGGTGGAAATTCTATGGAAAAATAAAGGAACTTTTAATTGTTTTTCCCCTACATTTCTATATATCTTCACCATAAGTGTAGTAGAATAAATACTGTATTGCATTTTTGCCCTATGGCTTTACTGACCAGAAGAAAATTCAGGTAACTTTTATAGAATGCCTCCTGCCTGAGAGACAATTCATACACTTGGTGAACAATTCCTGAGCTAAAAGTCCAGCTATTACTAAGATGTTTGAATTGGACTGAGTTCACACTTCTCATGCATTCAGTAGTTTGGTACTTTGTAGATTATAAGGAATACTACAGTCAGGAGGAGTTAAGCCAGAAATACTTAATACCAGGAGTCCGATATAAGCTGGCAGCTGAAGGAATCCAAACCCTCTGCTGTGAGACTTGGTTGCTCCACCAAGAATATCTGCCTGTCACTACCTCAGTTAATTACTGTGGTTGCAACTGTAGAAAAGGATATTTTTTTTCAAAGAATAATATCCCTTGATCACCTGCAGTACAGGTCTGGGGTTATCTTTTGCTGCCTGTGTAAAACCTCACTATAATTGGTTGTGACTAAATCTCCCATGACAAAATTTTGAAATGATTTTTCATCTTGGCATTTCAAATGCAGACCACGAGTGCCAGAATTTCAGGCCTCAGTTCTAAAAGTGTCTGAGGATGGCATATAGGGTCACTCATGTATCTGAATGGCATTATTAGAAATGTCATTAAAGATAAAAATGATCTGGCCCTAATGAATATTTAACCAGAAGTATATTGATACTTTTTATCGTTCATCAAAGGTTATTGTTCATCATGAAAATAGTTTGTAAGATTAAATTTTATATAGAATGTAGAATGCTAAACTATAAAACCTTTTTTTTGGTCAATCATAGAATTCAGGAAATATTCACAGGTTCCCCTGTAGGAGATTTGCTGTACTTTATAATTATTTACAGTCACTTTTGACCTAAATTTCTAGGTTTTGAGTGTAAGGGAAAGGGTTTATCATCTCATACACTACTTTTCTTCATTTCCATACTGCCTTAGCTAAACATCACTGATGTGTGCTCTCAGCCTGCCACTCAGGATTTTAAGGTCATAGAGGAAAGTAAAGCAAGGCATGGGTTTGATTTCAGCAGAAGCTGCTTCCTTCAGAACCCAGGTGTGGCTGTTGGTCAGTGATCCTGCCCTCATGTGCAAGCAGAATGTCCTGTGGCACCTTCTTAGGTATGAAAGTGGTGATCAGTTCAGAGCAGTGTTTCTCTACAAGTTCCTGCCACTATCCAGAATGCAAGTATTTGCCTAAATTAAGGTAATGATCATGAGAAAGTGTTGCTGTTCCATATTTTTAAAAATAAAGGGCTAGTTTCATGATGATCACTGATAACATAATTTCCATCATCCTAATGAGATCACCTTTTCAAGGACTGTTGCTCATTTTCATATTTATTTTACAGACTCCTGAGATGGAGGGGACAGTGTTGTAGTTTTTTGCTCTATATACCTTCATACCAACAGCTCTGTCTGTCAGTTTTTATTGCATAGAAATCAGGTTAATCTAATCCAGAATAAATACTTTTAACAGAAAGGCAGAAAAAGACAGAGAAGTCCAAAGTGTAACATATGCAAAGGCATTTACTCTGTGTGAATTTTGCATAGGTGCTCAGCAAGGGGAGGTTCTCTAACTTCTGATTAGGTTTCTCAGGTTTGAGAAATGTATGATCTTTTAAGAAATAATAAAGAATATTGAGGAATAAAATTTGTTCTTTTCTCCTTTTCTCTTTGAACAGCAGTTTTAATGATATATGAAATCAGCAAGCCTTTAGAAAATCTCTTTTGCTTTTCAGAGAAATAGAAAATCTCAACCTAAAGAATTCTGTAGAAATATTGCCTGGGGATATGAAATTTATTCTGCATTTTAATGAAATCACAAATGAGTCAATTTAAAACTAGTATACCATAAACTATGCTTCCTTCCTACATCTGTTCATAAACATAGAGGGATGTATACCTAGGGGAAACTCGGGTTCCTCTGACACACAGGAAAAATTCTAGCCAGGAATACAAATTTTTCCTCGTTCCCTATGGGTAAACATCACAGAAGGAAAGCTAGTTAAGGTTTATTTCTAAGACACAGAGCTCCTTGTCGACTGCAGTTGTTAATAAGGTTTGGTGGAGACAGAAGTGTGTCACTGTATCTGCCGAGTGTTGCAATTTGCATCGAGTCAGTCGAGCGTAACTCTTGCCTAACAAACCGTACAAACCATAATAACAACAACAACAATAAAAAATTAGGCTAAGAAAAGTCTTATTTACTAACAGCTTGTTTTGCAGAAAGTTTCCTGGATTCCATTTGCTCTGTCTTTAGAGAAACCTTAAAACGACCAAAACAAAACTAACTTTGAGGGCATGTTTAGTAATTAAATAGAATTGGAATAGATATTTATAACCTCTAGGTCTTCTAAGTGGACATTTTTAGAAATTAGATCTGGCATGTGCGGAGAGATTATAAATGAACCCTCGTGTCATCGTTGTCTGCTTTTGTCAAAACTGGATCCCCAAACTGCTGAATTGCACCGTGTGTGTAAGTATTTCTAAAAGAGTATTTGTGCTAATTGACATAATCAGGCATCAGGGGTTAGAAATGACATCTTGGCTGTCACCCATGCAGTCACACAATGATTTACTGCTTGGAGTGACTGCTCGTTTTGTTTAGAGTGGGTGGGATGTGATTAGGGTAATCCTCACTTGCCAAAAGTTGGATCCTAAATCTGTGCCTCTTCTGATAGCAGTGACTGATCATATTTGGTGAACAGGAGGGATGTTTTGACCACTGTTAACTTATGGTAAGAACTGCAAAATTTCCATTCAGGTTGTGCAGTCGTACTCTCAATGTAAATGGAAGTGTAGGTGTACTTAACAGACCCTTATGGCACTACCTGTGCTAGAAATAGAAATATTCCCTGAAAAATGTTACATTTATTTCCATTGATTCAAAGCTGTCTCTTTGCTGTATTATTAGGGGGTTTCCTGGATTTTTTGTGCAGTGCAGGTCAGTGCAGAATGTAGTGTATGGACTTCATGTTCTCATATTGCCTAAAGACTGTCCTTCATGAATACAGCCACAAATAAAATACACAGTGGGGTTTCCATTGCAAAAGCACTCGTGTCATTTTTCAGTTGGGTAATCAGTTTTGAGCAGTCCTGAATAACTCTTGAATTCATTTTTATTCCTGAAATGTTAGAAGGAGAATAATTTTCTAAGTGTAAAAGGAACATTCAGAATTAAGAGTATGAAGGTGGATTTCAGTCCTTGCTGCTTTGACTGTGGAAGTTTCTTTTCCCCAAATGTGCATATGGAATTAATTGGCCCGTGCAGATGCTGCTACACTTTTTTTTTTTTGTTTGCCATAAGTAGCACTAGAGAAAATAAGAGATTTGCCATCCTAAGTGCTGACCCAGCTTCATCACAGTATGATCTCCATAAGGTGTTTTACCAACATTACCATGTAGTGGGAACGTTACAGTGATACATTCTCTCCTCGTTTCCTGTAAATTAATATTTTCTTAGCATCTCCTAATTTCTGTACTGAATCAGTTAGAAATGGGCACAGTATTTTAGCAGCTTTTTTCTTGTAATATGACACTTCTGTTTGAGGTGAAAGTTGTGCTGTCCTCCATCTCTAATTAATTGTGCCAGCAGCCATAACATTTTATTATGTGATTCATACAGCTTTTATTTGGCATGAAATAGAAGTGAGCTGGCTTTGGGGTATGAGCTGTTCCAAGAACAGAGTCTCGTATTTAATTCTCTTTAAAATCACCCCAGAAGATATTTAAAGGTTCCTTTTAGTCTTGCTCAGGTATTTTTAGGGACTTTGGTTGTTGTTCTCTTCAGAAGTTGTTAGGTGACAGCTCCAAGATCAGCCATCTTGGTGATGTCCTTTTTCTCCTGCACACACTGTGCAGTTCCAGCCCCTTATATATTAGGTTTAATTACAATTCAGATAATTATATTTTGTGATAATCTCATAGCAAATATATCTCTATCCGAGATAAGGATAAATTTAGTATAATATTTTCCATAGTACAGCCTTTAACTCATCAAGTTTACATGAGATAAACAGGGTGAAAAGAGTTTGGTTCTAGTGGTTGATCAGCAAAGTCTGATCTATTTGGTAAACATGACATGAAACAATGAAGGAGAGGAAAAAAACTTATTTCATGATTGAATTATTTGACATAGAAGGCAGAGATTTAAGAAGCTACCTAACATCATATGAATTCAATATTGAAAAAAACCCCAACAATAAAGGGTTCAAAAAGTAGATGCTGTTAGATCACTGTAGTTGCTGAAACAAACAGACAAAAGTGGAATAGCAATGCAGCATTTTAACACCCAATAGCACTGAGACCTTAGCTCTGGTTCATGGCAGCACAACACAAACCATCAGGCTGAACTGTCTGTTTTGGGAGCTTTAAGAACTCATCTATCCTCTCCATGTGCTTCTGTAGCAACCAAAGGGAGAGATTAATCTTTGGCTCCTGTCACATTGACACCTATATACAAAAAATAATTTCATTGGAGAATAGTTACTATTCACCCCTGTGGCTATTACATGAATATTTAACATAAGATCAAAATGCTATAACCGTGTTCTTGCTTCTGATTCAAAACACACTATCAGGAGAGATTTGCTGTTAATATCAGAGAACCTCTGGGTGACAACTGCCTCTCAGAAACCAGCCTTCAGAAAGTGGCATTCAAATGCTGTCTGATCTGCAAATGCGGAATTCTCCAAGGCTTTCTATACAATAACCTTACATACTAAATACAGTTTTGTATTCCCAGTAGTGTCTTTGGGAAATTCTGTGCCTGAAGTCAGTTTTATTTGTGTTTTATTTAACTTACTGGTGTAATTTTTCAAAGCAAATTCCTTAGACCATTTTAATTTTTGGGATCCATTGATTTACCAAGACACAACTTCAGAAAAAAAAAATTCAAACATGGTCCAAAGTATTGAAAACTAGGTAGGGATGGAAGAAAATGTCTTTGGAAGTAAATGTACTTTGAATTACCAAGGAGCTTTGAGTCACGCATAACCTAATTTATGTGTATACAATCAATTTCTGAATCTTTTCTTTCTATAAAACTGTCATTCTGATATTTATGTGCTGTCATTCAAAACTACGAGCTGGAATGGTTTGGCTTGGAAGGGACCTTAAAGGTTATCTCATGCCAGCCCCCCTGCCATGGGCAGGGACACCTTTCCCCAGACCAGGTTGCTCAGACCCTCATCCAACCTGGTCATGTTGTGCCTATATTTTTCCCCTCTGTGTATTTTCTCTTAAAACTTGGTACTTATTGGGAGGATTAAGACTAATAGGATAACACCACGTCAATGTTAGTGACTTTGGTGGAGGGCAGCACATCTTTTTTTTTCTAGTCCAAACTAATTATCTCTCTAACAGACACACACACAAAGTTGAGTGAATCCTGCAAGTGGCCTATCTGTTTCTCTTCAGGTTTTGCAGAGCCAACAGGGTGAGTGACAAATGCATTTAACTGCTAAATGTTTAACCATATTCCAGTGAGGATTGCATTGTGGAATGGACTGTAGAAATTGAGGAAAATTGCAACATTTGCTATCAGCACAGAATAACTCATACTTTACTTTCTTCTGTGCACTTCCCTATCTTTAGAGCTCTGAATACAGCAAAACTATTAACTCCTGAGAGAAGAGTTTATCACATTGAACAGCAAGAGGAGTCTTTTACGAGCATGGCAGTGATTTAAGTATTTTGTAGGCAATTTACTTGCTTTTAAGCAAAACTGGTGGTAATATGTGATGCAGTTTCTCAAATGTGTGTGTGCTTTCAGGTTGATGCAGAGATGTCTGAGTGCTTTGCTGGATGGGGGTCAGTGGACTGTGCTGAGTAGAAAAGGACTTGGGCACGTCCTTAAATGTGGGCACACAGACATGAGCTTTGCTGATTTGCCCCAAATTCACTACATTGCTAAATATTACTTATTCCTAAAGAAAGATGGCCAGGATAAAGAACCATAAATGATGTCTTTCCCAAGGGTGTAATGCCCTTTATAAGATCTTCTAATGCACCCCTTCAGAGGCACACAGCTTTCTGCTTATTACAGGACATTCACCTTTGCCTCTGACTTAAATGGAAGTTGTGCCTAAAGATGCAGTGCAGGTACACAGAGGTAAAATAACAGAGGAAGTCATCTCAAGAAGTAGTGTAGATTGATAAATGTGGAAAAAAATGACTGCTTGAGTTTGTGGTGTCTATAAAGTAATATATAAAGTAAAAAACCAAGTTATTTTATGTAACAAAACCTGATTTCTTATCCCACATGAAAAATCTCACACTAATGATCAGTTTACAAGCTTTAACAAGAAAAGTAACCATTTCTTATTATATCCTCAAAAGCAGAAAATACACACGGTTGGATATTCCTGTGAGAAGGAGGGTTATCCTTTGGAAGCATCACTGGAGTATTTGCTGAGTGTTTACCCCATGCCTGACACTGTTTAAGGCATTCAGACAATGTCCTAATGGGCTTGAATTTTTGGTCATCCCTCACTTTGTCAGGCAGTTGGACTTGATGATCATTGTAGACTCCCTTCAACTGAACTATATGACTAAATTCGACTCTATTCTTTTCTTTCTCACACTTAAAACTCACCCCAGAAAGAAACAAGAAGATCAAAGATATGTAAATAGTTCTAATGAAATTAGAACATTTCCAAAACCTTCAGTTCAGTTTGGGAATTAGATTTGGTCACGCTGAATTCTCTTTTCATACTATTATTTTCTTATTTCTAAAAAGAATGTTTCTAACCACCATAAGAGTAGGTTCATGAACTGCCTTAAATAGAAACAAAGGCAACCCCCCCACTAATTCTAATTAATAATTAAATTATCTCTAATTATTTTTTCAGTAGGAACACATATTTCTCACAGAGAACCTGAAATAAGGCTATTTATTTAATTGTACCTAGTAAAGTAATTTTTCTATAATATCCTTTAGTTTTCAAACCAGAACTTGATTACTTCCTCTGGAGTAAACAAAAAGAGGAAGAAGCATAATCTTTCTTGATTTATCTTGATTAAAAAGCCAACTCATTTGCATTTATATTCATGTACATCTGGGTCCACCTTAACCAAAGTAGCTGACAATAGTCCTCTCTGCATATGTCAGGGCATTTTGAAATACTGTATTTGCTTTCAGATGTGCTTAAAATATAGTGTTGGGATGTATACATGAAAATCTCTAGGTAGTAGATCATTAAAGCAAATTTTGAAGGTTGACTGGGACATTCCTATGGTCATGTGAAGTATGATCAGCCCTAATAACTTTTTCAGCAGTCCCTGCATTGTAAGTGAAGCCAGCATGATGCTGGCACTGGTGTGATGGCACATGTAGGGGCTGTGCAAGTCATAATTATTTATTGATACATACATCTTACTAATGAAAAAAATACAGAGCCAGAATTTCAGTGAAATACGAACTTAAGAGGCAAATAGTGAATTTACACTTCAATGTAGAAAGTGTTATTTATTTACTGGAAATAGAAAAAAAAAATCTAACAGAAAATAACCCCTTTTTCTAGCCAGATTTGAAAGGACAGGTGAGAGGACTCTGGCTTGCAATAGGGCACATTCAGAGGCAGACCCTGTCACCTCTGTGTTATGCCTACAATTGCACTTACTTTTTGGAGCTGCTTCTCTTATTTTTCAGCAATTTCTGTCTCAACAGCAATTACCTTCAGTGCAGGGCAGCGAGAGGTGCCCAGGGAAAGCAAGAGCATTTCATACTCCTTGTGTATTCCTATGGATTTGTGCTTTTATTTCACCTGACAGGAAGAAGCACAGAAGATAAAACAGGCAGCATTAGGCTTTGATTTGAGGTTTTTTTTTTCATTTTAAATGTCCTGAGACACTAACATTGTTCAGGCTGTGATATTCAGATTTCCAACACTTTTATTTCAAGTGTCATGGCTTATCATTATGATTAGAAAGACATTGCCACTGAGAGAAAGAAGATAGTCAGCTCTGCATATTGTCAGCCCCTCTTTCCAGTGGGTATTTTCAAACACAAGGTCCTGTTGAATTTGGAGTGCAGGGAGGTTGATTGATGCTGTAATTGATTTAAAGCTGATTTCTGTTAGAGCTGTCATTGGCAGAGTGGAGGTGATAACACAGCTTTCATGATTAGCACTGCATATGGTTTGCTGATAAGGAAGTTGGAGAGGAAATACTATATTTAAAAACCTTGGGGATGGAAGGAAGAGAAGAGGGAAGGAAGGTAAAAGCTCTGACACTTAATGTTTCTGCTGGATCCAAACCAGTACAGAATCCTGCTTCAGGGCCAAAAGGATGCAAGGAAGGCAAAGAGCTGGAACCCAGAACAAAGAAAAAGAATTCTTCAAAACAGCAACACTTTTTAAAGAAAAAATTAATATAAAAAAACCCCAACATAGTGGTAATTTGTTATAAGACTTGAATATTCCTCCAGATATTGTGGTAAAATCTTCCAATTTTTTTTTTTCCAATTTACCTCCTGCAGTCAGTTTAGCCCATCTGAATTGCATTGAAATTCTGATATACAGATTTTTACCTATATCCATAATATCTGTATCTGTGGAGCTCTGAGCAACCTGGTCTAGTGGAAGTTGTCTCTGTCCATGGAAATGAGGTTGGAATGAGATGGTGTTCAAGGTCCCTTCCAACCTAAATCATTCTATGATTCCATATACACACACACATATATATATATTTGTATGTAATTTTTTATTTGAAAAGACATTTTATGCTTTCTAGTTTTGGTAGCTTTGCTTTTTAGTTTTGGTAGCTCTTCAGGTGCCTGAAAATTGCACCTGTCTCTATTTTTTTAATTATCATTTTTTTGTAAATTGCTCAAGTTCATTCACACCTTGAGAACAGCTTGAAAAACCTACCAATCTGTTCCTGAAATGTTTCTGGTACCTGAAATGGGAAAACACAGTAAAACTAACCTGTACTTTTACAAATCTTAAGCTGATGAATTAAGTGCAAAAATCATAATATTAAGCAATTCCTGCACTGTTGTTTTTTTTTTTTTTTTTTTAATTTTAATGATATGATCATATGAAGAAGATAACCCTTGCAAGGTTTGTGCCTTGATTCACATATCTGTCTGAAAAATTGGGATTTTGGTTGTGGAATCTCTCTCCTAAGTGCAGCTGGACATATGTAATACCAGCAGGGGCTATTCTGCCTCCAAGGTTTTGCTTCTTTATAGGTCTGCCAACACTTTGGAACCCATATATAGAAACACAAGTGTTATTTATAGCATTTAATATGTGTGAGGGTTTTTATTACTTTTTTTTTTTTGGTGGTTATAGCTCTTAGAATCTTCTGCTATAAAACCAAAGGAGAGTGATGATTGCATCTTTTTTTTATGCAAATGTAGGTAATGATCCATTAACCCATGGTGTCAGAGCTGTTTGCACATTCATAATTCAGTGAGTGACCTTCTGATATGGGCAAAATAAATACTATTCCGGCCTATTTGTACAACTAGTCAATTTTCTAACAGTTTAATAAGCTTGTGGTAGAATACTCAAATTTTAAATGATGGGTGAGGAATGAGGAGCTTAGTGTTGGACACACAACACCCCCAATTAAAAACCAAAACAAACAAAAAACAAAAACAAACAAAAAACCACCCCACAACCACATCAACAAAAACCCCAACTAAATCCAACAACTTTAGAAGTGAAGTGTTTTACTTTTGGTTTTGGCACTTGCACGTCACAGTGTCAAGAGGAACAGTGAATCACAACTGTAAGAGTGATAAGAGAAAAGCTGTTGTAAACATAGTACATAGTATTAAGAGACAATGAAATCAGGGTCTCATTTTGTGTTTGTGTTTTTTTTTTTTTTTGTTTTTTTTTTTTTTTTTTTTTTTTTACCATTTTTCTACCCATATGTTTATCTTTAGAATACTTGTGACTGGAAAAGGTACCTGCATCTTCTGTTTTATCCATATGGTCCCATAGTAACAGATGCCTGAAATGGCTTAGGAAAGGTGTGACTCATGCTATCTGCTGGATTTTTCCTGGCATTTTTTCCCTTGATTTGTCAAAATATTGCACAAAAGAATGTTCATTTATAGGATTACAGACCAAAACCTACATTTAGAAATGCTGTCATAAATGCCTGCATGCAGTCTGGCTTACTTTCCTGCCAAGGACTGTTAATGCTTAAATTAGCCACCTGATGGTCTGGTGCCTTGTTGTTCACAAATGTCAACTGCTCGTGAAAGAAATAACAGGGTTTTTTTTTCCATCAATTCACAGAATAACATTCTGAGTGAGCTCATAAACCCCACTAATTGCTGGCAAAAATTTGTGTGTACTTTCTTTTGGATTGTTTGGTGCTCCATTGTAGGTGAAATGGCAGCACGTGGAGCTGCCACCAAGCCTGCAAGTGGGACTCTCCAAACTTTGTCACTGAAGGAAGAAGTGACTGAGACAAGGAAGCAGAAAACTTTATCTCAGTCATGTTTCTGGTTATAATTGTATGTAATTAGTAGGCAAGGAGTTTAAAATACAGCCTTTTCCTCTATACAGGGCTTATTCAGAAAAAAGACATAATAATTTTCTGTGGCTTTCTTCCACTGAGGTATACTTAGTGTTTAACATATATTTTTTTATTATTATTATTTTTTGGGT
>JAWWLV010000183.1:4533315-4564817 GCA_035041135.1 Platyrinchus mystaceus
AATTTTCTGTGGCTTTCTTCCACTGAGGTATACTTAGTGTTTAACATATATTTTTTTATTATTATTATTTTTTGGGTGGGGGGTTTGTCCTCTCTACTTACTCTTTGCCCTCTCCCCTCCAGCTTGGAATGCTGCAAAATCCAGAACCAGTGTTTTGTAGGTAGGTAGGTAGGTAGGTAGGTAGATAGATAGATAGATAGATAGATAAATAGATAGATAGATAGATAGATAGATAGATAGATTAGATAGATAGATAGATGGATATAACCCTCCACACACACTTTCTGATTTGCAAAGTAGTATTTAAGAAATTTTATCTTCTAAAAACTTTTTTTTTGGAGTTATCAAAAACACACAAAATCAATCTGTGACTTGTTTCCTATAATGCAATCTAATTCCTAAAAACATGTTACCAACAGAGTTATTTAATTTGTACTTTTCAGCAATTTTCAGCTAGTTCTGTACTGTAGCTTCAGGAACTGTTCCTCAGAAAGTATTTTACTTCAGACATATAACTACTCTTTGAAGCTCAGATGTCCTCAGTCTGATGAAAACATGATTTTTAGAGCTTTCCACCAAACTATTCTGAGAACTAATGAAATGGTTTTGAGCAACTACAAATATCTGGAATTCCCATAGCTCAGTAGCAATTTATTCGACAGTAAGCAAATAGAAATATTTTTAAATAAATACAGGCTTTAATGGACAGACTGAGAAAACAGAATGCCCAGGTGAGATAGTGTCACCACTGACGTGTTTCTGTCAAGCACAAAGATAAGGTTTGCCTCTGCAGATCTCCAATGGCAGAGCCTCCAGAGATGTTCTTTAAATCTCTGCCTCCTCTCAGGCTGCTCCAGGAAGGCTAGTCAGCATATTCAAAGTTATAACATTCTTTTATTGAACAGTTTCATAAAACCAAACTTTCAAATAATCAGAATATGGTGAGAACATATGCTTACAAAGGCAACTGGTTGACACGGGAAGTGCTTGAGGGGACAGGGAGACCTTGGAGACCTGCCTTGTTTGCAGTGGGAATATATTTCCCAGAGCACCTTTTCACAAGGGAGGTAAAAGGAAAACTTTTCCTAAATTCTACAGTCTTAATGTTTTTTGTTTCCAAAATTCGCAGCAAGAAAAATAAATTAATCTTTCAGATTCTGCCTCTCAGAGCACCATCCCTGGGTTTGGTATTGCCCTGCTCTATTTACAGTCACAGAATCCCAGAATATGCTGAGTTGGAAGGGACCCACAAGGATCATGGAGTCCAACTCCTGGCTCTGCACAGGACCATCCCCAAGAGTCACACCCTGTGCCTGAGAGGATCATCCAAACACTCCTGGAGCTCTGGCAGCCTTGGTGCTGTGCCCACTGCCCTGGGGAGCCTGTTCAGTGCCCAACCACCCTCTGGGGGAAGAACCTTTTTCTAATAAAAACCCTAAACCTCCCCTGACACAACTTCAGGCCATTCCCTGGGGTTTCTGTCCCTGGTCCCCACAGAGCAGAGATCATTGCCTGCCCCTCCTATTCCCCTCACGAGGAAGTTGTAGACAATGAAAACAGGTCACCAGAAAAGGGAAAAGGAGCCAAGTGTGGCTCTTCCCAAGGTGCAGAACCTACCTGGGACAGGCCATGAGGATCGTTGCAATACAAAGAAGATAATTATTTTTGCTAACTGACAGTGAAAAAAACATTTAAAGAGGTTATTTTAGTTACTCAAGAGGAATTTGACCAAGGCAGACTGCACTTTTTAAAAAGGTTAACGGGTTGGTCAGGCAGAGACAGCAATTAGCTGTTCCTGCACATTATCTGCTGTGGGATAGTGAAGTATCTCCCTTTCAGCATGTGAGGGTATGAGCCAGCATTTAAAAGTGAAGATGAGGACACAAAGAGGTCTGGTGTTCACAGCAGGAACTTCAAACCTCGTGTCTGGCACTACTTGCCTTTTAATAGCCTGTGCTCTGAAAATCTGTTAAAAACTCGTTAGGTTGGTTAAAACCAGACAATAATGAATCCACAAGCAACTGTTTGCTTTGAGCCATAACTGCATACAGCAATTTCCTGACCAGGCTCCACCTGATGGAAATGTTCAAACATGGATATTACAAACACAGTAGGGTATCAAGGGTTGGCAATGGGAACTACCCATCTGATGTGAACAGGGTACAAAATGACTGCATCAAAACAAAACCAACCTGAGGGTTTTGCAGAATATCTAATCTGTGTTCGAGATGGTTTTTTTAAGTCATATCGATTCCTTAAGCTTGTTAAAGTTGTAACTGGTAATTAGCAGTAAGCTTTTAGGCTATTGTTGTAGAAATGGAGTAGTTTATTTTTAGAAGCTACAAGACTTTGTATATAAATTATATATAGAATTAGGACAGGTAGGCTTGACTAACTTTAGCTACACCAATGTTTGTAAGAATTGTTTTTACCTCTTTTGGCTTTATGTGGGTGTGATAGGAGATTCCCAAGGATTTCTGGTATAAGCTGATTAGAAGACTTCTTTTGTTTCATTTTTTTGTTGTTGGGGTTTTCTTTTGTGTTCCACAGCCCTACTTTCTAATATTCTAATTATCTACTTTTTAGAAAAAATTATGTTAGAGTGGTGTGGTCTAGACAGGGCTTCAACTGGTATTTTGGTTTGAAGGAAGGATGGAGTTTCTTGAATATTTAGTAACTATTGTCTGTGGCTTGGTATAGGTCAAAAGTAGCCGGTCATCCTTATGTTGGTTTGTGAAAATTGTTCTATTTCTTCATGGTGATTGGGGGGGAGGCCCTGGCACAGGTTGCCCAGAGAAGCTGTGGCTGCCCCTGGATCCCTGGAAGTGTCCAAGGCCAGGTTGGACGGGGCTTGGAGCAACCTGGGATAGTGGGAGGTTTTCTTGCCCATGGCAGTGGGTGGGACACGATGGTCTTTAAAGTCCCCTCCAATTCAAACTCTTCTGTGAGTCCATACAGGACATGACTTTCAGTTTATTTAGATGAGCTGCTGTGCTCCACCAAAGTACTGGAGCCATTTCATTATGCATTAAGAATTAATAGAAAAAAACTATTAAACATTGGGTTTCTGTGGAGAATCCTGATATTTTGATCTTTTGTTATGCATTATTTATGTATATTTGTCATGGTGGTGAGTGAAATGGAGAAGCATTTAGCATTTTAACACTGCATTGAGCACACTGCTGTAGGAGAGAATTCACACGTGTTGAAATGACTCCTGTACCACATATTCACTTAAATGCAAACAGCTCGTTGTCTTTGTTGTATTGTGTGGATTAAAAGGTTCAGAAACAATACAATTTTTTTCCCTTTTGATAGACTACAGGGCATTTCTTAGGAAATGAATAGGGTTCTCTTACTTTGGGACACGTGTCAGAGAGACTTCCACCTCATCTGATGTTTCTTTGAGATTTTTCTGAGGCAGAATTGGAAAACAAGTGCAAGTTTCAAAGATGCTGCATTCTTTGTGTCAGGGCCAAACATTATTTGATGTGGTTTGAGAGTTATTATACAATTTTGCTGCTGTTTTCAGTGAATAAAAGAGATAATGAAAAATTTAGGCACAGATTGATTAGCAGTGCCTAAGAAAATGGTTATTTTCAGTGGTGAAAGGCAGCGAAGAGAAACTGCTCCTCTGGGTATTGTGTACTTTGGTTTTCTAGTATTGCTGCTTCAAAAGCTTTGTAAAAAAAAAAAGGAAATCTGCTGGGCACTATAAAGTTGACTGTCTTAAGCAAAATAGTCCGTATTTTGAAAAATTGGCTGATAAAAGAACTATTGTAGTTATGTCTCTGATATGAACATTTTAGGGAAAACCAATTAAATAATTTATACTGATTGAAAATACTTCTAAGAAATTAGTATTTTTGGAAAAAAAAAAGAGATAATAATACAGTTACACCAATTTTCTATCCATATTTGACCAGGATATGAACTTTTACAAGGTCTAAACTTTTTACTAGCTCCCAGCTGTATCACTTCTGCCTTCACTTACAGTCAGTTTACAACAGCTCCTCATTTTTTTTTTTTGATAGTGTCAAAACTTTTCATCTTGACATCCCCAACATTTCATTTTTGCTTCATAATTTTGATTCTTTTATCTAGAAATATAAACTAAGCTAAAGCTATACTGTCACACCTATTTTTTAAGATGATAAATGGGTGCTTGTTCTACATGACACAGTGCAGTATAACATCCAGAAAAAATAGAAGGAAAGTTAAATGACATTTCATTTGTTTCAGATCTTCCAATGCACTTCGTGTTCTATAGGGATGTCAATTTTTATTTCACTGTGGTCTTTATTTTTAAATATATAAATATATGTGTGTTTGTGTATGTATATAGAAATACATAATATATATTTATATATATTTATATATATTTATATATATTTATATATATATATGAATATTTATTTATATATATATGAATGTAGTTATACAAGCATAGTTGATGAATTTTTAGGTACAGTTTCCTTCTGGATGTTTAAAATCAATACCTTCTGTGTTCTGTGTGTAATCAATAGTTTCTACCTACATAATCCGTAGAGAATGTGATGGCAAAAACAGGTGGATTTGCACAACCAACAGCAGAACAGCTGGGAACCCTCCAAGGAATTGTGAAATGGGGATTGAAGTCTCCTCAGCTGGAGGAGGATATGGACTTAGACTGGGATTTCCCATAGGGAATATTTTGTCAGCAAGGCAGGCAGTAAAGGCCAGGGGAAAACCTTTTTTCCTCTTTTTCCTGAAATAATCAGAGCCATCTACACAAAGAGCCTGACAAGTTAAAGACCTTAATGTCATCTTGCCCTGGTGGGTCTTGACCATAAACTTGAATATTTTTGGACCTCATTTTTGTGCCTGCTCTATAAGAAGACCTCTGAGTACCCATAATGTTTGGATATTGGATGTAAGCTCTTAATTTTTATGGATTTTGATGCCTAAGGCTTCTTGAAAACATATTCTAGAGTTCTATACCAAAACTGTCAAATGAAAGTTACTCCATTAATGGTATTTTTTCTGTTTGTATAGGACTCTTGTTTGTAATAACTGAAATAATTCGTCTGGGGAAGGTACAGACGCCACACAGAGGGATAACATTGTGGTGATATTTAAAAAGAGTGAATGCTGGTCCTGGTGATTGCTGGCCTGTTAGCCTGGTATCGATCCAGAGCAAAATAATGCAGTGGTTGATGCAAGGCTTGCTTAATAAAAATTTAAGGAATGTAATGTAATTAATGCCTAACAGCATTGGCTGAGGGAAAATAGATCCTACCAAGCTACCTTGATATTGGTTTTTATGAGATTACAAGTTTGATTGATAAAATAAAGATGTTGACATTAGTCATATTCCTTGGAAAAATATCTGTAGGACATGATGCCTCAGGAACAGCAGCAAAACAACACAGTGTAGTAGATTTAAAAAAAAAAAACCAAAAAAACAAAAAAACAAGCTGATAATATTTTAATACAATTTTGTAAAACAATTTTGGCACCACACAGTACCATTTAACACTTTTTAATCACACATAATAAATATAAAGTGAGTATTCATAAAATTTGCAGATGTCACAGGGGTTGGGGATGTGATTAATGATGGTAATGATGGATCAGATTCAGAGCAGCTGGAATTTCTTGTGTGGAAGGAAGCAGCATGGAAAAAAGCCCCTGCCTTGAATAAAGTCACACTTTCAGAAAGGAAGATCCTACCTAGGAATTTATGAATCTTTCAGGCTGTTATTTTGATGGAAATGAATTAAATATGAGTTCTTAGTGCTATCCCCTTGTATGTGTACATAAGATGTGTCAGGTAGGAATGGAAAAATAGTACCTCTGAATTTTGCTCATGTATAAACACTGTCAGAAAGTCTCCCAACTCTATCCACAGATCAGGGCATGTCTTGACAATTAAAACAATATTAATAAAATACTTCTTTCCATGAAAGATGAAAAGTCTATGTGGCTTCTCTTTAATGGAAAACTGGAACAAACTGAAAGATCATCATTTGTCCAAGTTGTAGAAGTGAAAGCTAAAAGCTTGACTTTGTTTTTTTTCATGGGGAGCAATTATTTGATAGAAAATAGCTAAAGGCTAAAACCACAGATGTATGGTTTGGCTGAATTTCTAAATAGTGGAAAATTCAAAATGGTTTTTAGCTTGAACTTAGAGAGCTGACTGAACAATCACACTGCAGTGAACCTTTCCATTTGACACTGAAGGATTACAACCATTCTGGTGATAGTGGTGTGTTTGTGGGGCCAACTGAGCCACTGTCCACCAAAACATTCACAAGTTATGGACCCTGGAGCACTGCTGGGTGAGGGAATCAAAGCTTGTCCCAGCAAAAATTTCCACAGGCTGCACTTTGGGTAAATATGCAACTCTCTCTCATCACATTTCTGTCTTAATGAAGTGGGAATTCCTGATAACTAAAGACGTGTTATAAAATTCCATGCACAAACAGAAGGGTGGGCAAATTTTGGCTGTGCTGGTGTTGTCTATAAGATCAGGGAAAATCTCTATCAAGCTGAGGAATCAGCAACTGTCAAGAAAGAGCAATATATACCTTACTAGTATATATATTATTTGTGAAGCTTCAAGACAGAAATGACAGTAAGTGGATTTTCAGAAGGTGAGAAAGAAAGGAAGAGAGACAGAACAAGCCCCATAGCTGAGTTAAGCAAGACAAATTCCCAATTTTATTTTTAGCAAGATAAAGCAGTCCTAGAGAACAGAGCAATATGCTATAAATGAAGAGTGCTGACAAAGCATATGTTGTTAAAAACTAAGGATAATGAAATAGGACAGAGGAGGCTGAAATTGTGTCAGCATTCCATAATGCAAATGAAAAGAAGCCATTACAGTTGATCTTCCTTGAGGAAGTGGTCTACATATATTCATTTCTTAAATCAAAAAAAGGATTAAACACTTCAGTGGAAAAGTTTGAATTTTCTACATATTTTTTTTGTAAGTATCCTGAAAGAACTACATTTAGAGTCCTACAACTAGAAGAGATGAAATGGAGATTGATTCTTAATTTGGTTTTTAATTGCTATTACCTTGTGTTAAGTTCTGGTGTAGAGGTAAAAGAAGTGCCTTTTGGGAAAGGGAGAAGTAGCAGATGATCATGTTGGGAAGAGTGGAGAAAGTGTCTTTAGGAAAGTAAGTGTTAGTTTTGAATATAGAGTTGACTCAGAATTTCTATGCCAAACTCATTTTTGTTTTAAGGGCTAAATTTACTAAGATATGCCTCTGAAAGGATCCTAGATAATATTCTAAGTCTAGATTTTCAGCACACCTAAAATTGCTTTTCTGCTGCTTTGTGAGCACATAAAAATGAATAGAGTTCACTCAGTGCTCATGTGATTAAATAATAAGTGTTATAAATCAGTGCTCAGGTGTGTGCCCTGTGTGTGGAGCTCATCCTCAAGGTAGTCGTGCTGTTATATATTTTTTTAATTATCTTATTGTTTAGTGTACATTATCAAGCTAAATAAATTCTGATTGTCTTGAGGGTAGTCAGGATAATAAAACAAGAATATTAGTAAACCCTAGACTACAATTTCAGGTAAACCTGAAGCAAATATGGTTCAAAGTTCCTAAATACCTGTATGCCTGACACACAGTGATAATACATTTTGTTTTTACAGAATTATGTACTTTTGGTTCATGACCTTGGATTTGGGGTAAGGGGGAAATTGTTAAAAATAATCTAAGGCTTGTTCTATGCTTAGAAGTATGAGGAAGGCTTTAAATCTTTCCTTGGAAGAAGCCTTCTGAGTTTCCAAATTTTTTTCTCTTAATAGGAGATTCTTCTGAACGTCTGAAGCACCAAGGACCTTCTCATAAGTGAGCCTCAGGCTCAATTAACCGCATCTCTTACTGGTGTAGAACAAATATTTAATTGAAAGCAAAAGTATTTTTCAATTTTTTGACACTCTTCCTTAAAGTGAATTAAAAATCTGGTGTAATTCTTCATCAGTATGACTTAAACACAAGCACACATTCATCCTGCCTGGGCCTGGGATCCCAGTAGTCCCCTGCCCCGGGCTGGCTAGCTGAACAAAAGGAAGCCTTAATTAAATGATTACATAAATTCCCTTTGGAGAGGCTGAATAAAATTCACTACATGTAGGATTTCCAGCTCTGAGCAGATGTGAGAGGAAATCTGGAAGCCTGGTGAACTGGCAGAGAAATCCCAAATCTAAGCTATTGAAATGTGAGGGGCTGAGAGATGATTATGTTTGAAAGAATTCTGTCCCCTTTTGAGGCATTCTTGTTTTTTCTCAACCTAGGTTGTGTCTGGGAGGTTTGTTTGGATTTGATTAAATATGTTGTTCTTATAACTGACAGTCTAGTTGGTGTGAAAGAGGGGAGCATGTAGGTTTGCTGCCTCGGTGCTGCACAGTGTACAAACTTGTCAGAAGAGAAGCAGGGAAACATCTGTTTCTCTGACATGACAAGGTGCTGGTGAACAGCAAATACTATGTGTAGGGATTGTTGGCTTTGTAAAGCCAAAATGTTTTGCAGGGATCTGTCAGTTTGATATTTCGGGTGAAGAGGGGGAAGGGGAAAAAGGACTTTCCAAAGTAAGAACTGTGCTGAAATAATCTAAAACAACTGGTTTTGAGTGTCCTGAATCAGGTGCTGGGAGAGATGGAGAGCAGAATCTTGGACATGGGCTGTGATGGGCTTTATATTCCTCCCAAATACCATCTTAAATATATGACAGTTGCTGAAACCGAGGAGTGCAAGAATATCTTTGAAACAAGACAGTTCAACCTGCCAGTACTGGGTAACAGTTCAGAACACTTAATTTTTCTCAGTTTAGAACAGTCATAGATTTCAAAATACTAAAATGCTGTGATAATGTATTGCTGCAGCCTTGCAAGGGTTTAATTGCCTGCCTGTATTTGTGGTTTCTGTCTAACAGAAGCTATTTGTGAATGGATTTAGTATGCTATTGTTAACTGTGGTATCCCATGGCTTGTCATGAGTTTTGGTGAAAGAGTCATTTCTCCCATGTCAGGATGGAGCTCTAGAGCCCAAACTCAAACTGCTGAGTCTGCATCCCACCCCACACAAAACCATTCCAAACATGCTATTCATGGTGACCACGGGGGTTACACCATATTTAGTTGCCAAACAATGGGAATGTGCCTTTAGAGGATCTGGTCTGGTAATAGAAGAGTACAAAACCTGACAACAACATGTTCTTTTAGTTCTCCTACGCCCTCTTAACGCCATCACAAGTAGCAGAGACTACTGCTCACTGACTAATTCAGTTATTTTTATGTAGTTGGACATGTTGCTAATGCTAATCCATTAGGATCTCCTTGTACTGCTGGCAGGTCTTTATTTATCCGTGGGTCTGAAAGCATTTTAAATCCCTTCAGAAAAATATCATTCTAGACAGAAGTGAACAGTCCTGTGAAAAGATGAGGAAAACTCCCACTTTTTCCTCTTTACCAAGGACTTTTTAATGGCAATAAGATGATATGGAAGTATAGGCTCTTGTTTTATACTGAATAATGATGATAATGATGATAATGATGATGATGATGATAAGAATCAAGTGAATCAGACTATTTGCATGCAGTTCCTCCAGCAGCAGTTGCTGTTGTTCCCTTCATTGCTGTCACTTAAAATCTCTCTGTGTGCACAGTGAGCCATGTGGGGAGCTGATCTGTCTGCAGACTGTGTTTTTCCATCAGTAGGGTTGGTTTTGGCACGTTCAAGCTTTCTGTGCAGTCTGGGATTGTGCAAGAGCCAGTGCTGGCACCCAGTAGGAGCACAGCCAAGCCTGGGCTGCAGAGGAAGATCAGGAGCAGATATTTTAAACTGCAATCCCAGTGCATTGTTTGTGAGCTGTGGGCCTTGAATGGGAGTGATTTAGCCATTTGCTGGGTAAGTTGGTGTTTTAGAGGTAAATACTGGATAATACTGTCCAGTGACTTAGAAACTCTTCCTGTTGATTTCAGTCCTTGACCTTTGCCATGAAGTTGTCTCTCATTTCTGCAGTACAGCAAATTTCCAACCCATTTACAGCTCTGGGTTAGGTAATAGTTCTGCCTGAGGAGGTTCACACTGGATTAAATGTTATCTCAGTGCTGACTTTTGGGCAGGGTGCTCTCAACACCCCCTTTGCACAGATACGAATTTCTGAGAGGGGTGAGGAATACATTCCTTCTGTCTGTCACATCATGGGAAAAGGAGTTTAAATAACTTTTTCTAGAAAGCTGTGAGAATGCAAAATAAAAAAAAAAATGGCAAAATGAGGAAAGGGGGGAAAAATGTTTGATATTAGAAAGTAGCTTTGCATATGAACTCTTGCCTTCTAACTATTTCAACTAGATAACTTATCCAATGATAAATAAAACAAAATAGTAGCTAAATCAATGATCAGTTGGATCAGGTACACGTTAATAATAAATAGGATTTGGAAGCATAGACCAGAAGCATAAAAACCTCTATGATGGTGATACCAAGAGTCCAACCAATTTAATAAATCCTTTTGGAAAGTGCCCAGTAGAGAAACAGGAAAGATCCAGGACACATGGGGACTTATCCAGCCTTGGGATACTTCACCAATTTTAATTGATGAGTTCAGGACAAAATAAAAAGCCCTTCTTTGATGGAATTCATATTTGCACCACCATAACTGTTAGGCAATGACAAACTTTGCCCTTGACCTGTTTTTAAACCTTTTGAATTTCATCTAATCCTACAACACTGTTGCAAAACTATGATTTTAAATGCTTGGTTTACAATTTTTTTTTTTTAAATTTATCCTCCTTTGTTTACATGAATCACATGAAATAATTATTTTTTTTTATATGTTTCATTATTTTATGTAGTCTAGTTTTATTCCTGTTACTTTACTGGTCCAAAAAATTTTGCTCTACTTGTGGTTTGGTTTGGTTGTTTTTTTTTTTTTTTCTTTTTTTTCACATATATATTTTTTACCTATTTAGAAACTGTGCAGTTTATAATTTTTATTATTTATTTTTCCATAGTTCTGCTCTAAGTCTTTCTCGAGTTTCAGATGCCTGGGATTGCATGGAAAATTCCAGACGTACATCATGAATTTATACAACGGCGTAATGATGGGTTTGAGATATTCTTAATAGTTTTCTATTTGCCTTTTTGAGAGGTACTGAGCATTAAGCTGACACTTTTAAAGAACTGTCTGTCATGACACCAGATGTCTTGTGTGCATGGCAATCTATTATCTGGGGCTTATTACTGCAGTAGGTAGGGTTATTTTTACTTGTGTGCTGCCATTGAGCTGTATCTCCCATTTTATCACCAGACAGTCTGTGTTGTCTGTGCCTTTTCAGTCAAACTTATGTACAAATAAGTACAGACTTGCCACATGATTTACTTAAATGTTGAATATCAGGGCTCTGAGTGCTGATCCTTGAAATGGCTGACATCTATTATGTTTAAAAACAAAAGTAATTCTGTCACATCCTTTTAATCTTTTAGGGACTATTTAATTCGAAAGATGACCCTCTCTCTTATCTTACAATGATACAGTTATTTTAAGATGTTTAGGTAAGAGACACTAGTAAAAGAGGTTATAATAAAGACATAACTTATATTAATTATTCTATTCCAAAAGCTTCTCGCCTTCCTAATAGGCTTTTATAAACTTGAATAACACTTGAACAGTATTTTAACTATCTCTCATGTTATCCTATTAATTTTCTTATCTAATATGTCTATTAGTTCTTTTTTTTTAATACAATTTCCATCTGTTTTCTAAGATTAGAAGTCTCATTTTGTCTCTATACCAACTTCTGTTTTATGTAGGTACTAATAAGATACTAATAATTGCTGTGATACTGTACCTACTAGTAATACTTCAAGGGATGTATGATCTGTCACATGTAGGTTGTTCATTAGTCCTCAAAACCAAAAGAAATGGACAGAAATACTTTAATTTATTTTAGTGCATTGCATTGATTTTACTTTGGGGGGTGTTGGGACTATTTGATATTTGTGATTATTTATTTGCACAAAGAGGAAAAGAAAGGTTCCCTTAGCAATTCTTTTAAAATCTGGATTTTTACTGAGCTCACATTATGAAAATGACTTGCCTCTGAAGAACTGTTCTATATAAATTTAGCCTTCATGATTAAATTTAGCAATATAGTGAAACAGAATTTTAACTCATTTAGAAAATCTCAATCCATCTCTTAATGAAGTTTCCATAATCAACTTATACGGAGGAAAAGAAAATTAAGAAAATTCAATATTTAACAGTTAAAATGTGACACTGTGCAGACCCCAGGACACCAGGAAGAACAAAGTCCTGCTAGGCTTCCCTTTAAAGACCATTTCCCATTGCTGTCTAGAAGCCAATTTTCCAAGTTCATTTTCACCAGTGGAGTAGCAATGTTTTTTGAATGGCAAAATTTGATGGGTTTTTTATTACTGCTACAAAACTTACTCAGTTTAAGCTAAAAAAAAAAGATGTTTTGATACATTGTCTTTCTGAAACAAATTCCCAGCAGTGAAAAATTACAGATTAGTGTCAAATGATGATTTTCTGTCAATGAAATATGTTCTAAACCAGCAGCTCTCCCAACACAAAGCTGTCTGGAGTGGTATTATGTACTGCCTCAAAGACACAGTGTTTTCTTGAGTTGTTCCTGGGCATGTGTAAGAGTTAATAACCTACACTGCTCTTCAAAAAGTTCTAATTTTTCTCCTTTTTTTTTTCCCCCTCCCTTATTTTTTGCCATTGTAAGTTCTGTTATAAAGTCAAAAAAAAAAAGAAAGAAAAAGAGAGAAAGATTTGGTATTAATAGTGTTTCTAACCTTCTGAATTATTAATGTTTAGATGATGACTTAGTACAAGATTATTCAGTTCTTCTGATTATAAGACTTAAAAGCAATAATGAACTCAAGGTTAAATAACACTCATATTGCACCTTTCAGTGGGGGAGTTCAAATGTTATATACTCATAATTAATTGTGATGTAGAAGACAACTATTACAAGCATGTAAGTAATATTAAGGAAAAGAAAATGTTCTCAAACCCAGTATTCAGTGCTGCTGTATCAAAGTGTGTGTGATGGGCATGAGGAGAGTAAGCAGCAAAACACATTCAAGTGCCAGCAGAAGGTGAAGTTACCACTCAAATATCATTTTTTTAAATTTTATTCTGATTTCTTGAGAGCTCTATTGGTGAATAGGATTTTAGTTACTAGAATAGGAAAAAAAAATATGTCACAACCTGGATGCTCCTTCCAAAAAGCAAAAATAAATATCAATTATACAATATTTATAATTACTTCTTTTAGTAGATGTGGAGAGAAGAAGGAGCAGGCATGAAAGAAATTTGTCTTTTGGAAGAAGAAATATGAAACTGTCCAAAATAAGGGAGAATCAAGTCCCACAAAAGGAGAGGAACTTTTACAAGGGCATGCAGTGATGGGACCTTTAGGCTGATGGAGGATAGTTTTAGCTTAGATAATAATAAGTTCTTTACTGTGAGGGTAGTAAAACACTGCCACAGGTTGCTCAGAGAAGCTGTGGCTGCCCCATCCCTGGAAGTGTCCAAGGCCAGGTTGGACAGGGCTTGGAGCAACCTGGCATAGTGGAAGGTGTTGCTGCCCATGCAGGGGGTTGGAACGAGATGGTCTTTAAAGTCCCCTCCAACTCAAACCATTCTGTGACTCCATTAAAGGTGCTTTTATGAAGGTCAATGAGACAAAAGGTTGCCTTTTACTGTTTTTCTCCCAGACTAAGGTGTGAGGTGAGAAGTCAGCCAGTGCCCACTTGGTCCCATGACAAGGATCTTGGAATCCGTCAGGCTCGGAGGGTTTTACACCTTGAGCTATGAGAACCTCTTGCTCACACCTGCATGGATACTTGATCTTAGGTGTTTCCCAGGGTGTGGAACACCAAGGGATGGGGCACTCACACACACACAGGGCCACATCAGGGTGTAATTCTGATGGGAATCCGGGAACTCACCTGTTCTGGCTCTCACCTCCCTTGTGTCTCCAGGGGGAGGGAAGGTTTCCTACACTCCTTAGTTAGCTGAGAAGCAGAACTCATTGAACTCTGGCAATTCCAAATGAGGGCAAATTAAGGTAAATTAGAAAATCATGAACTATTTAATACTTCTATTTCCACATTATTTATTCAGAAGTTTCTATTAACAGTACATGGGACTCACAAGGCAATTAACTCCCTCCCTTTCACAGATCCCTCTGCAGATACACTGACATGCTCTGCAGAACAAAGGATTTGATCTTTGGGGAAAAGATGCTGCTGTGTATGTATGTATGTTTGGTTGGTTGATTTTTGTTGGTTTTGTTTGTTTGCTTATCACTGTGTTAACACGAGGGAAAATGATTAGTTACATTGCTGCAGTCTGTGAAGACACAGATCAGGGGGATGTTTCTAGATCCACATCCACTTCAGAATTGTTTTCCATCACTACTGTTTGGAGCATCCAACCTGATTATCTCTTCTTCCAGTCTGCTTTGCACTTGTCTTTCTGCAATATAATTTCTGAGTACAAGCCTGTGAATTCTACATTTAGTTTGGCGCCTGATGAGACACAAAACACAGATGATGGCTCCTCTCAAAGAGGACAAGTGTAGCCAGCTCAAATCTCAAGTATTCATTGACAAAAAGGTGCATTCTTTCTCAATTCCATGAGGTTCAGGAGTCATTTCTGGGATGGTGGATGCCTCTGTGCAAGGTTGTTTGTTTTCTACGTAGCTCTAATAAATGCTGAAGTAAATGCACACTTTAATTATTCTAAAACATAATTTATGCATTAGTTTCCATAGTAACTTGTCATTGCTGTGACATGGTTGGAGTCAATTAAGCAATGATTTGCAATGTAGTATTTGTTTTCTCAAGGAAATATTGTGTTGTTTTGTTTTTTTTTTTTGTTATGGCCAGCTGCATTTATATTGAAATTCTTATGTATTCCATAGATATGTAGTAGATGGAAAAGTAGTCAATGAGGTCACTATTTTAAGCATTAAAGAAGTGTAATTGAAACCTGTTTCTACAGAAGGCTGTATTTTCAAAAATACACTACTTTGACACATGGGAATATTGTTTCTTCAGGGCTTGCTCCACTATTAAATAAAGATTTAAGTGTTTGGCTCTGAAGGAATCATCACTTTCAACCAGGGACAGTTCACTGCACCAATAAAAAGGTTGTGCACAATTTAGAAAGGACCAGAAAACAGTGTTCTTGGCTCTAATTAGTTTTCTTGATATATAAGGTAATATATTTCTCAGAAGGATATAAATGATACTAACACTTTTATTTTGACATAGTAAGCCTTCTAAAGAATTACTGAGTTTAAATGAAAAATACATACAGTACCAGCAACTCCTGCTTTCCACTGTTACACTTGCATCTATTGCATATATCTGTACACAGAGGAAACTCATGGATTAAACTATAACCCATTGTTCTTGAAAAATTACTTTTTTTAGTAGACATCTTTAATAGATTATGGGAATCTGCAGGAGTAGAACATCTTGGAGAAGTGCTGGATCATCCCAGAGTGGGTTAATTGGTGTAGAAGAGAAAAGACACACAAATCTTTCTTGATTATCCAGTTTCCAGATTAGATATCAGAAAAAAATTCATCCCTGTGAGGGTGGTGAGGCCCTGGCACAGGTTGCCCAGAGAAGCTGTGGCTGCCCCTGGATCCCTGGAAGTGTTCAAGGCCAGGTTGGATGGGGCTTGGAGCAACCTAGGATGGTGGAAAGTGTTTGAAATGAGATGATCTTTAAGTTCCCTTCCAAACCAAAGCATTCTAAGATGATAATTCTCTGGTGATGGTTACAGAATCTGACAGCTGCAAACCCACAATTACCCAAGAAGGGTCTTCAGATTGACACCACAGTCAGTGTGGGTGAGGTTAGAATGCCAAATACCCATGATTTGATGTAGAAAAGCTTTTGCTTATAGAATCACTAGATTATCTTCCAGTGCATGGTATAAAATCTTGTATATTGATATCTTGTATATTGAAATAGTAGCAATGCCAGTTTTTAGGATGTAGTGAGTAGTTATTCAGTTAGAGGAAGAAGGCTACAGTGCAGAGTAAGCACAAGTGTGGCTTACAAGGATTGAAGGTGAGAAAATACAAACTAAAGGGGCTGGTGGAGCATTTCTACTGTGTGTGTACCCTGGTGAAGAGGCCTCTATGGAGCTAAAACGGGAAGGTTCTCACAGGAAGCAGCTGCTGCTGGGGTGAGAATTGCCCCACTCTTTCCCCCCTTTCATAACTATTCCCGACTTCTTATTTTCTGATTTTTGATTTTCTTTAGTGGGAAACAAAACTTTGTACAGGTAGCAGCCATAATTAATATATGTACACAAAGGTGTAGTCCCTTATCCCACCACCACCACAGTGAGGTTGTGTTTTAGTGGAAATATTATAAGGCATTTGAATGTGTCTTGATTTTTTCATTCTTTCACTCTGCTTCCCTAGTTGCCAAAAATAACTGGCCATTGGAAATTGTAGAGAAACTGCTGGACTTGCATCACATACAAATTCATCTGTATTTTTATATTTACCCATTCTGAGTGTTTCCAGCTACTGATGGAGATAGTAAAAAGTTGTGCATAGCATTACAGAAATCTGCTCTGAGTAAGAATTGGGCTTGGGAGAGGTAAAATGTATGAATAAAACTGGAAAACAATAAAAGTCACTTCAGTGAAGCTTCACTAGTATCTGACATGCTTTATTTTAGTAAAATTTCTTAATAATTTTATTTCCTACAAAAGATCCACACATACATATATTACAATTATTGCAGTACTAAAAAGATCATAAAAATAGCTTGAGAAAGGTGGAAGACTACTGAGGACTGGCTATAACTTGGAGACAGTGTGAAAACAGCAAAGGCAGATTTGAAATGAAGAATCAGAAGTTTATCTGTCACCATTTTATTGTAATATCTCACTTATTTTATCTGTAAAATGAGGACAGTAGGATGTCTCTTGGGTGGGATGGTCACAATATGGCCGTGTACACAAATTGCAATAGTTCAGGAATTTACTGCTTGTCAAACAAGCAGCATAAACTGTATGAATATTCCATCATGTTTGCAAGTAAAATGTGAGAGCTTAATCCGTGTGTTTTATCCTTGGGAAATGAGGGGTATTTCACATCCACACAGATATCCACACACACACAGAGTTAATGACTGTGACTTGACAGATAAACTATAATTTAACTGTCACCACGTGAACGTGACCAGTGATTCGGATGCAGCACCAGCTTTGTAATTCATGTTTTCTAAATATCCAGACACACACCATATGTGGATGTTCTTATGCCAGAGGAGAGCGTTTAGGCACCAGTGCACATACGCTGTTGGTAGTTAGCAGGTTTTAGGCACGTGTTTTTTTATGCAGTGTTAGTAATGCTGTTGTTAAAATTGCAGCTATTTTTTCTGAGTGACTGAAATGTTTTCCTTGTGGCCAGTTGCTTGAGCTGTTTTGTCTCTTCACTTTTCTTTCGTTAACCGTGATCCTAAAGGAATCCAAATATTTTGCCAGCATTTTGTCAATGCTACAGAAATATTTTGTTTAACTGGTGCAATGTGCTTTTCCATACTTTTGGATAGTGAATTCATATCTGTGGGCCAGAAGTTTGAGTAGCATGCATTTGAAGCACTGGGAGAAAAGTTGCCTTTCTCCAAACTAAAGCAAAGTTCCTCATTCCATGAGTAGCTTAACTCTGGGTGGGATCCCATCCGCCCTCACACAGTGGATGACTTAAGGGTCTTCAAACTTTTGGAGAACTCTTTTTCAGGGGAAAATGTGCCAGGCTTTGCTTCTTTGTGCATCCAAAACCCGCCTTAGCTAGAGAAATTAGGGATAAACACTTATCTAAGCTTGGCAGATCTAGTCCAGAAGTTAGACACAATGATAATCAAAACTTCAGGGATGTTTTTATTAACTTGGTGCTTGAGGTATAAGATCTTGTGGTGTTCCTGCCATCCCACTCAGCTATGATGGCTTAGCACTCAGTTCCTTTTCTTTCTGAAGGATTCATGCCCATGCCTATCCCACAGGACTAGGGGACTCAGTTTTGTTTCAGTCTTAGACATCTTTAAACTGGAAACTGATATGTGGCTGATGTTTCCCTGTGCCTCTTTGCTCCAGAAGACCCTTTGGGAGTGTCACATTTTGCATGATAGATAGACTATAAGGCTTAATTCTTGGTTGTGGATTCTGCACTGCTGTTAGATCTAAGATTTCCTAGAAGAGAAAGGAAACTAAAGGGGGAAAAAAAACCCCTAAATCAGTGGTTGAGCACAGCTTTAATGAGAGACAAACAGCCAATGTGAGATGGGTTCTCAGGGTGTTGTCTACTCGTGAATGGGGGGAAGGACAATGATAATTTCCTCTTTAGTTTCTCCTATTTTCTCATCTACAGTTGCAGTAATCTCACTCAGTTCATGGTTGGATTCTGAATTAAACTCTGGATTATGTTTTCATTTCAGTGAACTGCATTAACATCTGTTTCCATTACTGTACAATTCTGCTACATAACTTGTCCCCATTTCTGTATAAACAAAGTTTTCTTCATATCTGAAGGGATTATCAAAAGCATCCATTTGGTGTCTGAAAGACCTAGATGTTTTAGACCTATTTTTAGAAATTAATGAAATACAGCATATGCAAAGCTGCACTATATAAGACTCATGAATCACTGGGTACCGTACAAAAGTTTGTAAAATATCTCTATTTCAGTTAATTATAGTGTTGTGAGACTACACAATTATCTGAAAAAAAGATTTGAAACAATGAAAGGATTTTACTTTAGCAAATTATTTATTGCCCTGTGATCATTAAGATGAAAAGAATTTTAATGCATGTTTAGATTTCCATTGCCAAATTGTGCAGCTTTGAACAGCGTGCACAGCCAGGTCCTCATTATTTTCCGTATCTGTACACATTAAAAACATATGTAGTAGTGAAAACCTATCAATTTTCACCACATATATCTTTATACTGCCATGCTTTGGTGATTGCTGCATCATTTTTTCACTAGGAAAAGTGATATATGTAATTATAGGGGAAGGCACAATTACAAATTGCATGCAATTACAGCCAAACAAGTAAACAAAACTACATTCAGCAAGCTAAGGAGTAGCTGAAAGCCTTTTAATGGAGATGCCAAAGATGAGCTTTTGCAGCTCTACAATTTGCCAGTCAAATTGTTGTTATTTAGGAGAACTTCCCCACAGAAGCTGAGAGTAGAGCAAGTGATTGGCAAATTGTCTTTTGAAATTGGTATATACTGTCCTGATTGGTTTTCCCCCATTATTCCTTGAGAAGATCTTAATATTTTCAGAGTTGAGAGGCTCGAGTATCTTTCTTTCAAACTGAACTTTTCTGTTCTGTGTGTCTCATGAAATGAGGCACATTCACTGTGAGGGGCACATCTCAGGAAATCAGTAGTATTTGGACGGTGTGCTTGTAATAAAAAAGCTTTATGAGTTTTTAAAAAAGATGACACAGAAGAGGATAAATGCTGCATCTGCATTGTTCAGGAGTTTATCACTGAAATAAATTCTGGATCTAAATCAATGGGTGAAGTAAACAAAGCTGGAGAGATAAGGTTGTGTTCTCAGCTATAGAGAAATACTATTCTAAAGAAATTAAATTCTGCTTGTGACCAACTGCTGAGAATTTCTTTGTTTCCTTGTGTACAGTGACCAGAGCGGTGCTGTAATTACTGTGGTTGCTGCTGGACACAGGGATCAAATAGATCTTTTCTCTTACCTTTCCTACAGTGATGGGCAACTGCCTCTCACCCTGAGCTACAAGTGCCCTAATGGAATTTCTGATGCTTTCTCCTGAAAAGGGACAGATTCCCACATAGGGAACTTTTTGGCTTATCATATTTTTTTTTTGGTAAGATTAAAACTTATTGAGGAGTTTGGATAAAAGGAACAGCTAGCATAGAGATTCTTCCATATCTTTTTAAGAACAAAAAAATGTAATTAAAAAAATGTTCCTCATCCTATCCAGACACAGTCACATTATCTTCTGATAACATGGAATGTGTTGTGCAGCTGCATCCTCTTGACAAATAACCCTCCCTCTCCCTCAGCAGCATACTTCAAGATAATTGGCTGAAATGTTCTTAGCAAATAATTATTTGACCAATTAACGCTGTTAGTCTGCAGAGTAATGAACTGTGAATGGAGTTTTAATTCCTGTGAAATCCCACATTTTTTAGAATGGAGGGAAGATAAAAAGCATCTTAAAGTTGTTGAACAAATAACTTCTTCTGAAAACACTGAAAAGATGCAAAAGTTTTTCATTCTGCAAACACTTATGGAAATCTATTGCTATTCAGATTGATGCTTGAGGGAAGAAAGCTATAAAATGAGAGATGAATACTGACATATCAAATTTTTAGAGTTTGTTCAGACAAGGTTTTTGAATCCTTTTTGAGTTTATTCACACAGAATCATATAGTGAAAGATTATCTGTAGAAGTCAAGACATTTAAGGGCCCACGTGTTCTGTGAAAAATTTTCCATTTAACTCTTACTGTGTTTTACCTAAATTAAATATTATTCAATAATGAAATACTACATGTGGCACATTTCTTCTGTGCCTGCATAACAAATAATCAAACAGTTTATGTCAATATTAGATTAACAGTCTGTGTTCAAGCTATGGCTCATGTCACCACCTCACTGCTTTGCCAGCTCAGAAGAAAGCAGAAATGGAGGATCTTTGAGATGGGACATCTTCAGAAAGGACCTTGTAATTGGGCAGTAAAAGTCTCATACTTGAAATATATTCCTTCCTGACATTTAAGCTGAGTTGTCAAGCTACAGCAATGACTTGGATTAAAAATTCTATTGTGGAAAACAAGAGAAAAAAATTAAGAATCAACCAGATATATGGGGAGAAAACCTGTGTGCTTATATATTAAAGAGAAAAGCAGATAGCTAATAATGTAGGTGAGAAAAAAAAACCAAACAAACACCAAATCTAAAAGTAGATAACCAAACCAGGAGTACCTGAAAAATAAATAAGATAGTGGGTGAAGGAGTATTAGCAAAAGCAGCAGGAAGTAAAGACTAAAACCAATGTATTTTAAGTGAAGTAGCTGGAAGCAAAGCATTTGTCAGACTGAAACAATGCCACATTCACACCATCATGTTCTGAAGTAATTTGCCTGTAGGACAGAAAAATATCTTGTTTTGAAATCAGATGGAAATTAAAATGCAGCACTGTCTCCCAGGTTCTTTTTTTTCAGGTAAGTTTTTTTGACAGCTACCAATGCCAGAAAAAGCTTCCTACCTTAGAGTCTGTAATTTGAATTAGCAAAAATAATTCTGCAGGGGATGCTCTGACTGGAAACTGTTCTGCCACTGAAACTGTGAGGAACAGTGGGACATGACATGTGAATAAGTTCAGTTAAGATTTTAGCTTATCCAGTGTGGTACCAAAGGGGTTCCCCTCCAGTGCCCCACTGTCTCCATCCTTATGCTCTCACTTGCCCTCTCTGGGAGCTCACACAGCGATTCTGCCTCACTGCCAGGCTGTGTCCACATTATTGCTTTAGTTCAGCTCAGGGATTCTAGGGGAGGTTTAGATTAGATATTAGGAAAAAAAAAGAATCATGGAAAGGGTTGTAAGGCATTGGACCAGGCTGGCCAGCAAAGTGGTGGGGTCACCATCCCTGGAAGTGTTCAAAAACGTCCTGAGGACGTGGTTTAGTGGTGAGCGTGGTGGTGGTGCTGGATTTGTCAGCTGGACTTGGTGATTTAAAGGTGTTTCCAGCCTTAGCAATTCTGTGATTCTATGTGCACTTCTAAAGTAAATTAAGGAGATCTTGCAATGTTCTGGAAGATCACTGATTAAATATTAGCTTCTTTTTTTTTTTTTTTTTTTTCAAAATTGGTTCTGTCTGTTCTATCCTTATAACATGTATTTGTTTAAATAGAGACTATGTGGAAGTGGTGCAAATTTTCTTAGGTCCTTGTTACTGGTATTTTGTGATTATCACATGTAATAGGTTTTAAAACATTTGGGATGAAGGAATGGAAACAGAGGTTCAAGAGAATTTTGTTTCTTTCCTCTCCTCTTGTTAATCTGAATAACAGCATACAGAATGTTTCTTCAGTCTCAAACACAAGGTTGATGTTGGGCTGCTTAATCCTGTTGTGGAACTACAGAATAAATAGTAAAGAGCAATATGAAAGTTTAAAAAGCAATTCCTCCAGCAGTACAATTCTTCTTTCACCCAGTCAGTACTCAGAGGCTGCAGCTTTAATTAGAACTGCAAGTAACCTTGATCTGATCTTCAGTTAAAAGTTAAAAAGTCATTATATATCAGCAATTAGAGCAAAGCAAATATTGCAAAAAGTTATTTTCCAGCTCAAGTTGCAAGAAAATCAATGAATTATTTTGTTGGGTTTTTTTGTTTGAGGGTTGGTTTTTTTTTTAAATTCATGGGGTCTTTTATTTTCTCCTTGCCAGCACAATAAAAACTTACTTTTAATTCACAAAATTGGGCAAAGGAACTGTTATGTATATGCCTATTACCTGATGTTCACGGCTGGTTTGATTGAGGAGAGATCAAAGCAGGGAAGGAATGTCACTGGAATTCAGGAACTAATTGTGTAACACCATGGGATACATAAATAGTCAAATGGCTTGTAAGAAACTTATGCTGGGAAGTGCATTGCATTAATGATTAGTCTGATTTTGAATAATGACTAAATATGATCATTCCTGTCAGGTGAAAGGTTCTATATTTCTTGGATATTTTGCTCCTGGGAAGTAGTCCCCTCAACATCAATCAATTTTTCCTACTTGAAAAGCAGCCATAATGAGCCTTTATTCTAATGGTGTAGGTCATCTTTACCTGAATCTACTTTATAGCCCTGTAATTGCCTTGATTTCTGTGAACTTACTCTTGATTTATGTTGCTATAAATAAAGAAAGAACAAATATTAACTAATAGAGCTACACAATCCCCGTGTAATTATATAGATGTTAGCTGAATTAGCCTCTCAGCATCAGGCTTGGAAGTTTGGAATAAAGAACATCAGGTGCTTTATAGGAAGGTTAGAGAATATTAATAGCTCCAAATAGAAGAAAAAATTCAATTATGGGTCTAATAAACAAATTACTCAGAAATGTATTGTGCATGCCTTTAATATGTAGTCAATTATGCATGTTCTAGCAGGCAATTTTTGGTTTTCCTGTACATTCAATTACTTGAATTTAATAATTTACACACTCTCCATCAACATACCCTTGAGAACCCTCATTTGATGTTTTCCAAATTAAAGCCTCATTGCTTATGTTAAATGCAGCTAGATATATATTTCAGGAAAAGGAGAAGGACATACCAATATTGACATCTCCTCCTGGAATTCAGGGAGTGGATTCAAAATCACGTCGAGATCTTGATCTGCACCTCGTTGGAAGATTTTATTCCTAAATCAAACTTTCATGGTTTTTTCTATTACTATTTCATAATGATTTGTATAAATATATGCATTTCTGATGGGAATTACAGGGTGCCATAGTACAGTCAACTCTTTATTTGAAGCAGGTGGTGACTGTGAATATCATAAACGTGTGAAATCACATTGTTCTTATTTCATGTGTGAGGTTAGTGTAGAGAGGATCTGTTGCATAAAGATTACAAAAGAGTACCTGTTAGTTACACCTTACATACTATATATTTAGTAGCAACATTTAATTTAAAGGCAGGGGAGCTGTGGTTCTGCAAGTGTTCAGTTCTAGTCTGTGTGTTCCACATGTAAGTGAATTATTTGGAAATTGTATATATTGTTTCAAACTGTGAATCTGTCATTTCAAACTTCTTTTAAATGGTTCTGAATGAATAGAATAATTAATCAGGCCAGCACAGAGGTGGTGTGTGCAGGATTCCTGTCTGGACTTTTCTTTCTGATGGCCATCTAGGCTGTCTCTCTCACACCTGAGCTCATATGTGAAAGCTGCAGTGAATGAGCAGTGTCATACCTAATACATGCTATGTGCTCTTCTTAATGATTTTGCTGAAAACTGCATGTGGGGTTTAGTACTTTTAAATTTTAGAGAATAATTTTCTGTTTCAGAAATGGTGTTTTTGCCAAGCACATCATCACCCAGTTTGTAAAACCCTTGATGCTGCCATCAGACCTGCATCAGAGTCAGTGCAGGTGGTTTCCCTCTATTTTCTTGTGATACCTTCTACTTGCTACTTCACTCTGGCTTTTTTTGGACATCTGATTTTATTTTTGTCCTTGTTATTCCCAGCTAGTGACTTTTGTCCTTTGATTACATTGTCTCCTAGCTCAGATTAAGAGTTTTGCCTGGTACCAAGACCAAGTGTCCATAGAGAAGGATGACAAAATTCACTTACAAATACATGAGGAGTAATTTCTGCTGAGTGACTTTGTAGCAGTTTTCAGAAAAGATTTCTCTGGCCAAAAGTTGGTGGCCTTTCATTAAAGGGTCAGCAACATAAAAGCAGCTGTTGCTCTTGAAGATGTATCTGCTGAAAGACTTACCAAACCCAGTGCTCTCAAAGCTTTTTTTTCTGTTCTAAATGTAATTACTGCTCTTCATCCTTCCTCTTCTTTCTGTCCATCATCTTCTTTAAATGATGTCACAGACATTATTTTGTACGTTTTTGCTGACATTTGCCTTTTTTCTTTTTGAAGTCCCTGTCACTGTAAAATGGTGTTTTCACATGCTGTCTTCATGCCTCATCTAATACAGAAGGAGAAAAATCAATGATAGGAATGCTTCTCTACCCACTCTGTGCTCTTCCTTCCTTTCATAATGTCATTTCTTTTGACATAAACTCAGCTAATGGAACAAATGAACAAAATATCCCATCTGTCTACCTACCTGCCCACCAATATGCCCTCCTATTTGCCTTCCTACATCCCATAGTGGACAAGATCCATCCCATGTCCTGAAGACTACTGTGATATCCTGGCTTTCGCTTACGGCTTGTAGTTTGTGAGGACTAACATTTGGCTTACTCATTTTGGATGAGATGGAGAGGGGTTTTGAAAAAAGATAATGAACTCAATAAGAATCAAATCTCAGAGTCCTGTGAGAATGTGGAATAATTTTTACTTACTACAGACTTTGATCAAATGCAATTTATCTATAGAGTTTATTTGTTTGTTTCTTTGTTTTTTTTAGTTTACTTTTATCTATGTTTTATTTCTTTATTGGTGAAGGTGTAGGTTTTAGATCAGAGAAGGATAAGGTGTCTTGTTTGTTTGTTTGTTTTTCTAAGGTTGTTTTTTTATCAAGCCCCAAAACAGGGTTAAAGCCCAATTGTTATGCTGGCCTAAAGAATTAATGTGAGCTCATGTGCCCTGAGGGAGTTGTTCTCCTGAGACTGTGTGTGTTCAGCAGCTCACTGAAGCTCTACAAAAGACCGATTACAGTCCAATCTGACAATCATTTGGATCTCTGTGCATGTCAACACCTGTCCTCAGATCAAGGGTGACAGAGAGATCTCTGGCTGTACAGAAACAGATGTCAAGTCACTCAAGCAGTCTTCCCAGTTGTTGAACACAGATAAGTTATAAATCACTTCAGGTCAAGGGAAAAAATAAAAAAAGAAAACCTCTTGTGAGAAGGCACAGGGAGAGATAGGTGAAAAAGTTAGCTAACAGCTGGAAAAGCAGCTTTTAAAGGATTCAGTTCCTTCACAGTGTCAATAACTATAAAGAAATTTGGATTTTCTACTTTAATTAATGCAGCTGCTTGTGACAATGCAGCCTTCAAACAAGTAGCCTGTCTTTAAGTTTTCACCTAAGGGATGGAACTAGTGGTTACAGCATTGCCACCAAAAAATGCCATGGGTTTGAAGGATGCTTGCCTGAGTAGGGGACACTTGCATGAATCAAAAGTGATAATCCATTTCTGTGACATGTGGGGCACTGCTGTGTTCCAGGATGAACATGATCAACCTCTGCCGTGCTCGAGGGATGTCTGAGATTGCACTGACTTCCCAGCATCACCACACCACTGAATTTCAGTCCTATCCTGCAAAAAACAGTAGGCATGGTACCTGCAAGATTGGATATGGGAGGGAGAAGGGGGTTAATTACCTACAGCTTTTACTGGGAAGCTCTTAGAAGACATAACAAGCATTGAGGTATTTGACTGCCAGCTCTGTGAGTGCATACATGTGACTGTGCTTTGACTTTCAAACAGGCTTTGATTGGGAGAACTATCCTTCCATAAAAACCAGAGAGAGAGAGCAGAAAAAATTCGTTTTTCTTTTAAGTCATTTGCAGAGTTTGGAAGAAAAAACAATACTCATTTCTTTACGAGGCAGTTTTGCCAAGTTCAGTGCAGGCATAAAATCAATTTCTTCCCATTGAAAACTGCTTTTCATTTCACTGAGTTGTAACGTGTCCATGAGGGGCTGGGAGGTGGAGTTGTCTGTCAAAGCTGAAATAACTCCTGTTGCATCACTTGTTCTTGCTCTAAAAGTTGCCTGTGTGATGACACTACCCACTGTTCACATCAGAAGTGATGGGAGGGAGCAGAAGGTTCCAAGACTTTATGATAATTGATTATTTGTTTTCTTAAGTTCACTAGATGCTGTATTAAATAAAAATAAATAAATAAATAAAAAGTAAGATAGTTTAATGGAAGAGGATGATTTCCTGAAAGTGACAGAAAATATGGTTATAAACCAGGAAGGACTCACGGTGTAAATAAACCAGAGCTAAAGGATGAATTGGGCAATAACCACCAAGTCTCTTTCTGAGAGTATTTATCTGTCTATGGCATTTGTCCAGCACAAACCAGATGCTATCTGAAATGATGAACAATTTAAGCTACAGGAGAAAGAAGTCTCAGCTTGCTCATTAAAAACAAAGCAAAACGAAATTATTTTACTTACTGATCTTACCAATGCTGTCTTCTTCCTGTTGCATTTCTATTTGGAAATGAAAAAAGTGAACTGCAGCAAAACAGCTAATGAATATTAGCAATAGAAAACCTAGGGAAATTCTCAGTTAAAAAAAGGACAAATTAAAAAAGCCATAAAGGTCTGTAAATTAGAAAAAAATGGTCAGTGAAAAGTCTGCTTTCATTTTGTTACAAAAATCTTTGCTTTTCCTGAGATCGGCTGGGAAATCTACTTTTCTAGAAAGTGAGGGAAAGATGTTAAGATGCACAGTCTCCCTGGAATTGCTGTGGCACAGAGACTAACTGAAGCTGATGAAAACAAAGCTGCAGAAGTGTTCAGAAACATGAAATCTTGGTGGTAAACCGAGTTTTCGAAGTGAGATGAAATAGTAGGTCTGAAGGAAGAAAAAGGACTATTAATAGTGCGTGGTTGGTGGACTGAGAAGACTGAGGCACCATTGTGAACACACATCAAGAGGAAAATTGTATTTAGTTAACATTTAGATTTCTTTCTTCAGATATAAAAGGACACTAATTGTATAATTCACAGTTCATGTTCAGAAGGGGAAGAGATTTGCTGTGAACTAAAAGTCGTGCTATGAAACAGCCGGGCAGGAGCGAAATTGGCGGTTCTGCACAATAGGCCAAGCATGAATTCCGTTCCCCCCGTGGCACGGCCTCTCAGAGAGCAAAGCTCGCTGTACACTGCCCAAAACTGGGGAAAAGTCAAGCTGTGGAACAGGGAAGAGGATGTTCAGTACAGCAATTAGTCACCAGATAATGTGACGCCCCTGAATGATGAATAAAGCGCTCTGCCTGTCTTGAAATCCACTTGTTAAACCGGTTAAAATCCAGGTAGTGGATATACAGAATTTCAATTGTCTGATAAACTGAATTCAAACATGTAAAACTTGAACTTTGAATAGTTTGTTGAGAACAGAGGATTTTTGGAAACTCAGAGTGTCTCAGACTTTCAGTAAAAAAATAGGTTTCTGCTTTGAGGCACCTAAGTGTAGGACTTCTTTTCTCAGAAGCCATGGCAGTTTCTCTAAAAGCTCAGCTGGGAACTAAAGAAGTTAAATTAGACCTTGGATTGAAAATCTTTCAGGTAATAGCTGTTTGTGTCTGCACACCAGTAAATACACCAGCAAAACAATGAGAGCACTGACAAGGTTTTGGAACTTTTATGGAGCTCTACAAATCTTCCTCTTGTTTATCTTTCAACATATAAAGGTGCCTTCATGGAAGTGAATAAAGGATCCATTTATCTATTTGTAGACATACAAATACATTCACTGAATATATAGATATGTCAGGCCTTATTTTTTCAACTCATTTAAATTAAGAAAAGATATTTTCTTACTCATCAATCAAAGCCTTTCAGCAAGCACAGTAGGTCTTAAAGAAAAGAAGTGCACAAAAATGTTATAGCAGATGTAAATCTTGAGGGATTTGTTTTGGGTTTTTTTGTTTGTTTGTTTGGTTGGTTGGTTTTTTTCCCTCTTTCTTTTTTCCATCTTCCTTTTGCTGCATTTGTCTGTTTTTTAATCTCTCTCTTGGTGACATCCCTACCCAGGGCAGGAGGGCTGGAACTTCCAACCCAGACCATTCTATGGTTTGTCTCTCATTCTGGGTTATGCTTCCAGTATTACTTTGACTGTGCAGATATGTTTGTACTAATGCAGTTTTTATTATTATTTATTTGTTTGTTTGATTTTATCCCTTATATCTGTACTCACTGGTGGATTCTGTAGCTGCACTGCAGGCAGTGTGAGGGAGAATAACTTTTTAAACTGGTACTCACATGAGCCACTGCCTGGATCAAGGAGCCTCACAACTGTTTTTTTATGAAAGTAAATGGGAAAAAAACAACCAAAACAAACCACTTCCTTTAAACAGAAAATTAAAGTGCTTGAAATGTATTTGGGTACTGGTTCATAGACTGGGAGGTTTGCTGGTTACTGTTCTGCTCTAAAAGAATTACCTTGAAGCAAACCTGGTACAAGCAAAGTTGAGGAATAAGATTCCATGGAACAGATCTGAAAATCAGGCAATGTGTTTGCAAGGAAAAATGGGGCCAAATACTTTTGTACTGTATTCTCACCTTCAATACCTTTCTTATAATGTGTAAAAAAAATGCACCAGGGTAAAACCAGTGACTGCAAGAGAAAGGCATGTGAATAGCAGAAAATGAGTCAGGAGTAAAGAAGCACTGAAAAGTGGTATTTTTTTGGATAAAACTCAGAAAAACAAAGACCACCAGGAGGCAGAGATAACAGAAGATGGGAGGAAGGTCCCCCAAACAGTATTTTTATTTTTTTTTTCCATTAAAGCATAGGACAATAACAGAGAGAAAAGGAAACCACCTTTGAAATACGTGTTGCAGTTAAGAGGTCCAGAGGCAGAGGCCATTCTTCATGGTGTGGACTTCTCCTTTTTAATCATTTCTAGCATGTGAAAAAGGAAGAAGCTTCTGTGAGAAAGAGCATGAATAAAAGTGACGTTTAAAATACTTCCCTTCAACTCCATTGTTTACTTATACTCTTTAAAATTGAGATGTACAGGTCAAAGATCAGGAAAAAAAGAAATTTCTTACATTCTTCTGAAATGGAAACAAATTTCAATAGCACAGGAATGAAACATCATATTTGAACCAGCAAAATGGGGATAAAAAAAATCATCCCAGCTACTGATCTTCTTAACTGATCTTCTTGGACTTAGAAGGACATAAAAAAAATTCTCACACAAAACGGGCGAATCAACCGCCACAAATGGACGGTGAAACCAACACAATTGATTTTGGTCTCTGTTTTTAGTCAGAGGACAAATGCAAGTTTCTCCATGGAGAGGTTCTGAAATTTTTTTTGTTCCTTTTTTAAGCAAGACTAACAAAGCAAAAATGGGTAGTTGGGCACAACATTGGATCCCTAGAGGCTTTGTTCTTAAATATTATGCATTTTCAAAGAGCAAACCACCGTGGAGTATTTGTGCAGCAAATGAACAGCTCTCAAAAAGAAAGCTGTGATAATGTGCCTACCTCCATCTTTTTCCAGTAAAACACAAAAGTACAATACAAAATCTTCAGTCTATTCCAACCTTCTTAACCCGCAATTCAGTTTATTGGCCAGGAAATAAGAAGCAATATCCAGTTTCCTCTTTGCCCTAGAGCAGTAAGAGGCAGCATTCGTGTAGTTACAGCCCACAAAGCCCAGGTTGACCCCAGCTGGAGTTAATGGTCAAGATAAATGAATTTAAATTATTTTAAAGTTTGTTTGTGGCAGTTACCATGATGCTTCCTCATGTTATGCAAACACCCCTCTTTTGAACCAACTCAGTTGTTTCTACATAGCAGTGCTTGGAAATGAAAATGAATGTCACTCTCTGAGTTTAGAAGACTTTTTCAGTCCCAGTATTGAATTTAGTTTGTCTAAATGTCATCTAATTTCACTCCACATGCCTTAACACGCTCTGGATCTAGACCCAGGACTTTTTGAAGCTGTGGGAGGTAGGAAGCAGAAACAGAATTAAATATTTGCAAAATGTTTTTGAAGGAAAATTATCTGTCAACACTATTGGTTACTTTACATAGGAAGGAAATAAGACATATTCAGGTCTAAGAAGCTGAATGTTAAAAACATGCAAACCTGTGATAAATCACATCCTGCTCTTGTGGAGTTGGTAAAGGTTAATGGGAGTTGAGCATGGATGAAAGCTAAGCCCTGCTAAGAAAAGGAACACAATTATGTTACCTTTTATGTTCTAACCCAGAAATATATGGCACAAAGACAAACTATGGAGATTAATAAGATAACATTGTCAATGCAGCAGTCTCTAAATGGAATCCTTTAAATATATATGTCCTAAAAGTCCTTAGGAATGTATTCAGGTAAAATATGAATATTACAATCTTTTCTTTCTGAGCTGCTTTCATCAGAATAAAGTGACTTTTGTGCTTCACTAAATGCCAGAGCACAGCAGATAGGTTCACTAACCTCAAAAGGAATTTCTTGAAATTATATTCCAATAAAGGAACTACTTCTCCTATAAGCTGACTGTAAAGGGTGTAAAATAATTCTGACAACATTGAAACTCACCCAGGTATCTTCCTTAGATATCAGATATATACTTTGTGTCATTATTTCACCATTTCTTTAAAAAACACCCCACCAGTGTCTGTCACTGTCCTGGAAAATGTCTTCTTTCTGTTTAAAGTGAACAACAAATGTCCCTACTCTAAAGATACTTAAAGTTCAGCACTTTTTCTGAGCTGCAGTAAGCCTATCCCTTCTTGAGGTACTGCTCATTCTCAGCAAGAATTACTGAACACTCTAAGTGTTCAGTAGTATTTAAGAATGACATCTTAAAAATTGTAGTTTGGGTTTTTTTTAAAAAATATAAATATAATAGGATAGGTAGTATTCTGTGCCCATACATGTAAAGGTCATTATAGAATTGGAGTTGAAGATACCAAGCTCATATCAGAAAATTCTTCCATATCCACATGGCCTAGGTCTGTATTTCTACAGGTAAATCAGTGGGGAGGACACTATTTCTCCATCAC
>JAWWLV010000183.1:4564917-4586980 GCA_035041135.1 Platyrinchus mystaceus
CACAAGACAGTAGAAAAAGTTCTGGACAGAAACTCCACTTTTATTTTGACAGAGTAGCATGTTCTAAAGTTTCGAATATTATATATAAAACCAGTATACAATACATCTTTTTTATAAACCATTTTGACACTTTCTTGGGTTTGATGTTTGAAAACATTACAACTATTCACCTGAATACAGTTTTAAATCTTGATTCTTGGCAGTTAAAGCCCAATATTGGAGCAAATAGTCTTAACAGCAATCATCAGTCCAGCTCAGCACACTCTGTTGTGATTATCTGGAAATCTCTTCACCACTAGTCCTATTGTGAAAGAGATGAAATACTTTCAATAAACTGTTTTTTTTATGAGTGTTTAAAATACAAGCATATCTCCATTTCTATCATCAACATGCTAATTTTGCCTAGGTAGTTTATCACCATAAAATTCTAGTACAGATGCATAAAATCCTTCTAAAAATGGTGTTTACATACATTAAGACAAGTTGTGTTCTATGTCCGTTTTAATTTGTAATGTTTTATCTTTTCATATAGACTTATGTAGAAGAGGTTTGATTTTAGTTCATATTTCATATCAATATGTTATTTTGTTGGGGGTTTTTGTCATTCTGATTAGGTTACATACCTAGAATTTTAATAATGGCTTGAATCCCTTTAAATATATTCTATATAATACAAAAGGTGATTTTTTTTTCTCATTTTGGAGTACACTTTTTAAGACTGTTCTGTGACATACATACCTCTTTGCCAGACCTTGATGAGCACCAATAAAGGCTGGATGACTTAGTAAGCACTGTCTCAAGCTCCCCATGATGGAAGTGATTTCCCTGGTCAGAAATTATGAATCTCATGGCTTAATAGCACTACTGTCTTGAAGAGAGGAGAGAAGGCAGACTGAGCTCATAGAATAGTTTGTGTTTGAAGGGACCTTTAAAGCTCACTAAGTTCAAACCCCTGCAGTGAGCAGAGATATTTTCAATTTGATCAGGTTGCTCAGAGCTCTGTCCATCCTGAATTTGAATGTTTCCAAGAATGGATCATCTACCATTATGAAGTATGGCATGAAATAAGAAACCAGCTGCTTCTCTTTCCTCATTTAAGCTCTACCTTGAGAATAGGTGGCTTTCTTCTCTCTCTCTCCAGTACCTCCTCACATCGTGCCTTGAGTCACACCTGAGACTTGCACAAAGTGCTCTCACATAGTATTGATGAATCACACTTGGGCATAGCAGATGTTGGTCAGAGTTTTTACATTTCAGCCGTATCTTTTCCTCAGGTTTATAGCACTATTACTTTTAGAAGAAATGGTGCCAGTCATGGTAAAAGATGAAAAGTTGAATGTGTTTAGGGATATTGTCTTCCAGGGTTCAGTAGATACCAGCACTCAGGTGTTATCATTCATTTCCCTGTGTCTCAGCCAAAGTCCCTGTGCTTCTGGACTCCTTTTCCTCTTGAGTCCTCTAAAGTGTTCAGCTGCTCTAGGCCATGGTGGAAGGCTTAAAAGACACTATAAGCACTGAAAGTCTAAATGCTCAGCTCTGAGAAGCCGTGCTGATGTGGGAGAAAACATCTCCGTAGTTCTCCTCAGTGAGCAGAATTCAGCAGGCAAATAATACTTTTAACCCCACTATATTTCCTCTGTATTTCACATGAAATTGTTCTTGCTCCTTCAGACTGGCCAGACATTAATGCCCCCATCCCCTTCACTTGGCGAGGATTCTGTTACAAGGCAGGCGCAGTTTCCTGGAAATTCCACTCTGCTGGACTATTATATTAGCGGTGAAAACCGATTTTTGCTTCAAACAACATTATCACACAGAATTACGCTGAAAATGACGTTTTAAAGCATTACTTCAGATACACCATGGGCACTTCAGCTCTTTGCAGGCTGCACCTGCACAAACCTCCAGGAGCTGCTGGGCAGGTGGATAAGGATCACGTCTCCGGGTGTTCATATCGAATCACAGCAGAGGCGGCCTGGCCTTGAGCTCAGCAAAATCTTGTTTCAAAGGGAAGAGGAGCAGGATGAGCTGGAAGTTTCCCATGAATTTCATTAGTCCATGTCCAATAATGGGGGAAGATCCGGCTGAAAAGGGCTGAGATTTACCGGGGGTGTGTCTGACGTGGGCTCTTTGTCGGCTTCCACCCCGCTGTTATCAGGAGGCATTTTGGGTTTTGTACTGGGAAACAGATACAGGCAAGGCTGAATCATGTTAAATAGTGTCTCTTCAGAATTATTCTAAGACTACCAAAATGGGGAGGGAAGGCTATTTTATTGTGTAGCTGGTAAACATGTGAAACTAATTTTCTCTCCCAACTGTAGTACCTATAACACTGCAAAGCACTTTAGAAGTCTCTAAGAACTACTAATTTAACAGTTCCTGAAAGTAATACAGGATTTTTTTACCAACTGTTCTATTTTTTTTGCCCATCTGAGGTTTTGTTCACCTGTTTTCATTGCATGGATACGTTGTGAGAGATGGGAACTGTACTGTGATATACACTGCAAGATATGTTATTTTTTCTTTGAAATGAAAGACATTCCAGGTAATTTTATAGTTATAGGCTAATACTCAATCAAATAGGACCCCCAGTGTCTACACAACATGAAGCCCTGTGATTTTTATCTTTCTGACACAGTCTAAACTCCAACAAACCCGATTAGATCTTTTATAATAGATCTTGTACTTAGAGCAATTAAAATTGCTTCTCATCATTTCAGTGTATGACTGCATAAAAAGAAACAAGTTACACAATTTATTTTAATTAGATGTAATTTATATGTCTGTGTACAAAATAAAAATGAATAAATTTGTGATTGCAAACTGCCTAGCTCAGTTTAAAAATGCATGAGATCTATTCCTAAGTTTCTGCATTCAAGCTGAATTAAACATATAAGATAATCTTTAAAATGAATAAGTAATACAGATTTAATTTATTTTTTTTTTTAAAAAGCACCCTCAAATACCTGGAAAACATTGGCCCTCCAAGCTACATTTTCATGTAGTTATAGAAAACATTTATGCATTTTAATGGTAAATTTCTATCCCAAAATCATAAATAAAACATGCATGTTGATACTAACATCATCTGCTGAAAAGTCTTAATGTATTGCAAACAAGATGAAAACTTCATGTTTTGCTGCTTAAAGTAAGAAGTTAAGGTATCAGTGTATGTTCCAGTCCTTTCTTGTTTTTAAAACAGTGTCTTATGTTATAAATCTCATCAAACCCTGTGAAATTTCACATCCTTTGGGACTTGAGAACTACTTCTGGGTTTGAATTCCAGCTCTGCTGATGCAAACGTGAGCTTGGTAAATTCTGTCTCGAGCCATAGACGTTTCTGAGGTTGTGTTGGGGTGCATAAATGTTCACAAGATGTGGGCCATGGATTTCCATCAGAATTTCCAGAGCTTGTTACAGATATGATCCAGTAAAAGTCTCCTTCTATCCCCCTATTTCAATAGAATTTCTGCATTCTAATGAAGAGCTGAGCTGGAACATGATGGAATGGAATATAAAGAGAGATGGATGATGTAAATATAGTCAAATACATTTTTGTAATATCTAAGGGAGCTGCTGTGCTGCAGAGGTTCAGGTCCCATGTTGTTGAATCCAGCCCTTCCACTGCACAATTATCTTGTATTATAAAGAACATCTATGTGCATTTTTCCACTGACATTTATACACTTGGGCTATGTGAATATCTATAACATAAGTGTTGAAGTGCTACAATATTGCTCATATTAGGTACTGTAGTTGTTTAAGTAATTAACACTTCTTTTGTTCACCTCATATAATTTTTCTCTAACTGTTCTGTATTGTGTGCAGACATCAAGTCATTACAACAGTTGACACAAGAAAGCCTTGAGATGTGTGACACTAATTAAATCAAAATCTGCAAATTAAAAATAGGTTCCTTACAACTAATGAGGAGTGACCATCTACATGAGACGATATTCATTTTTTACTTCATTGATCATAAATTATTTTTAGTGGGTTGTAGTAAATCACCTAAAAAATCCATTAGCAAAGCTTTTCTGTCCCTGCAAGTACAAAGAATATTAATTATTTTTGCTTCCTGAAAATGCCTTTTTTTTTTTTTTTTTTTACTCCTCTTCCTGCAGTCTTCATTCAGAAAGGTTTGCAAAGCCATTCTCCAGAACTAACCAGGGATTATAAATTTGCAATGGCTTTGATTATGTAGGTACATACAAGGACCTTCCTTTATATTCTGATGCATCCTATGTGCAAGAGCTTAATAAAAGTGTGGTTTAGGTTTTTAATTTTTAGGGACTGTAAGTTCCCTTACCTATAGAGTAAGTTTTACTGCTCAAGTTGAAGCTGTGGTCATTGAGAGAGTGTATAAAAATGCTAAAACTCATTGATGTGTAACTGTATTACTTCAGGCAGTTGTGATGGAAGATTATCATGGCGAGAATTGTTTTACTGTTATTTTTAATCAAAAATCACTGCCACGCTGAGCTTTGGCAGGCAAGACTGAGACGTGATTTTTAAGAAAAATTCATGTAGATGTGTCCTCTTGTGGGTTCTTCACTCTTCTTGCTTCCAAACACCAACCTGATATTTTTGCTAGTATTTTCTGACTGCAAAGAGCTTGGTGCTTTTTGATAGCTTGTGTGCGATACTGCTTTATCTTCCATACTATATAACTTTGCAGGGTTATATTATTCCATTTATGACAATTTTAAATGAAAATTTTAAGGTGAAGGGTGAAATTTAGGAACATTTAAGAAATACCAGAGGTTTAAAAACTGTGTGAGACCCATTTCTAATATTTAAATTCACAATTCCAGGGTAGGATGGGGAATGGAGAAGGTGATGTATGGTATTTGCATGCTAGTAGGTCATATGTGCATATGAAGCAGCAGAGAGAATAGAATGTTTTGATTTCAGCAAAATGGCAAAAAATAAGATATTTACCTTAACTTTAGTAAAGGCCAGGTATTTAAATCACAAAAATACATAACTTTTGGACTTTTGGTCTTTGTCTGTTCCTCTGTAAAGTAAAGTTAGGTGTTTGCATTACCCTCTCCCCTAAACCTAATTTTCATTCTGGTACTGTGTGGCAGTCTTAAAGAACTATATATTTATTAATTGATTTATTATATTAATCTTCTGACACAGAGAAAAAGAATATTGGAACTCCCCAGGCTACTCCAGTCTCATTTCCTCTCCAATTCTCTTTTGCCATCATTTGTTCTTTGATTTTTCTGTAACTAAAGAGGCTGCAGAACAGTCAGTGAGAAGTAATGATGTTGCCTTTGTGGCCATGGATTTCACTGATCACCCTTCAACTTGTTAAAAATAATAATAATAATAAAACAAACAAACAAAACCCAACCAAATAAAAAAACACACTGACATGGTATTCAATCCAGAAATGGTTAAATTCAGAGCTGTTCAGTGAAAAATTACTCCAGTCTTCTGGAACTGTTATATTAGATGGGTTTTGGCTGAGGAGGTGTGGGGTTTTTTCTCCCTTTTCCAGGTAACTTTTACATTTGAGATAATTTTTGGATGCAAAATGTCCAGCTTAGTTTAGGAATATAGGTGGACTTGCTGCTATGAGCTGATTTTGTTGTTATCAGTCTGAATACCTCCATGGCTTTTATAGCTTTATTAGGAACATTAACGTTCGGTGAAAACCACTTTTAATTCAGGTCCTCATTCTGGTGGTGGCTGCTCTTGGCCTGACCACCCAAAGAGCTTTATTCTGACTCCAGCTCCATCCCAGACTGTGTGCCCCGAGGGATTTTGAGATAATGATCCAAAACTGAGTTATTTCAGAAGGATTTCCTCTACCTCTTTTTTCCTTTTCATCTGCCTTTGTGCAACCTTCAGCGTAGCTTTTCTCCTCTCTCTGGTGACTATCAGCTCCATTACAGTAGAAAGGACCAGTCCTGTGGCTCTGTTAATTATTTAAATCTGTGTAGTGAAGATGAGCAAGTGTCTGACACACAGAAATCAGTGATCAGGCAAAAGATGGCCAGAGGGAAAGTGTTTGCTGAGAGCCAACTTAAACAGAGCTCCTGACAGAGCTGTTATTGTGGCAGTATGCAAACAATGTTCATGGTTTGAAACCAAAAGAAGGATTTAAACAATTAAAGTTGTATGATATTAGATCTTGACTATCTGCTGTTTGATTTTGTGTGAACACACAGAGTAAGAGGTAAAGGCAACCAAGTGTAGAGCATCATAAACCCAATATCCATATGCTGTGTGTTGCACCTGTGAGTACATTTGTACATAATATCACTGCTGGTGCTAAAAGCCTGTCACAGGAGTATAGAAATTGGAGTTTTGTGCGCCATATGAGGCTTGTTAAGCTGTACAATTAGATAACCTTTTGAACTATTTCATCTACTGTAACACACAAAATTGGAAACCATCCTTTGGAACGGGATTCTAATGTAGTTTCTTTTTTTTTTTTTTCCTTTAATTACTAGTTTTTGACTGACCAAATTTTATATCATAGAATCATAGAATCATTTAGGTTGGAAAACTCCTCTAAGATCATCAAGTGTAACTGTTAAACCATTACCACTGAGTTCACCGCTAAACCATGTCCCCAAGTGCCACATCCACACGCCTTTTAAATATCTCCAGGGATGATGACTCCATCACTTCTTTGGGCAACCTATTCCAATGCCTGATCAGCCTTTTGGGAAAGACATTTTTCCCAATATCCAATCTAAACCTCTCCTGGTGCAACTTGAGGCCACTTCCTATTGCCCTATCCCTTGTTACTCGGGAGGAGAGACTGACCCCATCTCACTACAACCTCCTGTCAGGGGGTTGTAGAGAGTGATAAGGTCACCCCTTGAGCCTCCTTTTCTCCAGGCTGAGCCCCCCCAGCTGCCTCAGCTGCTCCTGGTGCCCCAGACCCTTCCCCAGCTCTGTTGCCCTTCTCTGGACCTGCTCCAGCCCCTCAAGGTGTTTCTTGTAGTGAAAGGCCCAAAACTGGGCACAGAATTCAAGCTGTGGCCTCACCAGTCATGACCGATGCAAATCCTTGATTGGATTTGGGAAACTTTGGCTTGGATAGATGTTTTTGCTCTCCCTGTATAAAGCACAATGAGTCAAAGCTTGTTGACACTCCTCCTTCTATAAAGAGAGGGCAGAGATGAGATACTTGTTGCTGGATGCATCAGGGCTGTGAGTCAGCACAGATGACTGGCTTGCAAAGCATGATGACTCAAAGCCATTTCTGAAGTTCTTCATTTCCTCTTTTGTTTCTGTTTGTTTCAGTAGTGCTTTCTACAGCCTTAACTCCACTCTTACCTTTTGCCATAAGTTTTGAGGGTGTGCTATAGATATATTCATTCACTTGTCACCAGTTTTATTCTTTCCTGTGAAGGATTATTTTGGAGTCAGTATGCTCTGTCTGTGAGGTCAGAGGCTGCAAACACCACAATACTTCTCCTGCTTTCCTCTTCAATTGTCCACATCTTACCATGTTTAATATTCTCCTTCTTTCATGGACAGCTGAATACCTGAATTAATTAATTGAAGGTGACTTCAAATTTATATTAATTATCAGTCTGCACGGTTGAATAAAGCTCATGGATAAAAGTAGCAATGAATAAGGGGTTACTTATGATAGCTAAGTCCTTGTTAAATATGAAATCCTTTCTTTGCATATATATGATACCAAAGAGTAAAGATTTTAAGTAATTTCCATACATTTATCCCAATGTTTCAAAGATATTGAAGGTGTGAGTCTTGTCTGTGTGAAAAATTACTTTTTTAAAGCAGTTACGAGACCATAGAAATTAACATGTAGTATTCAGCCTCTCAGAAGATTTCAAAAGAGAAGTAGGAAGATTTCAAACATTTCACTAAAAAAAATATTAATCATGAAAGTATAGTCTCCTTTTCCCATTAATCTCTAATTTTCCCACAAAAGCAACATCTAATGGCCATAACTTAGTTAACAGAGGGAAAAATCCTCACAGTGTTACATGTGTGTTTGACAAGCCACATACTGTATTGTACCGTAGTGCTTTTATTTAAACCCACATTTACCCAGAGAGATCCCAAAATTTGTGTGGGTTATTTTTCTTAAAAATAGAATTGAATTCAAGGGCTGTGGAATAAGGTTTTATTCAGGATAACTGCTCACTGTGGAAAAGATTCACTCCATAAAGACACTTAGGAGAGCAGAAAGAATCTGTAAGTCACTGATGTACAGCAGAAAAGGGAATTTTGAAGACATTCCACAGTTTGGTATAATTAGTTCTTATGGCTGAGGACAGCTCAGGATTAGAGCTGCTCAAAAGATGCTGGTCTTGAAGTAAATTGGATGCAGTGATGTAAAAGGGCTGTATCACATTTGGCTGCCTTGTCTTTAAGTTAAAATTCTAAGTACTGGCCTAAGATGTTGAAGGAAAAAGCACCTTGTAAAAACTCAGCTAAGAAAGACAAAGGTGAAAAAAATAAATGGAGAATTAGTAGATTTGGTGCTTTTTTTGGTCACAGTTGTCAAATAGGAGCATCTCTACATGAGTTGGCAAGAAGTGGGGAACATGTTTTACTGTAATAACATTTTGTGGACTTTGAATTTGTGCTGGGCTCCCTAGTATGTCTCTTTTGTAAATATCTCTTCTTTTTTTCATATTTTGTAACTCCTTCGTAAACTTAGCGTAAAGAGTTGTACCTTTATTTGCATTAAATTAGAGTGTTTCTAGGAGAAGGAAACATACATCATGAAATAATGTTTCTCCATAATTTTTGCTAATAAACACTTGTATATTGTTTATGATAACAGAAGTTGGTGGAAATAATGAGCTTGTAGATTCTTGGTTGTATTCTCTAGTTTGAGATTTACTATAACACTGCCTGAAGTGAGGGAATTTCAGTTTTCATCAGCACAAGCTTAAGACAGATACCATGGCAGAAGTGAATGATAAAATGATAGTTCTGGGTGGGACCTTTAATACTTTCTCATGATAGTTCTTCAGTGTGAAAACAGAGCTTGAGTTTGGTTGATCCCATCGTCTCCTGCTAGAGGATTCACAAGGACTCTCTTTCCATCCTTCCTGACATAAGAGCACCTTCTCTGAAGAAACTTCAGCCTGTGAACTGCACAGGGATTGCCAAAACATGATGCAGTTTTCTTTCATGCTTTCTCACATGCTGTGAACAAGCAGTGAGTGTGACACGGTGTGACCAGATCAGAAATGGTGTCCTGATTGATTCAACAGCCAAAGACACCCAGATCCAAAATGAATCTCCTTCCTGTTTTTAACCTGTCTACCCCTGGGCACAGGCTGCTTTTTGGAGGATTTGGGGAAAGGAGTGGTGATCTGTTCAGCTGGCCATTCCAGGGCTGTGCCTGACTGTGATGCCCTCACCAGGCATAATCCTGACCCTCATCCATGGGTGGACACAGTGCCTCATCCCTGGGGAGGTGCCCAGTGCTCCAGTCACCCTCCACTTGGGCTGGGCCTCCAGCCCAGGGAGGGAAAACCCTGTGGCCCTGGCTCAGCTCCTGCCACTCAGCTCTTTTCCCATTTCTCAACCATCTGTTAAGGGACGATGACTCAAGGAGACAGTTGGATGTTCTGCTGCCTGACCCAGTCTCTGAGCTGTGCAGCACTGCGTGAGCAACGCTGCTTCCATCCTCTTTGTCCTCCAAGCAGCATCCCAGGATGAGTGTTTGAAACATTGAGATGGTGTATTACCATAATTGCAGCCAGTAGTTTTGACTATTTTTCCACCAACTGGCAAGGCTAGGAATTATTATGTCTCTTGAAGGGAAGAAAAGACGCCATCCGTCTTTTATATTCTTTGTATTCTTGCACTGATGTAAAATACACTGAGATTATTTTGAAGAAGAACACTTTTAAATTCCTTTTCCCGAAGTTCACTTGATAACACTGCCAGAAGTGGCTGTCTGTTAAAGGGAAAGGGAAGAGAAGTAAACAAGATAAAAAGCTACTCATCTTTATTTGCATTAGACATTTCAGAAAGTGCAGCAGCTGGGAAGGATTCAGTGGGAAAAGCAAGTGCTGCTTCAAAGGATCACAACATGCAGCTTGCTTTGGCTTTTTTTTTTTCTTTAATTCAGTGAAGGTGGTAGAAATTGTGGGCAGAGCGTGCTTGGAACCTTCTGTCTTCTTCCACTGATGTTGATGATTGGGACCTGTTAACTTTTAGAGTAATTTTGAGAACAAAATAAGTCACAAAACTTATATACTGGGCTTTTTGGAACTGAAGTTCATTTGCATTTTTAAGTCAAGTTGACTCCCAAAGCATCATGCTTGTAAACAAACACTACGTACGTATGAATTTATCTTAATCATATGAATAAGTTAATGGCTTCTAATCTTCTGCTTTCACAAGTGGTGCACAGAATTTCTCTTGGAAACAAAACATTATGAGTAATCCTTCCTGAAGCATATTTCAGTTCCCCCTCCTATGTTCCCAATCAAAGAAATCTAATTAGGAAGCTCCCCTACTAGTACTTTGAGTTGGAGAATATATTTAAAATTGCAGGATGTTTGTGTCCTGAAGGAATCGTGTATTTTAAAAGCAAGAAGCATCAAATCAAAATTAAATCCCAAAATCTTGATAGACAGAAGCATATCAGACTAGACTATTAAGATTTTAAGAGCTAATTAAGAGATTCATTCTTTTCACTCATAAAATTTAGAAGATATATATATATTTATTTATAAAATTTTGGTCACAGATCTCAAGCTTTCTGTTTGATAAGATACAAAAGCCCTCCAGCAATCTTGGGTTTATATGTAAGTAATGCAAGTACTATGATTCACATGCTTCACAGATCTAATTTTTTTTTAATGAATGTTCCCAATTTTAGAAGATTTTTTTTTCACTCCTGACCCCCTATCACAGTTACTCTAACACAACAATTTAGCAAGTTATTACTGGCAAATAAGAAAATTAGTTTGGTTTTGTTAAATGTGAGGTGCCTTCAAAACCTGATGCAACTGAAATGGGAACCAGATGAAACCTTTCTGTTTTATATGACCAACCTGACACTGAGCACTTGACCATCCTACACTGCTTTATTTATGTTCTTCTTTGAAAGCTCTGCAGTCAAACAAGTCCTGGAGGAATGTTGGGCACTGCCAAGGGTTGTAGGTACTGTAGGAAGCTTTACATGCATGGGATACTTCATGGGATGAAGTGTCCAACCTTCAGGTAACAGGAAGAAGAGTAAAATGCCCAATGTCCAAGCTTCTCTCTGATTCTCTGCCTCTTATTACCATAGTCTTCAAGTCTTAACATCTAGGATAAATTTTAATCATCTTTCAACTTTCTGTTGTTAATTTCTTCCTATATTTTACTGGAAAATACAAGAAAAATGTGTTCTTTATGAAACATTTTAATACCTCTACATTGCTTTGTGTGTATTTAAGCTAGAGCATCGTGAGAATGGTTTATATTTCCTTTGAGTTCAAAAATTATTTAGGTCCCTTATCTTAGGTATTTTATTTTTTTAACTGTGTAGCATACAGCAATATTAAAAAAGTATGTGTTTTATTTTCATCCTGGAAGCACACAAGTCGTTTGAGACATGGTACATTCATCCCTATATACATTATCTTTTATCCTGATTGCCGGTGTGCTGTGTTTCTGTTAATCAGGAATTCCTCAAGGATGTAATTGGTGGCCCTCTGTGGTTGCAAGGTGTGAAGCTGGGGAGGTCAGAGGGAGCAGGATGCTGTAAATCCTGCCTTCCTGCTGTGTTAGGGGTGTTGCTCTCCTCACTTGCCCTGTGCTGGTGAGGGTTTTCTAACTGGGACAAATGTTTTTTTCAGGATTTTTATTTAGTGGCCTTTCATAAGAGCCATTTGTATTTGTTGTAGAAGCCATAAATACCCCCCCAGAGCTCTCCCTTGGTTTGTCCTGCTGACTCCAAGGGACAAGATCTGCCAAAGCCGAGATTTTCCCACTTGTGAGGGAGCTTTCAGCTATTGCCTGTGATTTCTGCCCTTACTCTTGGAGTTTGTGGCTCAAAGAAGGTGAAAGCATATTGCCCTAGAGCACAGTGCATCCCAGGACAGACTTCCCTAAAGGACTGTTGGACAGTTTAGCACAGACCCAAGGCTCCAACACAAGCAATCAAGGACATTTGTTTTCCTGAAAAATTTCCACACCTTTGGTCTGGGTGTAGCTGATCATATACAATGTACAAATGATGATTCATCCCCTAAATGAGCTGAACCCTTCAGACCTCTAAATGTTCTTTGCAGTGTTAAAAATCTCAAAGTCTTTATCATGTCGAATTATATTTGTGGGTTTCTTTTGGTTTGTATTTTCTAAGAGATAAACAGAGATCCCTGAACTCCCTCAAAAATCCCTACACCTCACACTTCAGAGATAAGGGGACAGAGATAAGTGATTGCTGCGGGGGAGGTATCCCAAAGGGAGCAATCACAGCATCCTTATCCTCTCCCTGCCATCCTGGGCTGTGCAGTTCCAGAGGCAGACTCCTGGGATGGAGCAACAGTTTCTCTGATCTAATGCAGCCATAAATATTGTGACATTTATATGTAATTTCATAAATATCTACAATTATCTGCATAGCACAACAGTGAAAGTAAATACTGGTACCTATTACTCTTGATATAATTCTTGATAGGCTATTCACAGGACAATTGAAAATCTTATGTTTTAGTGTCTGCAAAGCTTATTTCAGCAACTGTAAAACACCTGTGTTTTGGGAAATAATCCTCTGACCCATTGATTTCCTTTTAATTACAGGAATCATTTCTTGATGACTTTAGTTCTCCTAAATACACTGATGACAATGCACTAAAATCTGCAAAATTAACTAACACATGGAGTGATACCCTTAGCTTTAAAAAGGGAGTGAAGTGTAGAACTTCCTTTGTCTTGTAGATGTAAAAAATATGTATAAGAAATTTTCTGTCTGTTTTTTTAGGTCCTGAGGAAGCAGACTTCAAGTGCACCCCGAATTTTGTCAGCTGCATTGGTACCAACAAATGCATTCACTTGTCCCAGCTCTGCAACGGTGTCTATGACTGCTCTGATGGGTATGACGAGGGAGTTCATTGCAGGGGTGAGTAAATGTGCTCAGGAAAAATTACTTTAAGCTGGAATCTTCTATTGTATTTTAATTTTGAATTCAAAGAGAACCAGAACTTCTTTGGAATACATATACATGTGTGTATATATATATGTGTGTGTGTGTGTGTGTATGCATATAACAACCAAAAGCAAAATTCATAGAGACATATTTTAATATTACTATTTTAATGTTATTATTTTAATTTTATAAATATCTAGCATAAAGATAATGCAAGTAAAAGCAGAAGTTTTCAGACTTTATGAGTTACTAAGCTTCTGTGATGGAAATAGTTATGTCAAAAGAAGGATGAGGAAGCTCTTTTGTAGTGAGCAAAGTTTGAGCAGCACACTGTTTACCAGGAAATTTTTTTTTTCCCTTATAGCTTTTGTTTAAACAAAAAAGCCAAAGAAAAACACTGAAAAATATATTAAATTTGCAATGAGTATTATTTTGAGGATTCTAATAATCTACTGTTTATGAGTGTAGTTACCAAATTCTGACAATGAGAAATCTTGAACAGAAGTTGGTAGAGGTCAACTCTTTTAATAGCTCTACTACTGAGATGACTTATTGAGGTCTGCCTTGGGGATAGTTATAAATCCAAATCATGGATACCATGAGTCAGTTATTTTCAATCAGTAGATTTCTAGATGAATGATTGTTGATGATCCTCAACAGATCTCTTGTTCAAAGCCAGAAACTCAGAGACAGGTCTTGGGACTTTTGCCACAATCCAATATGACAACATATAGTAAAAGATACAGTTAATGGTATAGTTCAGAAAGTTAAATTAGAATTTAAAATTTCACGTGGGCGTATTTTTGGAGCTGTCAGAGTAAAATCTAAGCCTGCACCAGAAATAAGCCATATGGAAAAAAAACAAATTAAAATAAGAAAAAACCCAAATGCCATCTGGAATTAATCAGTGTAATACTGCTGACTTCACAAAACTACAAATGGCTATTTTTACATAACCAGGTGATGATACAGGCTGTCATAAAATATATGACAATTCTTATTCACAGTGAGAGGAATCATTTCCTTTCTTGAAGGCTCAACTTTTGATTAGTCCTTTTTCAATGAGCATTATACAAAATCAAAATTTGTGTCAGCATATTGGTTTTAGCACTGGTCCCAGAATCAAAAAAAAACCCTAGAAATTAAACTGGCCAAAGCAGTGTTTGGTCCATACTGAAGCTTTCTGATGCTGCAGGTGAGTGTTTTTCAGGGGACAGTATTAATCCATAAAGCACTGTTTAAATGTATAGTCTTCAAAAATTCACGTACTTGTATAAATTACTCTGGGTTAAGTGGCAGAGGATTAAAAACTTCCAGTGCTGAATAATTATTGTATTATAACTGTCTTCTATTTTTATTGTGTTTTAACTCTTTAAATCAGGACATTGAAGTAATTAGAAAAATATAAATAGACTACAAATAAAATCCTGTGTTAGTGGAAATGAAATACGTTTGCTTTTCATTGTAACATTTTGTACATGTAGCTGTACTTAGGAATGAGGTAGCACATAAAATACCCAATCTTTATTCATGTTCTTTTAATTTAAGCTCTAATGCACCTTGTAAGGTTGATGTTGATTCCCACTCCTTTCTTTATTATCATATATGAATATGAAAACTGCCCAATGGAAAAATTAATGTCTGCTCTAATAAATCACCACAGAGTTTAGCTAAACACACTAAACAAACATTTGGTCTCTGCCCCACAGACCATGTGGATAATGAACTCTCACAGTACCTCATCTAGGAAATGGTTAACAACTCATTAATACTGATTTTTGTGGAAATTACATATTTTGACTTGCTTATTAGAGGCAGTACTTGAAATTATCAGTGGACACATTTCTGTCAACACAGAAAATAAATATATAAAACAGTAATTTTACATTATGATCACGTGGTTTGATACAAACAACTGCTACTAATGTGTCATTACATTCCTATGTATTAAATATTTGGTATCAATACTTTATAGTTGTAATTATTCTCTCTACATATATAGGAAAACTGCTTGGGTAACCACTGAATTATTCTGCTGTACTTTCTGAGTCTTGAACGCACAAATCATATATTTAGCTCATCTGTGTGGCCAAAAACTGCAAAGTTACTTCAGGTATCCAGCCAAATAGCTTTTGCCTTATATTAATCACAAAAGTGGCATCCTCAACATGTTTCACTCTAATTAACATCATTCATATGAAATTTTTGAGTGAAGAAGATAACAATTTTCAATATTCAATTGCAAACAACTCACTTGGTCACAGAGCTGACTATGTTAAAATAATCTGTTGCTGGTGACACTGATAGTGCTCTGTAAAGTCACACTCCAAGCACCAGGAAAATAAGTTATGGTGTGAAATATGGGGGCTGTGACCAGGGTAAAGACCATTTCAGTGCACAGGTCACTCCAAAGGAGTGAAAGTTTCTAGTAATGCTTAAGAACTAATGGAGAGTAAGCATTCAGTAAACTGGAACTATTCTAATTTCTTTCTCTAAATTTGACCTTCTTATGTTGATTCATTATATTGCATATTTTAGAGATATATTCAGGCATGCACCTTTCCTTGGCAAGTGAAAATATGGTCATATGTGCAGTGTGAAATGGTAATGTGTGGGAAATTTCAAGGAAATAGTAGTAAATACAATGACATTCCTGTCTCGCCGTCTTTTATTTCAGACATATATACGTTTTTGCTGGTGAATGTAATGCATAAATTCAGGAGGGGTTGTGGCAATATGAAATAAAAAATGTTTTATTATGTATGTTTTTTTCAGATTATGTGATTCAGTGTCCTTCAGAGGAGAAGGGGGAGAGTAGTTCACTGAATTTGAAACTCAGAGCATATCATAGTGATAAGACATCTGTATTTGGATTCCTTGTTAATTTTTGACTCATTTAAAAATGCTTTAAATAGCCTGAAAAAAACAAGGAATCAGAGTATCTACTAACCCTTTCTATAAAGCTTGGACTGGGGATGGGACTGTTGAGCTTTCTGTGATTTATCAGATAATTATTTCTACCACAATCCAGTCCTGCTCAGTGGGGGAGTTCCTGCCCATCAGCTCTTTGAGAGGTTGATAAGGCTCAGATAAAATTTACCAATGCCAAAACTAAAGCCAAGCTCGAATAGTTCTAGTAGAAGACAGATCCAGAGTTGCTCTTGACAATTAGGCTTCTTTCTTTGTCTCCAGGTTTTTTTTTTTTTGAGAGCCAGGCCTTTACTTCAGTTGCATTTGCAGCCACTTTCAAAGCTCAGCCATGCAATGAGCTGAGAACTCTTCCTCCACGGGGGGAGCTGCCAAATTATTGCAAACTGAATTATTTATCTGGGAGTGTTTCCTTCACGTGGTTCATCCCAGTCCCGTGTCCGTGAACCCTGGATGAGCTCTCCAGGGGCATCGCCTGGCTGTGGTCAGTTAAAGCTGGTGTCATGTGGCTGCAGCTTGTGCCAGTCTTTGATTTTGAGGTCTTTTGAAGGTTAAAATACCTCTTTTTCTTCCTTTTTTTTTTTTTTTTTAAGTTTTAGGAAGAGCTTAGGACTATATCTGTCACAGATTAGTTCTAATAACCTGGCCTTGAGTAGGTAAAGGATTAAATACATCTTTAAGGTCATTTCTAGAGAATTACAATCACGTTCCCATGAATCTTAGGAAAGGTTTTTTTATAGGGCTGCAGAGGTGATCTGTTCAGTTTTACAAATCAGTGCTTTTTATATATATGTATATGGCTAAACATTTGAAAGTGATTTGATCTGTCTCAGAGATAGAGCTATAAGAAACTTAAACTTCTACAGAACTTGGAGATGTACTTTTTAATTAACTAAATTAAGGGAAAAGTTATTAGTAATAGCTACTGGAATAGCTATGCTAAAATTTTAGACATTCCAACCAGAAAATGCTAAAAGAATACTGAAAAAAAAAAATACCAGCACAAATAGAATCCCTCCAAGTCCTCAGATTATTTGGATCTTTATTTGTTTTCTGAAGCATAATCTCTAATATTTATAATCAATATTCAAAAGCAAACTCTGGATCATTTAGTATTAAAAAACTGCAGAACACATGGAGCAAATTTGGCCGAAAATTGTTCTGTTTGTAGCAGCCTATAATCGGAGTATTATGTTCCTGTTTAAGCTTTTTGAATGAATTGTTATCATAAGATGAAGATAAATGCTGCTATTACTGAATCATGTTTTTTTCTGGTCTTTCTACAGTTGGAACAGTGAGAAATTTTAAGTAGAGTTTACCAGAGGGGAAAATACAAATTTCAGAATTTAATGGACACTTCAGGCCTTTCAAGTACGAGGGAAAATTATAGAACTGAAAGTTATGGACCTTTATTTAGATCCTAGTTTTACCTTTTTCTTAAAAAAAAAAGATTTTTTTTTTCTTTCCTAAAATAGATAGTCAAGAATTGCAAATGTCGCTCCATTTTCTCACACAGCTCCTCCTGGAAGGAATCCACTCTGGCAAAAGAATTCCCTGTAAACTCATTTGGTTTATTCTGACAAGCTTTAAATCACTCATCCTTTAAGACTGTGATGTACAAAGTGTCACATGAGGTTACTGAATCCTTGGGCCCCCAAGAAATCTCCCAGTGCTCCTGATGTACCAGTGGGGCTGCTGAAACCATCAGGTAATGATTCCCACTGCAACTGCTCTGTTTTCAGCATCAAGGTTTTTACTTGTGGCTGAGACAGAAAAGAGAAAAAAAACCTGTAGGCACTACAATAAAACAATCACAGGTGTTTTTGCTTTGTGACAGAGCTGCTAATAAGGAGCTCCATTTATCTGGGTGAAAGCTTATTTTGTGTTCTTTGGTATCTCCTCATTTCACCATCCAAATATCCAATTTCTTGTACATTACTGTCTTTCCCATCCTTTTGCCTTAATAGAGCATGATGTGGCTCGTTGAAATTAGCCAAGGTCATTTAGTCTATTCTGCTGTCAAGGCAAAGAAGTCATGGCCTTGGTGATTTAATAACTTTCCATCACAAAATCCTATTGCAGTACAGCAAATTAAAGGAGGCTGGTGGAGGGGGATAGAGCAGCTGAAGACATTTGAGTGATGTGATTTCATCCTACCTTTATGGTCTGTTGCTAAAGAGATTTTTTTAGGCTAGAATTCACAAATGAACACTCTTGTTAAGGTTCCAGCATTGACTATGCGGCAAATTAGGTGCAGGTTTTAAATGTTTGGCCATATATGATAATAAGATATGATAGCAGATCATTATGTAGTACGTGGTTTGTAGAGAGTGTTGTAGTCCTGTCCATGGAGGGAGAAATGTATACCTTGTCTGCTCCCAACCAGTATTTCCATCTCAGTTGCAGGATCCATTTTCCTGTGAGAAAATGTTGAATTCTGTTCCTCACTGGCAAAATCAAGTGTTGGTCAGGCATGGCCTCCCTGAATACAAACACTGGTTAGTTTTCCTATTTTGAACACATATTTAAATAGATACAATTTCTTCACGTCACAGAAACCACACTTACAATAGAAAATGCGGTGTTGGATGGTCACACCATGGAGTTCTTTGTTATGAGAGAGAGGACTAAAGATTTTAACTCAAATATTTCAGTTTTTCTATGATCCTGCTGCCTAACAAAATGCACAGATGTAGCAGACATGTTTATCTGTCATGTCTGACACAAGACGATGGTAGTTAAGAGGCCGAGTTAGTCATGATGGTAGTCAGGCTCATCTTCAGGGCTTCACAAATGTGATGAAAACAGCTGACATAGGGGATGTGATGGAACAATCTGAGAAAACTTTGTTCTACTCTCCAGGGATTTAGGTTAAATAGTATTTATTGTTGCTTGCTGTTACTGTTTTGAGGCTGCCCTCTGTTGAGTAAACAAACATTGAAACTCTTACTATATAAGCATCCCCTTTTCAGTTTTATTAAACACTTTTTATTATCTTTCTGTTGATTACTCTGTAGAGTTACCTGATTATTTTTCCCTGTTAATTAGCTAATAAAACTCTTTAAGGAATTATCCTGTGTAAGAATTGTAGGACGCTTTTTGTAAGAATAAATTTCAAAATACTTCTATGAAGATAAATACTCTGGGCATAATCTCTGTATCAGGAGTTCCAGATATATTCACATGGCAAAACCCCTGACACTCACAAACTCACAAACTGCTGTGAGCAGGAACTGTAGCTGCTGCCTGGGTCCCATTAGTTCACAACACAGGGTAAATCTTAACTGCATTTTCAATATTTAGGCATCAGAGACAGCTTTTCACCAAGACTGGGGCCAGGCACCAAATGCTTGCAAGACACTGGTAACCTCGAGGTGCAGGAAGAACGAAGCAATAGGTCTGTCTTCACTATAACCTCAAATATTCAGGGAGCAGGGAAAGCTTATACATACTGAATTCTTATTTAGAAGGAATAATCCTTTTTTCAGTTTCCTTTTGCGTGGGTTTTTTTTTTTTCAAGATATACAGAAACTATTAAATTTAGACCTCTAGCGAAATAATTAATATTTCTTACATTAACTAATAGTAAAATCATATCTGCTGAATAAAAAAACATCTGAGGCATCTGTCCATCAATAAAACATGCCATTAAATTTCCATAGCCTCTTCTTCCAGTGACATTATTTGCCTAGTCATTGCTTCAATCAACAGTTTTAAAATAATTGGGAAACCTGGTGTTTGAAGTGAGGAATAAAAAATTGACAGGCACATGCACTGAAAAAACGTGATTTGGGTCCTCCTAGAGCAATTTATAAAATGTCAGCCTAAATTTGCAGAATGGTATCAAATGGAAGACAGAAAAGAAGCAAGAAAAGAGCAAATTTTGGGGCCAACATCACGTAATTTGTCAGAAGTGCAGTTGTCAGTTTTCTGCCTCGGGAACCCTCAGCCAAGCTACATTAGGAGACTCGGTTTCAAGTTCTTACACTCCTTGCCTGAGGGGGTTTGACTTCCCAGCTCCTCATCTTCCCAAGGTGAATAAACAAATTAGCAAACTACAAGCTGTTCTGCGTGGGGGGGGTGAGTTTGCTCTTGGGGCACTTTTCCCTGTGCAATAAACAGTTAAATATTTATTGTAGCAGATCCTCGAAGCTCGGGGAGACTGTTCATTTGCATTCTCGTGGCAAAGAGTCAATTCCAGCCTCTTACTTGTTCCCATCTCAGCAATTAGTTGTGTGTTGGTAACCAAAGTGGTAACTCCTGGGAGTTGGGGTGGGTGTATTCCCACCTGGAATATATAATACCTCTACACAACATCCAGCTGCCTGATCACCTGTACAGGGAATACGGCATATTCTGACTTTTCACAAAACTCAATTTATAGCTGAAACGAAGAAAACTCATAAATTTTTCTTCTAGACAAGGACTTTAATTTCTTACCACTTCCCACTTTTTGCATTTTTCAGTTTTAAGTTCATGAAGCTGTATAATCAAAAAGTCTATGTCATTTTCAAATTGGGTAATATAGTTTAAAAATTAGAAGTTGCCATCATTTCTGAAACTATGATAAACAAGTCAAGATGTCACCAGCAATTTTAAGTGAGATTGATACTATTCAGTGGTGTGAAGAAGTTTGCTTTGACAGATTGAAAAATAACTCTTGCTCTTCCTCTCAGAAACAAGAACATGCACAGAGCGTACAAAAACTGGTTTTCAGAATTCATTATATCCTCTCAGATTTCAGTCATTTCAGTTCTCCACAAAAATCTGTGTCGAGAAAGTGTGACTTAATCTTTAACTCACAGGAGTAATGCCTATAATTTAGCTCTCAAATGTACAGATTAAAATACTTTGAGATGAAATGGAAAGAGTTAAAAATTGTGGGAGAAAGGAAAAAAAAAAAGTGGTACCATGGGAAAGTACAGACAGTAAATGGCAAGTAAAAAGAATCACTGGGAGCAATCAAGTAAGAACAGAAACAGGGAAAACACAGAGACCAGTCAGTAACAAGGTTCAGAATAAGCCTTTATATGATAGATAGTAAAGCAGACCTGTTTTAAGTCAGTATTGTCTGGGAGTAAGTGCATCAAAGAGTAGGAGTGTGTTCATACTGCATTGACTCATGTAAGGAAAAAGTTTGCCAGTAGATCCCATAACCTAAGAATATCTTGTCTTTTGTAAAAATGGGTGTACTGAAAGCATCATTGCTGTGCACAGCCTGTAAGCAGTGTGCAAGTAGAGAAAAAAATATATTCATTACAATGAGACCTGAATCCTACTGGAATGTAAGGCAGCATTTCCTTGATTTTAGGTTTCTGATCTGGGCCCATCTGAACCAAAATATGTACTTTTTTTTTTTTTAATCACTCATATTCAAGAGCTGTTTAAGCATTTACATGTGCAAAGTTGATTGATTCATTGATTTGGGAACTTCTTTTTAAAGACAATATTCCATCTGGAGAAGAATGAACCATAATTTAAGTTCAGGTTGTGACCTGACCCACTCAGCAAATCAGTAATGTTTCCTGTTGAATAAGGATGCTGGAGTTGCATTGGCTGCTCTCTGAGTGTCTCTTTTCCAAGGGTGTGATATAAAGGTAGAACATAACCTGTGAAATCAAACTTTCTGAACCTATATTTAACATCTTCATAAAAATAATTTTTGTCTCTCTAGTCCTTTTTAAAATCAATTCACATGTAGCAAAGTATTTAAAATGCTATTTGGAAGATAATGTGTACATGGGGTGAATTATTGGAACAATGGACCATTGTCAGCCTTCCCATATTCTCAAAGAAAGTGATGACCACTAAGATTAAAAAAGAGGAGGAATTAGCAGCAGAACAGATAATGATTCCAAAAATAGGTTTAGCCCATGCACAGTGACACTTTTCTGAATTTTCAGCTTGGCTTCCACACTCATGTGAGGTTCCTTAAGAGCTGTTGTCACATTCCACGATCAATCAGGGAGAAAATGTCTGTGTTTTAAAATAAAAGAATAATTATTAATAGTTTAAGCCCCAAACATGTCTCTT
>JAWWLV010000183.1:4587080-4626044 GCA_035041135.1 Platyrinchus mystaceus
ATCAATCAGGGAGAAAATGTCTGTGTTTTAAAATAAAAGAATAATTATTAATAGTTTAAGCCCCAAACATGTCTCTTCGCCCCACTACACAGAAGGTCAAAATCCTCACTCATTAGGAACTAAATGTGTTCTTTTAAACAAATGTCCTGTTTAATTACCAGCAGGCAATCCAGCACAATTTGTTGCTGTCTAAGGTACTTTTTATTTTCTAATGGTCTTGCATATTTGATAGCCTCTTTCAAAACCATGCATCAAACTGAAAACATGCCACTTGTTTAATTGACTTTTTCCCTCTCTTAATGACGTGCATCTCCTGGAATTTCAGCAGAGGTGAGTCCAGCTATGGCTCTTTGTATCAGTTCTGTGCACTTCTCACACAACTACAAAGGCAATGGGGTTCCAGCCAAAGCCTGCTGATCCCCCCAGGGGATCTTTTTGGAGTAGGGTCACAGGAGCTGTGAGCTATGGACTTGAGAAAAGTGGACATGTTAAGAGCTGAACTGCCTTTTGCTGAAGGACAGGAGCTGTTAGTTGCTCTGCCCCATTTTTCTGGGAATCTGGAACACACTCTGCTTATTCAGAATTGTTCCTTGCATATTTTTTTCCTCCTGCTTTTAGTGGTATTTTACACAGGCAGAGAGTGATAGGACAAAGGGGGATGGTTTCAAACTAAAAGCAACTGTCCCAAAATGATACCTTGTGCCCTGGACTGGTTGTGTCATCATTTTTATAATCATTTGTTTAGTTACATTCTTTGTTATTGACTTATAATTTATTTCTTAAAAATAAACATCTCCATTTAATGGGCATTCAGATCTTGTTTACTTGCTAAAGTAAATTCTTGAACAAAACCAATATGAAGTCAGATTTTTTTTGTTCCACTTTACAATATTTATGGTAGAAAAGTTCCACCTGGATTCAAGGTATTGTAGAAAGTGACGTGAGCTTACAGATAAAAAAAAAAAAAAAAGAGAACAGTTCACAATTCTGAAGTAGCAGAACATTCAGTTGTCTTTTAGCAAATTGACCTTTTTTAATCCATTGAAAGACAATGAAGCAGAATGGCATGAAACATTTATGTGCAGGTAATTTTTAGGTTTCTACAAGGAAGACATGAATATAGTTTTAAATTCTCAAGCTAATGGCACGCACTGACACCAAAAGGATGAAGGAGGACGGGAGTAAATTCAGTTCTGCAAATTGTGTACATAAAATGAGCACAGTTACATTAAAACAAAACTGTTCAGACATCCTGAGGACTCACATTTAAGGTACGTGGTAACTAAAAATACTTCTGTGAAGCACAACTGTTCTGCTTTCTGCCATGAGCTGACACTTATAATTTATGTTAAAAAATAATCAGTGAATTGCTCATAAATTTAAGTGGACGCAGTTTGGGGCCCATACTTCTGGTTTTTGGTAAACTTGGATGTCCTATGATGGAAAAAAAAAAGAAAGTAAAGTGCTATATTAGACCTTCAGGAAAACCTGGGTTGACTTCCTGCCCTTCACATGGGAGCTGGATGTTTTGATTTTTAGTGAAGAGAAAAAAAACCCACCCTAAATCTTATATTGATCACAATGTCTGTCATTAAAGGATAAAACACTGTCCTCTTCAAACTGTAATTTCTCCCTCTTGAGCTTAATGAAAAAAAAAAAAAAGGTTTAAATAGCAACACTGCTTTTAGTGACATGGTGTGGGTTACTGTTCAGATGAGGTAAAGAGGACTGAAAAGGTTACTGGCTCCTACACATGTCTCTTGTCTGGGTTTACACAGGAGAAGCAGATGAAAGACAAAAAAAATGCCCTTACATGATCCCCACAGAGAATCAGCCTTTCTACTGTTTGAAAACTTTTTGTTTTGAAGTCCATCAGTATGTGCCAGCTATCTTGACGTTGCCTTAAAACTGTAGCAAAGACATGAATCATTCCAGTGCTAAAACTATTAAATTTGTGGGATACAGATTTCATATCAGATGCAGAAATTTGCAATCTCATGATTTACATCCCTTAAAAAGTCCACACATTACTTGTAATAAAAAAAAGAATTGTTCTGTCAGTCCAGGAAATTTTTCCCTTTTGATGCCAAAATAGTCGACAGCTGGGAGGAACCATTTGGAAAATGCCTCAGGTTTTCCAAGACTCCTCACAAAGTCAGAAAGAACCCTTGCTGTGTATCAAAGGATATACATTGTACACATGATACCTCCCTAAGGATGGACATAAAATCATATGCAAGTTCCCAGAAAGCAGGCAGAGAGAGAAGCTGGGTCTGAAGTAAAGTCACACAGAGCTGCCCAGCAGCTGGGTGGTTTTGGACACCAGGTCTGTAGACATCTGTGTCCATCCTGACATAAAAAAAGTCATAAATGCTTTAAAAGTATTTATCTCTCCAGTACTTGCATATGGAAAGTCAGCCTGTTCATCTTCTAGGGCCACTGTCGGTGTTCACCAAAGAACCCAGGAAGCTCTTTTCAATATATGGACAGGAGATTAAAGTAAAAATTACTTTTGGCTCACATTAGCACGAGTTACAATCATCTCCCAACAAAAAGTAATGTGAATGAAATACAATTCTTGTTAACTGGTGCATCTGCAGGCCTTTGCTTCTGACTTCAGCTGTGAAAGTGCTGCTCACATCGTTCTTTTTCCCTAATGAAGGCACAGCTGTGCATTTAGGGGCTTGACAAAGAGTGTGATTAGGAATTCTAGACTTCCAAAATAATTTATCTGCCTTCAAAAGGAGTTGTTGTTAGTGACTAATTCTCGGTGAGATTCATTATTGTCTCTTGTAGAGGGCATTTTTGGTGATTGAAGCACAGAAAAGATTAGTAGCAGTTCAGTAAATCTTTGCATTATCCAGAATTTATTTGGTGTTTCAAGTGATTTTGAGGTCTGGATGAGCAAGTCACAGACTCCATAATATCTAAAAACATTTAATTCAAATAGAAATTACAGAGTGTTTCTCTGGGTTTGGTTGGAGCTGTTTTGTCATTTCTTGTCCCGTCGCTGGTAGTGGAGTTGCCTCAAGGAGAGGTGGACTCAGCTCAGCCATCCCATGCTGACTGTGCAAGAACCTACTGTGCACTGATCTCCTTCAGCTGTAATACGTGTTCTGTCCTGAATTTCTGCTCAAGAGCTTGTCTCCCTGCATGAAAGGTTTATTAATGGAGACAATAATCTATCTGGACTATGTAAAACGTGTCCGAGGTTTCCAAGGAGCTGACAGTGCTGATGTTCAGCACTGCGAGTTCTGCTGGCAAGTAGCTTGGAAATGTTGATTATAGTGCTAAACATACATCAAGGATGTGTTTTGTGCCTTAGTGTAACAGAGACTGTTTGCTGTGCTACACTGACCTGTGCTAGAGAAAATGTAGTTTTAATTTTAAAAAGCCACTACACATTGCCTCTAATCTTATTGGTTTTAAATTTTGCTGTATACAGAAGACTAGAATATTTGTAAATTAGAAAGTGGAAATTTTAAAAACAATTTGATATTAGCCCTTTAACAAGACATCACAGAGACTCTGCCCTTTTAAATATGAATATAGGCTTTGCTGGTTTTCCAGTGCTGATGTATTTTAAGAAGAGAGTTGCAGAAACCTCAGCTAAATCCATACTGTGTGGAGAGAAAGGTCAGACAATGTTATAGAATTAGAGTATAGGATTTTGAAAAAATTGATTTTATTGTGGTATAGATTTAAAATAATCACTGGAAATTAAGAGCAAACAAAATATGATTTAAAAAAAAAAATAAAAATTGAAGAGTCCCTGCATTTGGATGAGGGGTGTCTCTGTGATATTCTCATGGTTAACCCTCCTGTGCTACTTTCAAAGAACAGATAGTTGATGAACTTGGGGAAAAAACAATAGTTGATCAAGTACCTTCTGGCTGTGGAGGGGGGGAAGGTGGTGCTGAGATGCAGGAGACCTGTGGATCCAGGCAGGAAAATGCCCAGGGGAGAAGGACAGCACTGTGCTTCCTGAAATCATGGAGTTCAAATGGGGAATCTCCTTCAGAGATCCTCGTTATTCTTCCTGGGTGTTCTTCCATCCTTTGCTCTGGACAGACTGTCCAGTGGGCAGGAAATAAACCCTGGTGCAGATACATGAGTATGACTGGTCACAACCTCTGAAAGCACATCTAATGTTACCTGGAATAAATAGCCTTGCCATGGTAAAGAAGCTTACTAATTCTTTTTACCTCTTAAGTTTTTATTTAAAAGAAATGTGTGTCACCAGCTGCAGTGTAATTTGCTGTTAGAATATCATGCTAAAACTTCTCTTGTCCCCTCAGAGAGTCATCTAAAGACAGATGTTTTCATGGAAAAAAAGATACTCAATCCAAAACACTGCAGGTTTTGGATTTTTTTATTACTGTTTTGAACTTAATTAGAATTCATAGTATTCATTCATATTTCTTGTAAAAAACATTTTGAAAATAAGTTTATGGTAAAAATTGTGGGTACTTGATACTTTTAAGAAAATCAGGAGATTTACTGATGTTCTGAAAGGCATGAAAAGGTCTAGTTAGTCTGTGTGAAATGGAATCCTTGGCACACGAGGCAATTGCCTCTCATAGTAGTCATGGTATTGGCTGAAATTTCGTTATTTCCCTTCCTATTTCCCTGCATAGTTGGTTGCTCAAGGATTGGAAGTTGTCTGTGACAGAGAAAGCTCTGACTTGATAGAGAGGATCTGGTCTGTGGCTTGAATTCCTGGGTACCAAGGTAATAATGATTACCTTATAATAATTATAGCTACTCACTCCAGAGACAATTATCACAGGCTTAAGTATGTATATAAAGGAAAACCTGTTGGTTATTACAAGGAGTCAGGATCAATGAGCCTGTAGGGTACTGTAGTATGGAATACAAACAATGTACCTGCTGTATTCAGAACACTCAGCAGGCCCTTCAGTGACAAAATATACCAACAAAGAGTACAGAAAATGCTGCTTGCTGGGCTCAATGAAAAACAAAATAGTTTCTATGAAGTTTGATTGATCTGCAAAATAAAAGAAAGTTCAAGGGGGAAAACATAGCACAGACTCCATAAAATTTTTAACAGTGCTCAGAATTTCAGGAAGAAGGATCACAAGTTAAGGAAAAGATTTTTAAAGGAATAGTTTGAGTGTCTGCTTTTTCTTCTACCCTTAGCAGTTTGTGTAATACGAATGAATGGCCATTTGCCTTTTAAGTTCTGTAATCTCTTCATGGAATGAAAATTTGAGAATGTGTTTCCCTGGCACAGTCAAATGCTTTGTGGATTTATATTGATGAAGATCTGCAGCCTGTTTGCAGCAGTGATATGTGCTCTTAATCCATCCATCTTTCAAAAGTGACAAAAAGTTGCTGTTCTCTTTTTAATCATAAAGTTAACTTCAAAAAGGAGATGTCAGTAAGTAAAAGAAAGTGATTTTCATCTTTTAATATCACTAAAAACCCATTTTTTATTGATAGGTGCCAAAAAGGGTTGCAATCATTTTGCATGGCTTTAAATCAGCGAGAGCTTCACTTTGAGCACATTAAATCTGCTTTGGTGACTTAAAGAAGGCAGCAATTACCACATGGCTCTTGTTCCTCACAGCGAGGAAATGATCAAGTTCATAAGTACAGGATTAGGTATTTTAATCATCGACAGGAATGCTTAAATCTATTAATCATTTTGTTGTTGTTTGACTAATGTTCTATTGTTGGGCTTGATTTGCCAATGCATTCATTTGTTGCTTGTTATTTTGTCATTGAATTATAATTTCATTATGCTCTGACCTTCTTCATCCTTTGCTCATGCAGTTGCAATGTAAGGGTGGTTAATGCCATTTGGATAAAACAAAAAAAAAAAAATCCAAACTTTTGTTTTCCGACATAACTGCATGGAGCATAAATCTTAGTTGGGTTCAGCTGGTTTTCTGCTGTGGTTGCAGCCACGACTGGTGGCAAGGGACCAAACACAATGAGATAGTCCAGCCTGGAGGGTACCTGGGTAGGCAAGGAGCGTGGTGAGCCAGACATCTCCTTTGTCATAAATTTGCATAAACTGCAGTTTGGGGACTGTTGAAATCATAGTTTGAATTGTTTTAAAACTAATGAGCCAGATATGTTGTATATATGCATATTTTTATATTTCTGTTGTTACTTCAGAAGATATTCACAGCAAAATGAATTGGCTTTTGTTTGACTGCAAAACATCTGCAACACTTTTCCTCTTCTAATTTGGTGCTATAGATTGAAAGTTCAAGATTACTTTAATTTTAGAATATTCCATACACTTTAAAACTAATAGAATAGAGCAGTTATTCATGGGGGTAGAGGGCACTTTTTATGCCCTAGTTTCCAGTACATCAGCTGATGTAACATTTTGAAAACAAGAATTTACTGCACTTCAAAATGTTTGAATTCCAATCTTCCTCGTAGTTCAGGGTTACTCTGGTGCATTCATATAATTTTCACCCACTATTTATATTTTAGACTAGCATGGAGCCAGATGTACTGAAAAGTCTGCCTTGGAGGGCTTCAACTTCAGCTGCAAATTAAATATCCTCAGCATTCCTATATCAGCATGTGTATCTAAACCCAGACAAAGCTGATCAATCTTTCTACCTGTAACTAATATGACAATAATGATAATGAATGAGATAAGGGATCTAATACTTGTGTGATAAACTTTTCTTTGGGATAATGAGACTGTGTAGGAAAAAAAAAAAAAAAAGAGAGAGAAAGAACAATACCTTTCACCTCTGAGGGATTTTCTATTATTTAAGTTGGAATCACATGGGAGATGAGAAACACTGTCCCTCCATGCTCTGATAGCCTCCAAGGTGACACGTTTTTATGATTACAGAACTCACCCGTTCACCGAGGTTAATAGTGGTTTGAAACAGTGGCTTCTCTTTGGTGTGTATCCTGTACTGCAGCAGGCCTGTTAATAAATGGTTCTGTCTGATGGCTCTATCTGGGCTTAAAGGCTTAAACAGAGAGTCCATCCCCAGCTCAAACAGCGAGTTTGTGCCTCCCTTACATTGTGTGCCTGTGTTCTCACTAATGGCCAGGGCACACACTCCATGCCTTAAAATCTCCTGCAGCTCCTCACCTTATATCTGGAGTCAGCTCTAACCCTGCCACGGAGGATGATTATTCTCGTGGTTAGTTAACTGCCCTCTCCATCTGTGCATCAGTTGTGGGGATATCCTCCCAAACAAAAACAAATCTGGCGGCTGCCTGGGAATTTCAAGCAGCTGTGTCCTATACAGGTAGGGCTTTTTGTGTGTTATTGGTGAGTGATCTGTGGAATACACCCACTGAGACCAGTGCCTGGCTCAGGGTGCATTGGGAATGCGATCTGTTAAAGAGAAAATTAACAGCACAATGAATGGGGAATGTTTGCTTTTAATAGTTCTTCTTTTATCTTCCTTTCAGCACTTGTTTGTGCTTTGTCTCCTTCATGTTATGGCAGAAGTATGAATGTTGATGAGCCAATGCAGATCCTAAAGTATATAGTCTAGGAACCCTTTACTTATTCATACAGTGGAAGCTTAAGTCTGATTCAGTTAATTTTACACCATTTATTTCCTAAAAGCTGTCTACAGGGTGTTCTGTGTAGCACAGAGAGCAGTTTGGTTTGAGCAGGATCACGATTGTTCCAGTTTTAGCCTATGGGTCACTTTTATCAATGTCCTTGCTTGTTGAAAGGGCACCAAAACGTGCCTGTTCCTAAATGGCAATGGGCTAAAGGGAAGCCAGGTGAGATGTCAGGTGGGTGAGTGAAAATGGAGAGGAATGGTCATGCCAAAGGCCATAGGAGTAACCAAGTGACAGCCTCTTCTTCACAAGGACTCTGGACGTGTCATAAGAGAACTAGACCTCTATGTCTCAGGTTAGGAAAACACTTGGTTCCTGCACTGTTTTATTTCAAAGTCCAGGTGTGCTGCATTTGTTATCTTGACTATAGTTGTTCTATGAGGTCTATTAAGATTTAACTTTCATTAGATGCTCTATATTATTTTATCCCGAGTTACCACTATTAGAAGCACTGGGGCTGCTGTAACAAATTCCCTGCCCTCCATTCAGGACATGGATGCATTTCAGTTTGAGGATGACTCTTGGATAGCTCACAGTTACTTTATGATCCTTTTGTGTGGAAGACTATTGCTGTTCAGCACTGCCCTGAATATTTTTCTTGTGTGTTAATACATCTGCTTGGTACTTTGAAGCAAAACTGAGGAATAAAAGCACAACCTCCCACACCAAAGAGCTGTAGTATGAAGAGGTTATAAGAAACAGTTGGGAAATCATAATGTCCTGCTCATAACTTTTGATTTCTGGGATACATTGCTCCTGTGCTTAGCCATAGGATTTGTGTGGCATGGGAGCTGCTGTTCTCCTCCTGGAAGCCCTTGGCACACGTAGGAGGGAGGAAGACTCAGCACAAGGGACTCTCAGGTTGCTGCACCTTTCCTGTGATGGTTTCTCAACAGTGCTCACACTTTTTCCCAAAGCGTATTTAAATCTTCTGCATAGAAATCAAGCAGAAAATAAATTACTTTCATTATGCTGGTTTTATTTGTTTTCTGACTTAGTCTAATGCAGAGCCAAAATAAATTACACATTGGAAGCAGCATAGTAAAGGTATGTACAGTTTCAATGGAAAGAAGCTGATATCAGCAAAAGTTTATAAATTTGAGAGAAGCCCAACTGTGCATATTAAGTAGACAATAAATGAAAGTAGGCCATTTTTACACAGGTTTTGAACAAAATTGCTATTTATTACTGCACTGGCTGTGCTTTTGTCCCTTCTTCTGCATTCTCCACCTCTTCTTTGGCATGGATTTGGGGAATAATAATAATAATAATAATAATAATATTCTACAGAAGAGGGGTTTGTAGTTTGTGATTACAATTCACATGCTTCCTTAAGAGCACTACGCCCTTCTAGAGTCATGTCACCCTGGCCTAGAAGTGAAAGCAGATTTTCTTGGTCTTGCACCCTGTTAAGCTGCATGATAAAGGTAGTGGAGAGCAGCTAAGGCATCAAAAGCAGCCACCATCCGCATTGCTGTCAAATTCCTGACTTTTTTATTTCTTTTTTTTTATGGCAATACTCAGAAATAATCAAATGTATTGTTGTAAATATCAGCGTATTATTGCCGTGGATAAGTTGTACTGAAAAATCTATATTTCATGGAGTTTAAATTGTGCTGAATATCCAGAGATATTCACTAGCTACTTCTACTGTTCCTACTGGGGGTTTTTTATGTACTTCAGGGAAGTCATTTAGGATGCTTGAGTCACCAAAATTTAAGGCGACATGACAACCTGTAAAAGCATTTCAGTCTCCCAGAGACACATAAGAAAAGCAGTTAAACAACTGAGAATCTCGATGCTGATTTTGTCAATCATCCTTACTGTCTGCTTCCAAGAAGGGCTTCACAGTTGAATATTTCACACTGATATATTTCCCCTCTTTGCCCCCGAATGACCAACATCATTTTGCCGTTCACTCCAGCTCAGTGAAACCAGCAGGGAGCCACCGTCTGTCCTGCTCAGGAGTGTTAACCTTGGGGGTGACCCCTCCAGCACGAGGGAGAGAACAAATGGGGCCTGTGCTGCTCTAATATTCCATACTGCACGAAATTAGAATCTATTTTAATGCTGTTCCATTTTTCTCATGTCCACCCCAACGCTTACTCATATCAGATGTACTTTCTTCAAGGCTGAGCTGTAGGGTCTTTTTTCTGTTACAAATTCTAAAAGGGTTTTTTGTTTTTTTTTTTCCTAAGCTGAGACTCTAGAAGGAAAATCAAAACTGTTTCACTACTGATTTTCCTCCTACATGGGAAAATTTGCAATCTGCTACTCATCCTAAGGGAAACTCATGGGAGCAAGGGCACAGGATGAAGTACACTATCAAAAGGACTCGTTGGAAGATGCCTGTCTTCTTGAAGATAGAACTATTCTGTTACTAGAGTATATATGCTGGGTTCATTTTCCAAAAAGAGGAGATTTTTTCCAGTCCATGACCTCTAGTCTTGACCTGGACATGCTCCAGGTATCATTTTCACACTTCCAAGCAGTGCCTACTGGGTGCCAACTGTCCAGTCATTCTGATTTGAAGTTTCTTGGCCATCCTGCCAAGCCATGGTGAATAAAATGTTTCTTCACAAGGAAAAATACCTATTAATACATTATAGTTTTTATGTTTTCCAGTTGCTTGTAAAGCAGATTTGTCTGCTTTAAAACACAAGCCAGTCTGTCTCCTGACCATCCATTTCATCTGTGTGTCTTGTCATGTTCAGAAGTGACGTGTTTTAGCCAGGTCAGAAGTACATATGACAATCTATGCATGCAAATGCTTTTTTTATCTTATTACTACATTTCCTTTGATATCTCTTTTACCTCCTGGGAGAGTTCCAGTTCCTAAGTTTTCCTTTCATTTTCTACACCACACTCCCCCCCCGTTTTTATTTTCACCCCCCTGCAATGTCCTAACACTCTGTTTCTTTTGACCTTTCCCAAAAACATACATAGATGAGTCAGTTCACTTATCCAGCACATCACCTACACAATTACAGTTTCTTTACTCAGTCCCATCACAACTACTTCACCTCTCCATGTTCTTTGTAGTGATATTCTTTGCTATATATTTTAAAAATAAAGTATGTCCTAGCAGTTTGCTCAAGCTAGCACTGGAATTGTATGAGTTGTCATGTTTTCTAGAGAAGTACCCAACTTAAATATATTCAGACCTGTTTTGTGTATGTTCTCCTCTTTTAAGCAGCTCATCCTCTTCTCTTTCTACACTTGGAGTTGTCCTTTCTGTTTCCTGGTAAGCTCTAATGTTTCATGGCTCAAAGCTTCCACATTATAGTCCACTGAAGGCTCATTTATACACATCTCTCGTCATTTAATCATCATCTCAGTCTCACCGCTTCTTAGATCATTCCCAGTAGTCTCTCATTATCTACCACTGATAACAGCAAAATTCTTCTTATAAACTGCCCTTTCATCTCAAGGCAGTTTCTAAGTCTTTGCCTTTGTCTGCTCTGCTCCATTCTCTAAAGTTGCCAATAATGATGAACAGATTCCCAGCCATACTCAGGACTTGCTGAGTGATGCTGTAAAAATGGCAGTGGGAATCTTCTCCTGTTTTGTCTTTCCTTCAGACTATCCCAGTCAGTGAGTTAGATCTGCTGGGCTATGTAACCACCCAGTTTTTCTGTAGCTTCTCATGCACTAAATCCAAACAACTTCCAGTCTTTCTTGGGTGTATCCAATGGACCTGAATAAAAGGTCTCTGGGGCCATGGTGTGTCGCAGCAAAATAGTCAGAAAAAGCTGCTGAGCTCTTGCCAAACTGCGCTGCCTTCAGCTGGGGGCAGGGGGCAAATGTGGGGCTTAATTTTCCACATGGATTAAGTTACAATTTCAAATTTGGCACAAAATTTTAAAAGCAGAAGTTATTTTTGCTGGTGGTTTTATGTGTACGTGTATAAATGTCTGTGTGATGATGCCTTGGCTCCCAACTGCCACTTGGGAGACTTTTTCTCCTGTTGCTCCAAAACAAATTCATTCTGTGAGAAACCATTTTTAAGAATTTTGCTGGCAGATTTGCCTTTCCCCTTCCATTCCAATGCCATTTTGTTCTTTTTTTCTCTTTTCCCTTGTGTATTTAAAATTTTGGTTTGATTTTTTCTTGTCCTTGCCAATCACTTTTTGACAATGGAAGCTGATAAGACCCAGCAACAGCAGTAAATTCCTTTAAGGGAGGCAGCAAAATCAGATTTAATGTTAAAAATCAGATTGAGTTTGTACACTTTGGTTGTGGAACAAAGATGAGACACCTTCAAAAATCTCCATTTAAATTCTATTTACATTCCTGTTGGCATGGAACAAATAAATACTACACAGGACAAAAGAATAACAACAACAATAGAAAAATATCCTGAATAAGAATTTTCTGGTTTAGCTCCTCAGTTTTTTGATTAGGGGGTAGTGTGATTTTTGGGGTTTTCTTTGGTGGGTTTTTTTGGTTTTTGTTCTTCCCCGAATGCTATTTACAGGTATATAAACTAAATTTAGTTCATTTTCCTAGCTTTAAGAGATGTTACACTTTTGATAAGTAACCTCAGCCAAAATTCTGTGCATTGTAGTTATTTTAATGTCATTTAACTTATTAAGGATACAAGGAAAAACAATATAAATATCTTCTTTGAATTAATAGATTAAAATAGCATTCTGTCTTCCTCCTTTCCTTTCCTTAAGTTTTATAGTTTGGCCATGTATTGATTAGAAAACATTATACACAGGAAGACTCCATGGGATAAAATTAAATCTGTAATTATCTCAATTATTCCTAAATTTTTTCAGAATTTAAATTAAAATTTTTGGAAATCAGTGTAATGTAATTGATTTCAGTGAGTATATTATAGTTGGAGTTTCATTACATGGTCTCTATTTATTACTGTAATATTCAGTTTATTGTATTTGCCATTTTTCTTTAGATTCTTGATAGAATTCCAAATGTAGGTAGAGCAATTGTTGAAGCAAATTTAAGTTTATGATTAAGGAAATACACTTTTTTTTCCCTAAAGCAGTTTTGTATTTAATATAGAAGGAGACAGCAGGTTCCACAATACGGAAGGTATTAAGATAATGTTATTTATTTACTAATTATATAGTCTGGAGACATCAACAGTGCAAAAGGTCATGTTAAAGTTCTGATGATGCTTTTGGAGATTTCAGAAAGGTTTCTTCTTTGTGTTAGAGTGCTTTCAAGGCTCTCAGTTTTTCCTCTTAACAAAACAACAGAAAGTAGTGATACCCTAAAATACCCAAATGCTGAATTAATCATTCTCACTGGTGTCATCCTTGGGTGGAATGAGATGAAACCATCGTTTCAAAAGACATCTGACAAGGTGTCAGACAATATTCTTATTTCCATCTTAGAGATAAGGAGGAAAACCAAAAAAGTTTACATGATTTATCATGAAGTCTGCTGCCTCACCAGGAAATAAACTGAAATTTCAAAGCACTTTAAGCATGTAGTTATAGGTCCTCTCTCTATTATTATAGCACTGTAAAAGTAGTGTATTTGCTGACTTTCTTTTCAATTGGTGCCAATGAAATTAATCACTGGGTTAATTCTAAATACAGTTTTGCTGACTCGCCCAAACTATGCTGTCATATATTATTACAACAATTTATACATGCTGACAGTTTTATACTCTTGAGGTTGAAGTTTTAAAAATGCAGTATTATTTATACTAACGTGTTAAGTGACAAGAAAATTCGCTAAATATAAAAGCATGGTCTGAAATTCCTCAGAGCTTTCCCAGCCAAAGTGACGAGCTTGGGAGATTTTATGTGTTGTTTCAGGTCCAGTTAGACAACTTGTCTTCATAAATCTCTTCAGCATCCAGCCAGGTGATAAAATTCATGTCAAACACGACTATGCTGTTTATCATTTCATGTGCAAGTTTGTACACATTCCCACTCCTTCCCACTATTATTAGATCTAAGTAGACAAGTATGATCGATGTATCCTGTGAAAGAGTTCTGATCAATATATCTTCCCAGGCTTGAAAATAAAGATTTCAGGTTAACATATTGATGGAACTCCATTGAACTTTTGAAAAAAATTTTCATTGTTGGGTGGATTGTTAATTTCCCAAGAGAATAGAGTAATATTCTGAGATTATTAATATGTGTTGTTTTTATTTTTTTCCTGGAGGATAAAGTATCAATTAGTATAAAGCATTGCCAAGAAGTTTCTGTCAAAATGTGTTCTCTTCTTATTACAAAAGATTCTGTGAACAGCCCAGAAAAATTATGTGGACTTGTACGTATGGACAAAAATAGAATGAAATCTTTAGTAAGGAAAATATGAGAATTTTCCAAGGTAAATAATAATTTTGTCCCCTCTTGACAAGTCCTACTGAATATCAAAACTTTGTAAAAAAAAAAAAATAAAAAAAGAAAGAGTGCTACATAACCAGAGCTTTATATTCTTCCTATAGTTAGTGTATTTTACAGTACATATGTTGGTCTTGGAAACAAACAAGTCAGGAGCATCCCAGATGGGCAGTCACCTCTCACTGGAGTTGTTAAAGAACTGTCTCAGGAGAGCAGTTCTCTGCTATTGATTCCGGTTAGAGACATTAAGATGGGCAGAAAACGTCCTAATTAATTGTCAGAGATCTGCCTGGAAGATTCTGTACACAAAAAGCAACACAATAGCTTTTTGTTTTAAGACTATAAAACCTTTCCCATCTAGAAAAAAGTAAATTTTTTATCGGTGAAATCTTTGAATGTTTAACAGTGCCATCTGGTGACCTTTGCCATAACGGCAGCGGTGTCGTTCAGAGCATCCTGCTTTTGAGGATCGGAGAGGACAGCACGAACAACTGTGCATTCCCAAACCCTGCTGAGGGAAAACCTGAGACACTGCTATTTCTACTTGTCTTCCATTACTCTGCAGCTTCCAAAACTGAGATTAGCTGATTCATCCACCCACATTTTCTTCTTAATAATAACACGGTTGAATAATATCTATGTAATATTTTATGGTTATAAATCGACCTGTAGAAAGGCACATGTGACTATTTCTGGGTAACCAGAGGACATTGACACAATCCCTTATTCAAAGATTCCTATGAACTTGCAGTCAGAATCTAAAGACAAATCCCTTAAATCACTGATGAGGACCCCATATCCAGTGATGGACCTTAACTGTGACAGTTTCCCTTCTTTTCTCATCCCAATTCATGTTTAGTATTATTGTTTGTTGTAAAACTCCTAAAATTTTAATGCCATTTCCCCTCAGTGACAAGACAGACATAATGCATGTTCTTAATCCTTCCCTGTTTTGTGCATTGATATTTGAAACATTGCAAGGCAGGGATTCTCTGAGTATGCATTGTCAAAATCTCACTATTGATCTCTGGAGATTACAGATTAGCAGTAAGACAAGCTGTTAGAACTATATATAATTTTTTTAAATACATTTGCATTTGATTTTGAATTTTGAAAATGTTTCAGGAAGAGCAGTAATTTAAAATGTTATTGAGTGTTATTTTTCCTTCATGGTGACAATATTAGCACGAGAATGCTCCTCCCTGCAGAAGAGGGAGGAAGAAAATTAAGTACTTTATGCAGTTCAGGGGTTTGTCCTCAAGCATCTTCTACACATGATGTGAGGAAGCTGTTCCTCCACTACAGGGATGGTGGGAATACCTTTCTCAGACAAACATGGAACACCTGCTGAGCTCTGAGACACTCAGCATTCATTTGCACACAGCATGCTTTGGCATGTGGAACAGATACAGGTAAATGAACAGAAATAGAACACCCACAAACAGCTTAAAACTCATGCACATGTCTTCTGCCTCACAAAGATGCACTACTTGGTGTGATTTTAACCTGACTAGGGGTAAGGTGAAAAATTGACAACCAGCCCCATGCAAGGGGAATGTTTGTCTCCATGCAAACCCATTTTATCACATCTCTTCTAGTGATAATATTTCTTCATTTTCTTATCTCAGTTGACTCATCACTTAGCAAAAACTGCATGTCCTGCTCACTCAGCTCTTTGTCCCACATTATTCCAAACTCAACTTTGACAAGTTATTCCTTTTATGAATTTCAGATGTAATGTGTTGTTCAGGTCTAGAGATTGTGGGAGTATATTTTTTTTTGCTTACTGCACTTGGCTTCTGCCTTGCAAAGTGCATGGTGTGAAAACAATATGTTCCTGCATGTTAGGGAAAATGCTAAGTCAAGTCCTGAAGTTGAAGGGAATGCACCTACTGGGTTGATTTGAATTTTTAAAAATAGTACATTTTTTTCTGGAAAACAGAGGTTGATAACTGAGTAGGACTCGATGCCTTTGGTATTTTTTAATTGAAATTTCAGGTTTTACTGAACGGTATAAAAGTGATGATGAATTTTATTCACATTTTCAGAACTTGTTATCCTGAGATGCACAGAATTTTAAGGGAAGAGCCTTTGCTTTAACTAAAATGTCTGTGTTTAAATCATTTCATCAGGAGGCACGAGACACTGTTTCAATCTCTGTCTGCTTGGGTCAACGTGAACTTCTCCCTGTCTTGCTTAATACAGTTTAGTAGATCATCATGCTGGAAGTATTTTGGGTGGGCAGCTCTCAACCTCCATTGACACTGATTTCTCATTACATTACTGAAATAGCCTTTAGTGAAAAGCTGGAGCATAGGTTTGTATCTCTGGAGGATGAGTATTGAGTGTTAATTATCTTTTTTATCTTTTTTGGTAAAATTTGTATTTCACTTGTTAAATTAGAAAATCCTAACCAGGACCTCTCCTGGTGAGACTTAATTCCAAGTCAGGACAGTGTTTTCATCTCCCACAGAGCAAATATCAATGACACTAGTTGGGGAATGAAAGATGGTTTCTCCCTGTCTGTTTTGATAATAAATGTCTAAATTTGTCCCTAAATTTGTCCTGTTAAAATTATTAAATAACCTCATTAAAAATGCCCATGGTGCAAATAAAATACTTTGTAAAACTGGGGAGAAATTAGGGAGGTACAGCAAGTTTTCTTGAACAAGGATGATGAAGTTACATGTTTTTAGGAATAGTGGAGCAAGCTAAGACTCTTCATCCACAAAAATGATTGTCCATGTTGGAATATTTTAGGAGTCTCTAAATGCATGAGTGAAAAGGATAGAGATTGTTGTCCTATATCTCTTCTATAACAAAAATTACAGGGCAACAGACAAAACTGATGGGTGACAGGTTCCAGAACCATTAGTGGAAGTATTTAGGTAACACATTGGATAGGAAGCCTGGGAAATTCCTCACCTAAGAATGTTGTAAATGCAGGAGTTTAAACAGCAAGGGCAGATTGGATAAGTTCATGGGAGAAGGATCCTCTGGGGGTTATGGAATATATAGAAAATGTAGCTCTCAGAAAAACCACTGACATGAACATATTTAGAGTCTGAGAGACTACTGAGAGGGAAAGTGTCATGAACATTATCTGTCCTTAGTCTCCTGTGGACATCAGAGAGTCACTGTCAGCAGCCAAGCTGGATCCACCACTGGACAAATGCCTTGTTAATTCTGAATTAGAAAACAGCTGGAGAAAATGTGGTACTGACAAAAATAAATAAATCAGTACTTTGCACATTTTTGGCTGAGCCAGACATTTTTATAATTCCTTTTTTTTTCTTTTCTTTTTTTCCAGTTTGCTTAAGGTATTTGGTGAAGGAAATAACATTAATGTGTTATAGTCACAGTTGCTTCATTTAAATGTATACACAGGCTTATTGGTCTCACATGCAGATGTGTATTCATGAATAAATAAGGCATATTGATCACAAGAAAGGTACATAATTTGAGATGCATTTCCTTTTAAGAGTGTTCAGATTTAGACTTTTTCCCAGCTACTGTAATTCTGTTTGCATTATTTTTTTCATTTTTTCATTTTTACTATCATCCTTATTTTATCCTTGGATTAGCAATAAATCACATTTCTAGAAAGACAATAGACTTGACTCTACCATATATCATTCCTAAACCTCACAGCAAAGAGATCTCTCATGTTTGCAGCTCATAAACCGATGCAGCAGAGGCAGAGTTTGATGCAGACCAGTAGGAGCAATTATGTGTGTCCCAGAGGATGCTTCAGTTTGTGCTCACACTGATGCCTTGTTTTGTACACAGGTCATGAATGCTCTAATGACCACAATTCATGTTGCCATTTAGAGACCAGGAGAGCACGCTGTGCCCCCTCCTTGCTCTTACAAGGCTTGCTGACACAAACCATCAGGTCAAAATCACAGGATATATGAAGTCGCTTTTATCATATCAGCACAACTAACAAGGCAACAATCAAGTGTGTGTAAACATTTCCATTACAAATAGAAGCTTGGCATTTAAAACCTGAACTAGTAAAAATTCCAGTACATAAAACACTAGTGTTTGCTAGGTTATTAAAGAAAGAAAAGGAATAAAAATCTATTACAATAAAATACTTCATGTTGGTCAAGCTTTCTTTTAAATGGGATAATGGAAAATTTTGAATGTGCTAGGCCACTGGATCAATGATTTTAAATGGTGACACTGCTTTATATTGTGTAGTAAGTGGCATTCAAACATAAAAGCAGACCTGGGAATTCAGTCACTTCAGCTTAAGCCAGGGAGGAGCAGCAGTGGAAACTGCACATTGTTTACCTACAGAGTTGATCTGCAAGAGTGTGAAGGAGTGGGCAAAGAGCAGGATCCTCCACAGGGGCCTTTCAGGGGTCACTCTACTCCCATGGTGAGGATGGATTTATTTGCACACAGACATGTGATCTCCTTAACATGGTTAGAAGATGTGGTTTAGGACCCGCTGTGGTGGGCTCGTATCTCCATGGATCTGTCCAGTCCCACCTGTGCAGCTGCTCAGCTCCCACTGCCTGTGCCATCATTCTGATCTCTGTTAGGGAAGCTCTTACACCTGTATCAAACATGATGCACTCTAGTAGCTTTGTGCATCAACTTATGCCTTAATCTCTTTTTCTGTATTTTTTTTTGCAATTGCAGTATTATTTACAAAATTAGTGCTGAACTTGAAAGTTGTTTCAGATTTTCTTGTTATAATATTGTTATCCCAACCTAGAGCCCTGGGACTGTAATTTTAAGAATTATATATTCTTCTTTCCTACTCAGTGAAGGAGGAGCCCATCCCTGCTGAGTGTCTAACAATGTTAATTACTGAGTGCATTACATGGGACTCCTTGTTAGTAAGTTAGAAAACAGAACATATGAAAAAGGTTGATGAGCTGGTCAACATAAAGTGTCTTTTCCAGGCAGTAAAATTTATGTAAATGTTAAAAAAGCTTTGGAAACCTTTGATAAAATATAATGCAAAACACTAATTGGTGAATGTATCAAGGGTAGAACCAGGAGGGACTTCAGTGGATAAAGTCATTGAAGACACATGGATCTTCTGAAGTGAGACACTGACTGAAGGGGTGTCTTCAGACAATGCAGATTTCTTTTCTGCATTTTATTTCTAAAGAGAACAATGCAGTGAGATGCTGAAGTTTGCTAATGAGCTTAAGCTGTTGGGAGAAACCAGTTCAAAGGAAATTACAATTACACAGCGAGATTAAGGGAATATACAGGTAATCAAGATACAGGAGAATGTAAATCTGAAAATAAAACAAGAGTCAGGCAATAGCAAGGGTATGAAGTCATCCTGTAAATATCTGCATTGTGAAGCATCAAATTGGTGAGCCTGAGTGATCATTTGTCTTCTTCCTGTTTCCCCATGCTCCTTTTGAAACTGAAAAATTCCGGGTATTTAAAATACCGAGAGAGACCAAAGACTGGCACCTTGCCACTGCTTCTGCATCTCTGAGAGGTTTGCTCCAAAAGGGCTCCTTTGATCCAAGAGTGTTGCCTTCTTCACTCTTTTAAGCTACTGCTGCAGTGTTTCAGGCTGAGCTTGAGAATTAACCCAGGTTGAGTATCAAACCCAGCTCAGGTATCAACTGGAAACGATGATGAAGGAGCTGAGTCATCAGTGCTAAGGAAACTAAATAAAAGTAAAAACTCCATGTTAAAGCACAAGCTAGGGAGGAATGGAGATCACAGACCATTTTGTTCTATAAGCTATTTATTTATCCCTGTGGATGACTGTGAGAATTCTAGAATAAGATTTTTAAAGCATTAAGAAAAGGACAAGGAATGCACAGTCTGTGGTACTCAGAGAATTGATGAGAGCTCTGCTAAGTTCATTTTTTTCCCTTTTATTTACTTTGCTTTTGATCATTCATAATTCTTAAATTGTCAGATATGTTTCATTTTTATTTTATAGAAATTCAGTGTTCATGTTAAAACAAATACCTCTAAAATAATGTGCCTGTTAATTTGTCTAAATTGCAGTGAAAAAATAATTACTATTTTTGCAATGTAGGTTTGTATATATGAGGTTACCTCTATTAAGTTATGCAAGAGTAGAGTTTTAGACCACTTTATTAAACACAAAACTCTGTCTCATTTATGTTTATAAATGTATATATTGTGTAGGCTGACAGAGAACATACACATCATTAAGAAAGAGGCTCAAGGACTAAGCAGAAGTGTCTGATAGCTTTGACTGCAGCAGGATACCCACTCTTGAGCTGTTCTTCCACATAGGTATAAGTCTTCCACAGATCCTGTGTTAGGTGACATGTTGTTATTACAGTAATAATTTACTGTAAAGACCTGAAGTGCTTTATCTCTGTAGCTGGTCTCTGTGAGATACAGATGTATATGACGTGGGATATTGATGTACTGATGAATATTAGTGTTATTACATGATTTATCCAGGATTAAAGATCTCCAGTTAAATATATACATGCTATTTCTTTTCCTAAGAAGGAATGATCCTGAAAAAATTGAATAGCAGGTGCTGGCACAACCTATTTGAAGGACTTGAACACACATGCTTTGGCTGGCTTCTGATTTTGGCAGATAAAGAATGAAGAGTTAAATATTTTGCTCTGTGGTATTCCTTAAAACATTTAACAAAACTACTAGTCTGTTGTGGCCACACTTATTACATTTTATTGTTCCATCATTTTTTTTTGTCACAGCACATGACTCACATGCATCATAGATCACCCAGTTGATATCTGGTCCCATCCATCTGCTGTGCCACATAAATCACTTCAGATAGTGATGTAATATTTTAAAGAATTGACAGAATCAGTTCATCCAGAATTGTTTTGGTTTTTTTTTTCTTTTCTGTTGCTGAGGGGATTCAGTGAAAACGAGAGTGGAAAGATTGTTGGTAGGTCAAAATTTTATGGTTCTTAAGGGAAGAAAAAGGTGCAAGTCATTAATGCAGGTTATCGACCTTGACATTAAAATCATTGCATGAGATAATCTGTCAATAGAAGCAATACAAAAAGACCTGTTCATAGTGCTGGAACAGAGGAACTGTGCTTAACCTGAAACTTCTCAGGGCAAACAAAATGAGCATGAAATATATTGCATTCTAGAGAGCCCTGTACGATGAAGTTGAACAGTACATATTGCCAGTGAGGTATCCTGTGAGATACCCAGCCTTTGAACAGTGAATAAGAAACTCTCAGACAGCTCTTCTCTCGAACTCTGAATGCAGAAATTTTCCAGGCTAATGACTTGACCTTTATGTTGTGTAAGAGAAGCCCCTAATTTTTCAGGAGTGCACAGTACAAATGAAATGTGATCTTCTGTACGAAGTAGTATTTAGTCACCAGAACTCTCTTGAGAGTTTTGCTATATTAAATACATATTATAGGGCAAATACAGTTAAACTCTGGGAGTGGATGTGTGTATGTGGTTAAGAATTTTGTTTCCTTTATTCCAATGGTACTTACAAATCTGATTTGAATGCTTTCAACAGTTAGCACTTTACCTACTGAATTATGTATGCATTGCAAGTGCTCACTGACTTCAAACTCTAACAGTCCACTGTGTCCTCCAGGAGAAAAAAGTTACTGTATTTACCCGTAAAAAAATTCCATCAGCATTATTTTTTATCAATTTTTCTTGTCTCTTTTATTTGCATTTCAAATACATAACACCTTTGCCTGCTTATTTTTAAGATTCCAGCCTTTCTTAATTGACCTTTCCACCGTATTTGGATTTGGCAGGCTTTTACCACTCATCCTTCTAGCAGTGCTGGGAATTTCAGTGCATTCCACCATTGCTGTATAGCTCTTAAAATTATCAGATATGGTTGGGAATTTATAACTTTGCTAAGCAACTCATGAAAATAGTTGTTATAAATGTTGTGTTTTACTTGAGCACATGTGAGATTTGTAAGGGTGTGCTTTCCTAGAAGTTGGAATCTGTGCAACTCCTCCAACTTCTCTACTGATGTTCTCAGCTGTTGCCACATAGAGTGTTTTGATGTGACCCAGGGTCTCAGCAGAGTTTCCTGACCTGTGCAGGTGCCACCACACCAGAGGGAAGTGGCTCCTGACCAGGTCAGACAGCAGCAGAGCTTCCCAAGGCAAGTCTGAAATATATATTCAAGTGGGTGAGATTTAGGAGATGACAACCAGGTCTCAGCTAAAAGAGTGAGTTCAGATAACTTCATGTTTCACTTAAGGACATCTAGAGAATCTGTCTTAACATGTGCAGTTTTAAAAAGTTATGTATACTGTCATGCTTTACTCCATGGGGAATTCTGTTTCTGAAAACAGGTTTTAAATTTTTATGTCAAAATTTATCACAATGCCAAAACTTTGCATACTTTAGAATACAGTTTTTTTCAGTGTAGATAATATATATTTTATCTTAACCAAGAAATTAGCAGCTTTTGTTGTTGTTGTTGTTGTTAAGAGTGGAGTCAACACTCTACAGCTGATCTCTGGCCACAGTTCTACAGTGTCTGCATTTTCATTTATTTAGAGGAAATTCTTACCCACAGCTTGAGTTCACAGTGTAGGTTAGGGTTTTGCCAAATTACTCACTTATCTTTCAGACATTTCCAAGGTTTTAGCATGCAAAAGGAAATAATCTATTGGCTAATATAACAAACAAACTGATGAGGCAGGTCATGCACTGTCACCACCATTAGCCTGTTAAGTGTGGCCAGGTTCAAAAGCCATGACTTTAAATTACAACAGGCCTTGGCTCGCTCTGCAGGCAATCCCTCCCTCCCTCCCCTTCAAATCCATTTCCAGTTGCCGATACTATCCTTTAATGTGGTGTGGAATAAACGATTGAACTTGCTATTGCATCCAGGATGTTGGTGAATAAGAATCCTTTGAAAGGCTGCTGACCCTATTGAGATTTTTAACTTTGCAGAAATTCAAGCAGAGCAATTTAGATGCTTGAGAAACGCAGTTAATTAGAAGTTTTGCCTGCCTGACCTAAGTGGATCGAACTGGGGGAATGCTGATATAAACAAGTTACTGTATGAGCCAGAAAGGTTATTTAAATTGTTGATCAGGAAATAAAACAAGTGTAAGAAATTATGCAAGTTGGTAATGCAAGAGGCATTGATAGTGAGCAGCATATATAGAAATGAATCACCCATATACCAAATAAAAATCAGACACCATAATATATCAGCAAGGACAGGCAAGAAGTATTGGATACCTAAAATTACTAGGATCAACATGCAATTCCTGCTCCTTTGGAGTGTACCCTGAGTAAAGTTTGGGGTTTTTTTGGAGCTGGGGAAAAATTAATAAAGCCCAAGGGTCAGTTACACCTTTGCTAGATGAAGATACAGCCTAGAAAATTTCTTCCTTCTTTACTAAACTCTGTAGAGCCTCATAGAAATATTTCTTTCTTTCTTTCTTTCTTTCCTTTTTTTCTTTTTTTTTCAATTTTCACTTTCTGGATGGACCAGAAAGTTTCTCTTTATTGTATACTGTAAGTGCTGTCCCAAACTGGAAAGTGTCTTAAACATAGGCTTGCTGATTTCTAGGGAAGTGAAAAATCCTCGTGATTTCTTCTATCTTAAAACTTAGAAGGTTTTTACCTCAGGTTTGCACCATTATTTCCTTCTGTACCATTTCCTGACAGTTAAAAGGTTCAGCAGGCACTGATAGGTAGGTACAACATTTCTCCTCCAGATCCACAGGAACTTTAGCAGCTAATGCTCCCCTGGGCTGTCTCAGCATGTCGGATCTGATAACTATTATGTTTCAGCAAATATCTACCATTCCTGTACATAATTGCATTACTAACATTATTATTACTTTGCAGTAAGCAAAGAAAACAGAGGTGCAGAGGTAAACAGCACTTACAGACTGGTGCCTGCCTCCAAGTTGTGTCGCCTCTTTCCTTCACAACAGGAAAGTGACTTTCAACTAATGTTTGTTTTATGTTTGGTTCTTTATCTGCAGTGTAACTATTCTTAATACCTCTGGTGCATTGGCTTTTGTGGCCGTTCTCTTGATATTTTTTTACTCAGGATGTAGTTAAATTATCCCTACAATTCAAAAAAAAAATAAAAATACAAGTAGGTTCAGGAAAGAGATTAGGTCACATTCCTGGTAGTGCTATTGATCAGTAGCTATTACACCTGCTCCAACCATCAGTTTGAGAAGTTCACTGGTCCCTGGCTGTCAGTTCAGGGGAAGATAAACCAGAGGAAAGATGACTCTGCACATGTCTTGCTGGTAGTATATTTTCCTAAGCATTTGCTCCTGGCAATTTTCAGAAAAAGGACACTGCACTGATGGATTTTGTGACCGTGCCAATATGGTATTACATACATCTCCCTGAGCTACTTTCCTCCGTTTTTTCACTACTTTTTGTTTTTCTTATTTCACAAACTGTTGATATTTGTTCAGGAGTGTCACGGAGCAGATAAGAACACCCTGTCCCATGGACATCTTGGACATCAGGATGTATGGGGAACTGTTGCAAACAGCTTTCTTTCCCTGCCCTCCTAGATGCCTTCATCTCCTGGTTATCACTACAAATTCCATGACAAATTTCAGGTCATTTCTGGTTTATCCTAGAAGCAATTAATCTATTATGCCACGAAGACAACTCTCCCAAAATTCTCCATCAGCCTGAATAGAGTTTCTTCTTTATATCTTTTTTTAGCTTTCAACAGTGCCTTTACCTGTCCCTGGCAAATGACTGGAATGAAACCTTGTAAAAAGACCAGACACTAAACTAGGATAACTGAGTCACATTACTGATAGAAGTTCTAAGTTCTTTAGCACTTTTTGTTGATTGCTGGAATCAGGGTTGGGCACTTTTTTCTGTCACTATTCCAAATATCACCAAATAATCACTCTGCAGCCTTTTCAGCCCCCTCTCAGGTGCTGAACTCTTTGCTGCAGTTCTGTTCTGTTAAGAAGTTGTGAGTATCTTTTAACTTCTCTACCTTTTTAGAATGAAAAATATTTTTGTCAGTAGTAATTGCATTACTAGTCTCTTTGTTCTGATTTGTCTTATCACTGAGAGACGAATGGACTTCATAATCTGTCTAGACAGTCTGGTTGTTACTTTAACAGATGTTTGATCTCCAAAAGCAAGACATCCCTCAGCTGTTTTCTAGAAACCTTTCAGACACAGCTTTAATTCATTTTTATGTGTCCAGCCTTTGTTTTAAATCATATTCTTCATTTTTCTCAGACATCTGTGAGCTATGAAAGTGTCTACACTGTTTGTTCCATCATGGATCATCAGCAGGACCAATTCCTACCTTCTTCCCTAGGAAACTGAATTCCAAATATAAAATTTACGTGTTACACCTTTTTCTTTGAAGCTGTTAACTGGATTCAGGCTCTTGAAGTTTGTTTCAGGTAGGAAGAAAAACATGATGCTGTAAGTAATTTTTTGTTTGTTTGTTTTTAAACAATCCTGCTTAGTCACAGAGAACATCCAAAGCTCTTTTCCCTCAGCCAGGAATTGTAACACAGATGAGGTCCCTGTCTCTCCAGCATTCAGTCCAGCAGCTTTCCTACTTAGCTTTGTTTTTGCTTTTTGAGGACAGAGCTTCCAGAACCTCCTTGGCTGTGCCCCAGGCTTATTTGGAGCTTTTTTTTCTCCTTTTCAACGTTCTTTCTACTTCTTTCTTTTCAAAAGAAAAATAGTCACAAAATAATACTCAGTGAAACTCCTGTTCCCCAATGTCCTGTGCATATCCTATCAGGCTGAATGGTGATGGTTGCCAGAGTTTTAAGGAAGTCTCAAACTGTTTCAGCTACCTGGTTCCACAGAGGAGCTTCTTACCAGCCTGTGTAATGAATTCACAGACAGCTAATTCTAAGAACTATCATGCACTCAAGGAGCAGAACATGGCAAGTTTATAACCAAAGCAGCTCACTTTTGGATTGTTGGGCATTTAACTCCATTAAAAATAGGCCACAGACAAAGAATTCTTCAAAGTCACTAGAGAAAAAAATTAAAAAAGAGATGGTTATTTTGGAATGTTGGAATGAGCTTCATTCTTGATATAAATCTACAACAGATTTTTTTCCCTTCTAATTTTAGCTATAGACAAAAAAAACAAAAAACACCCACTTGTCTTAAAAAAAAAAAAAAAAAAAAAAGAAAAAGAAAGAAGACTTTTTTGCTGAGGTTTCCTTTCTTAACACTGTTTATTCTCCAGAAGGATTCCACTGTTTTTTTTTCTTTGATGTGCTAGTATATCTTTTTATTTCCTGGTATTTTTTCCCCTATGAAAAAAAAATATATGCCTCCACATTTCTTTAACAGGAGCTGTGTATGTGACTATTTTCCTAATTCTTTTGATAAGTGAATATTTTTGCACAATTTCAGTTATTTAGCAATATTCACTATATGTTCTGTTAGTAGATAAATATACTTTTTTTTAGTAGTATTAGAATGAGTTCAGTATTGTGGAATTCATAATTATACAGTCTGAAAAGAAGGATGGTCTCCAGGCAGCTATTTTTTTATACTGCTATAGTTGTGATGATTTAATAATTAAATATAGAGTTAATTAAATATGGGCTAAATCCATTCATTGGTGATTCACACTTTACAAGTTGAAAGCTCTCTGAATTTTTATATGTCCATTTTTTCTAAAGCTATATATGCTTGAATACCCATATCTTTATTTCTTTCTTGTTTTCCTCGGTTTCTGAACAGACTAAAGACTTGTGGAAAATATGAAAAACAGGAAGAATAATGTCTGAAAAAGAGAGGGGAATGTTTTATTCATAGAGAGAGCTGTTTAGGTCCCGGAACCAAACCATTAAATATTCCATACATTGTTATCAGAGGATGTTTGCTTTCATTCCTCGTCAGTTCCATATCTTTTTCTGTTCTTAACACAGTTCCTTGTTCCTCCCTACCGATCCCAGCTCTGGTTACCTGCCTATTGAGACTTTTTTTTCCCTTTTTTCTTTCGCTCAGACTCCAGATCTGAGCCTGGTCTTTGACTCTCTTGCCCCTGAGGCTGGAAGAGAACCAGAATAGAAGAAACCCTCAGCAAATGCAGTGATGTATCTGTTTCATATCTTGCTCTCCAATGACATTGCAGAAAGATTGCAAACCACTGTCATGCATATAATTGTAGTAGTTCAAGTGAACACAGGTTTTGGTCACAAACATCTGGTGTTTTAGTGACAAAAATGCTTATGGAAACTAATAAAATTTTGCTTTAGATGCGCCAATTTAATATTCACATCAGGAAATAATTATAGATACTTCAGCCATCCAAATACATGATAGAAACATAATATGGGATCTGTGGTTTCAGACAATTATCTCAGCCTGTAAATGCTGAGTAACAAATCCTCCAGAGAATCTCTAACACAACCAGAAACTACAGACCAAGAATTATTTACAGAAATAGTTCACAGGGTGTTTCCAAAGGCAATAATAAAAATATTTGAAAAAAAAAAATCTTGCTATGAGTAAAAATTAGATCTTAAGTCATCTAGTAAATTGTTAATTATTTATCTGTCTCTGCTTGGGAGTTCAAGTGAGTATAATTGGTTGGTCCCTAATGAGATGTGGTGAAGACTCACATTTTTCCTCTTGAGTTGATAAAAATCAAATTAGGAGAACATCTTAGTATGTCTGTCAGTGGTGTGTGTGCAGACAGACTAATTCCAGCAGTGCTGGGGAAAGGTCTGTAAGAGAGGGGAAAAGAAGGATGGGAGCAGGAGGAGGTGCTAAATTGGTGTCAGTGTTCTTGTCTTTTCCTCTTTTGATAGAAATACAAATTGGCCACTTACCATGTGAATTAATGTCTTGTCTCCAAACAGATAAAGTGCCCATGTCTTGTGCTATCCCATTTTCTGAAGGATCACTAAGAAAGGAAACTCAAATAAAACTAGATTAAATAATTTGTGGAATAGTGAATACAAAAAACAAAGTAAAATGTGACATAAGATAGGAATTCTAATCCAAAGCCGTGTATAAGAATTCAGGGTTATATTGAGGCATCCTTTTCCTTAGGTCATTGTCTTTGAGCCAGTGCCAGTTCTCTGCATGCTGTGCTCTAGGAAAAAAAACAACAAAACAACCAACAATTAGGATTTGAAGTGCCTCAGATAAATTTACTTTTCTACTGCATTGTTCTGATTTTCATTGTAAAAAAATAGAGCTGTTTAATGAGTTTTAAAAACCTAAACTTTAGGGGCCCTCATGTCTTTAATATTTTGCTCTGTATGCCTCACAAGTGACAGTTGATAGGGGAATGTTACCCCTGTGTTTTCTTTACCTTCTTTAATTGCTTTCCTTGTCTTTAGCTTTTACAGCTCATGATTCACTGGTCATTACAGGCACAGTGAATACATAGTCTTTAGCAATACTTTCCAGTTTCAAGTTTGACAATAAACACATCTTCATTTCAAAGCAGGGACTAAAATCAGACATATAATTCTGAAAAGGCACTGCTGAAATGTTTGGCTTGTGCTCTGCCGGCTCAATCCCACAGACAGAAGTGGGGAGGAAGGGCTGCCCATGCCCTTAAAACACCTTAGAGACAGACACTCACAAAACCCAACAGGTGTGATTAATGGCTTGTGGGGAGCAAAGAGGAGAAGTCTTTCTGCTGTTTGATCTGTCTGCTGATTACTCTATGCTGCCCTCCATGCCCTGGCTCTCTGCTGATAGCCTGGGGTTACCTTCCCACCGACCTGCCCATCTGCTGCCTGCCTCCTCCCACCCATCCTTTGCTCCTGCTGGGAATGCACCTCCAAGGTGGATCAGACACAACCACCTCTTTTTAAAAGTCCTGGTTTTGGAGCAGGGAATAGTGATTTCCCTCCCCTTGAGCTGCATTGAAAGTACAGTCTCAATGGGAACAGCACATCTCTTCTTTCCCCCTTTTCAGCTGTCATCAGCAAACCTTGAAAATACAAATGGCAATAATAACAAAATCTCTGTATTTTTAACGTGATTATTTAAATTTTAGTGCAAACAGGCTGTTCTAGTTCAAATTCTCCAGTCCAAACACCCAGACATGGTTTTTCAATGTTTCAAATGTCACTTCAGAGGTTTAGGTGTTGTTTGTGTTGGGAGCCACCAGATGTAAGAAATTAAAAGACCTCTCATGCCACAGTCAAGAGTCAGACTGTTCACTATGGAAGGCATCTGCTCCAAATGCTGTATCTCAACACACCTGGTGAACATGAGAGCTCTGGCAGAGAGCTGAGCCAGGCCAGGCTGTTATGAGCACATTCAGCTAAAAATCTGAGTGTTACATACAATAGCATAAGGTATTTTTTTGTTACACATCTATGAGCTGTGCTTAACAATTCAGTTCTCAAAGGGAATTTTGAAGCATTGAGAACAAACAGTGAGAACCTAGATTTCCTTGTTGTGTCATGTGAATGTTTTGGTCAGGGGTTTTTTTTTAGGTGTATGTGGAAATGTTTAGTGTTTATTGAAAAATGTAAATGACACATAGAACACTTTGACATGCACAATGGAGTCTAAATTAACTTCATTCAGGAGCACTTCATCAAAATATAAAGCAGAAAAACAATGTTTTCTGTATTATAGTATAAATCCAAAGAATTAATCTTGATTTATAGCAATCTAAATTAATAATATTTGACCCAAAGTCACTGTCTCATTACAGTATTTGTTATTTTTTCCTTGATAAGTGTATCAGAAGATATTTCTCATTATGGAAGCTCTACTAAAATTGCTGTCAAATCCAAGTAAATAAAAGATTAGAGTTGACTGATAATAATGAGATTTATTTAGTTTTCTGTGGCCTTAAATTAAAGCTGTGTTAACTACATGGCCTTGTAGAAACACAGCAATCAGACCTGCTGCATCTGAGAAAGATCAGTTTGCCTCACACATTTCTTTTAACACATACATAAAAAAAACCAGATCTCAGAGAATAAAATAATTGGATATGTATGTGTGGAGCACTTGTCATTAAATTTTATTCTTTTGTACAAATAGTTGTCTACTCAAGGTAAGAATAGAGAGAGCAAATAATCCTGTTCCCCACTGTAGCTTCTCCTAGAACAAGGTCTTTTTTCTTACCTGTTTGTTGAACACAAAAATTACAACAGTTCCTTCAGTTTTTACAGTTTGGTTCATTATCTTTTTGACTAGGAAATCAGTTGTACCTGGAAGTTTGTTAACACCTGCAATTAAAATCTGGATACTTGTGGATTGAAATCCAAGTGCAACTTCCTCTTTCATAGCATCCTTTCCTAATTTTGCCTGTTATTGCATTATTTATTGTAGCATCAAAAGTGATGGAAATTTAGGCTTCTAAAGCCTCAAAGGAATGTATGGTGACTTCCCCAAGTACTGCATGTCAGAATGGGTCAAGTCCTGCACAACAGGAGTTGTAATTTCCACTAAAAGTGACTGGAAGGGCAAAGGGGGCTTTGGTGAATTTCTTGGGTGTGCTGCTGCCACGGCCTTTCAGAGGAGCTCTGATAGACTAAAGCTGCCTTGGTGAGGTGATCTTTAAAAAGAAAGGGAAATAGTTACAACATAGCTCTTTCTCTTCTGGGAAAGTCAGTGAAAGGTCCACTTTTTTCCCCTATGTTCAAGAGAGATCCCTTCATTCTACCAAGCAGTGCAGAAAAAATTTCACTCCAGTCTTTCCGTCCTTAACTGCTAACAGTCTACTAAAAAATCAGATGGAAGATCCCTGTTAGTCAGAACTTACTTTTATTTCTGTAAAACTTCACCTAATTGTGATAATGGCTTCCCCCCCCCCCAGATGACTGTACAGATTTAATAATCAGTATACAAGACACCACTTTTTAAAGTAGTAGTGAAAATATTCAGCTATGTCTGATTTTATCCCGTGACCACTGCCTGTAACTTCTTCCGACTTTGTTCCAGCCAATCCTGTATGGATATCTTTATTCTCTCCTTTACTTTGGCAGCAAGGCATTTTCATCAGCTGCTTTAATAGTAAAGTCAAACTCATTTTCATCAAATGATGGGATTTTGGAAATACTGCTCAATAGTTCATCCAATAATAGTTCGTCCATATGAAAAATGAAGCTTGATCCTGCTCCGCATCAGGTACTGGATATTTAATGCTTGCCTTGTGTAACTGGGAACTACAGATGGGAACATTATCTCTTCACTCCTCTAACCCCCACTAGAAGTTCAGATACAACCCTTTCAGCTTCAAGAGATAGCAGGCTGCTGTCCATCTGTCAAGGCAGAGGGTTATTTAACTAAAAATGTGTGAGATCTGAGCAACCAAATCATAATTACCCAAACTCCTTCCCCATCAATTAGCCACTCCTTTGATCAGCTGGCCACTGCAGACATGGGGGATCTCTCCCTGCAGCATCCTTTCCACTGCAATGCTGGGAAGCCCACAGACCCTGCCTTGATCTTCTTCAGGTACAAACCTCTGTGCCTTCTTGGATGCATGGGAGGATCTACTTGCTGACTTTGTTTGCTAATTTTGCTAAATATATGCTCCTATGTAAGCTGCAGCAGTCTGATTGCTAAATTCAAACAAAACAAAAAGCTTTTTGTGCCATTCCTTGATAAACATACTAATGGAAGTAAGCAGCACCTTGACTGCTTCCCTGTTTCTCTCTTTCCTACAGGCTTTTTCAGATGGTTTCCATGACTAGGATTTAAGCCTGTACTCCAGCTAGGCACAGATTCAGGCCTACACTCAGCATCTGTATAACAGCTCTCTTGGGGATAAAACTTTCTTGTTTCAGTTCAGTGGGTTTCTGCTGATCTGCATTCTCGTGCAATGAGGCTGAAATCTGTAATTGTCCTGTGTGCATCAGAGGGAGATTTATGTTGGTTTGTGGTTGTTTATGAAATATCAGAGATGCGTGTAATTGGGGAAGGGAAATTTGGTTGGGCAGTGTACCTGTAATATATGTTAGAGTTTGTTACTCTCTTATATCATCTTGGAAATGCAATGCAGAAAGACAATTTGCTCAAAATGCTATATTGTGTGATTTTAGCTGCCATAAGAGCTAGGAATTTCCTACATTTAAGGCCATGTGAGTTAATGAAAAATTAATTATCAAGTTCAGAAACCACTGCAGATCGACAACACTAGAACTATGTGTTCTTCATTGCTTAAGCCCCTGGAATACCATCAACTGCAAAAGCAGAAACGTTTAAACAAGAATGGGACTAATAATAAGCACGCTGTTTTAGTGGTGGGGCAAGAGGATGATTCTGTTTGGCAATGAAAGTATGAGGTGTCTTTCCTTATGTGGTTTTGGATGCTCAGGACTGATCAGAAACTGTCAGCTCTTAGGGAAGGTGCTGAATTTTGAAAAGCTCCTCAGAGATGAAAGATTCCTGTTCTTACAGATGGCAATGCTGAATCTGGATGGCCAGAGAGACAGGTTTTATACATTATCACAGCCAAGTTTAGGAGGTGATGATACCTTTTCTTAATAAATCAGCATTCTAACAAGATCTCACCACACGAAACAACAATGTTCACAGCACACTATAAATCATTCTTAGCAGTACAATAAGTTTTCATGGGGCGTCCTGATGGGTGTCAGATCTCAGCAGAACGCTTCATACATCTGAGAGAGAAAGACTTGACTACCAGATTTCATCTTGTCTGTTTATGTGAAGTGATAAACGAAATGAAATATCTTTTTGACCAGCTTATGTTGCACAGAATTAATGTTCTGAGTTTCAGCTTAAAGGAGTAGAATTTGCATATTAATTGTAAGGAATATTTGCACTTTGTAGTAATTTCTAAGTATTTTTTTTTCCTGAAGAATATCGATAATAATCTGTCAACACAATTTTTTTTTTCTATTAATTGGGGTTTGGATTTGTGCAATACAACATAAGAGGGAGAGAGAGAAAGAGAAGAATTAACAGTTTAATATAGGGAAAACCAGAACCATTTGCTAAGAAGATTTTGTTAAAAGGAAGCTGGTAGCTGGATATTAGACTATCATAAACAAGACATGATTATAACTTTTTTTTAAAGGAGAATATATGGGAGAAATTATCAGTTGCTGAAAAAGAGGATTTTGCCATTATTCCTACTGATTTTTATGATAGAGGTTGATTCTTAGCATTTCATTTTCAAACACTTTACAAATATCAACTGAGCTTCACAACATCCTGCTGGAGTATCTGCAAGTTAATAATTTGCATGTTAAATCTCTGACGTTCCTGATCTCATCTTGGACTTGGAAACCAGACTTTCCCCTTCACAGCTTGTCTCTTCCTGAGAAGCACAGAGCCATTACCCTTCTACAAACTTTGCCTCACCTGTGTAGTTCCTTCAGTTTGATTTGCAGTTAATCTTTCCGCTCTGCTTCTCATGCTCATCGTACCAGAGGCAATCGAGTAAGGTCTGTACAATTCTGGAACCTGACAGTTGTAATGCAAACACAACAAACTGTCACTCCTTAATAGTACCAGGGCTATTACTACTAGTGCAGCAGAGGCTGTTCATAAAGCAAGCTCATATTCTTTATATACTCATAGTTAATACTGAGATATATGTGCTGTCAGTTGAAACAGGGCTAATATTTTTAGTGCTTCTCAGGTTTTTATCATGCCAGAACAGTCTACAAGCAGAGACATATAGATCCCTGAACAAAGACAGCCGTCAGAGACATCAAATACACATTTGCCTTTTGGTATAGGAGAGAAATATCTGATTCCAAGCCATTCAGGCTGAAGGGAATTGTATTCACTTTAACACCTCAAGACGTTTGTAAAATCAGTTGAAAAACTGCTGCAGGCTATTCAAGAAGTTTGATGACAGGCAAAGTCCTAGAGGTGGCTCTAAACTGCAGTTAGACCAAGAGACCAGGGGCACTGTTGGTCCCATCTCTCTTTTCATGCTGCAGAGCAGAAGGACAGGAATAAGAATAAGGCAGAGTGGAAGAGGCAGAAAAACTGTATGTCTGGTCTTTGCAGAAAGTAGGAAAACACCTTGGATAGGAATTGGAGGAGGATGCAGGGCTAGGACTTTAGAAACCAGAGAGAGGGATGCAAGATGTGAATCAAAGCACTGTAGGAGGATTGGAGGGATTAAAGGCAGGAGTCACCAAGAACTGCTGCTGTTGAATTCTCAAAATAAGGCAAATATGACAAAGCCTCCTGGAAATGGGAAAATTAGAGATTCGGCTATTGGAAACAGTGCAAAGACCAGAGAAGTAGTGAGTCAGAAAGTGAAAAGATCCTTATTCACTAAGGACCAAGAGAAAAAAAGAGTTGTTTCATAAGCATAAATTATATTAAAAAATATAATGGTATCTTTTGTCTTCCTTCATCTCCCCTCCCAAAAAAAAACCCCTAGGTTACTGTAATCTTCCCTGAAACCCATGAGTGTACCTTTCCCTTTCCTGTGCTAATCCAGGCTTTCCTTCCAGAACTGGCTCTGCTGTCATCCTTCCCTTCACAGTCCTCCTTTCCCCATCCCTGCTCTCCAGCTCCCTGCCTGCCTCCCTGCAGTGCTCCCCAAACCCCTCCCTGTCTCCCTGCTGTTCACCCCTGCGTGGGGCACCCTAACAGTGCTGCCCCGAGGTTCAGTGTCAGGGAGAAAAGTTTTTCACAGTTTCCCTCTAATGAGGCAGGAAATAATGTTTCTCACGTGCCAAGCTCTTGATTTGCACAAATCTTGTCAGGATTTAATATCTTTAAAACTCCCAGCCTTCAGTTAGATTGAAGTAGTCCAACAACTTCGAGGATTGTAAACTGTCTGTTCAAGTGGAAAAACACACTTGAAAAATGTAGCTATGTTTTTAAGAGGAATGCTATTCTTTTTTTATTTTTTTTTTACATTATTTCTAAATTCTTCATTATTGTGAGTGCCTAACTGCACACACAATGTGTTCCTTTCAGGTTGAACTCTCACTGAATTATACATGACCAAAAATGAATGTCCAATGGCTTTGCCATGAAACTATTATCATGTCAATTCCCAGCAATTCCCTTGCATATTTTTCCTCTATGCCTTCTGATTTTGGAGCTCATGGGACACACAACATTTGCTGTGTTATTAGAGAGGGCAAGAGCATCTCTGTGGCACTCAGGGACAGGAGGTTGACCTGAACACGTGGATACAGACAAAGCTGACTTTACAGCCAACAGAGATTGGTGCAAGGTATATGGCATAACCTCATACATACACCTATGTGTATTTATATGTGTATATGAATATGTATTAGCTCAGTTCCACATAAAAACCTGCCCAGCAGAACAGCACAGCCAGAGCAGATAAGCAAATTAAAGCCTGCATAGACATTCTGCCTACTGACAGATTACTTTTAACCCACCCCCTGTATTCCCAGAGTGCTGTTTAGTTTCATGGATACTTGCTGCACCTGCTAAGGGGCACAGAGGAGCTGGATGCCAGTTGTTTTGCTGCCCCTCCTCTTAAGCTCCCACACATAATTATCCGTGTGGCTCCCGTGTCCTTTATTGGTGCTGCTGCTCCTGCTTTCTCCTACGTGTCAGTGCCACCTGGTCCCATGGCAGGGTGATAGATAGTGACAGCCTGGCTGGGAGGAAAGGCAGAAGAGAGAAGGTGAATATGAAAAAAATATGGAAACAAAGCACAGAAAAAGATAGCCACATGTATATTTACAGCCTTACGGAGCTTATTTGCATTGTGGCTCAAAAGAATAATATATCCACTTCCTCTCCTCCAGTGCTGCTTTCTTCTCATGCAGTTTCTTCCATGTCTTTCAAACCTGCTAAGAAGGACAGGAACAAGGTCACTTTTCCCTTGGCCAGGAGAAAAGCTGATGCACAATGCTCCTGGCTGGCTCCCTCTCCTGCAGACAGAGCACTCCAAATCTGCAATGCCTGCACTTTCCCCAGGGATGGGAAACTTAACAACTGTCCTGCATTTGCAATCCATAATACAAGGCTTTAGCAAGATCCACTGAATGTGACAATTCCAGAGCCCTGAATTGTATAAAGGAGTCTCAAGTCTACATTCAGATCTATGTGTAAATGGAATTACATACTGAATTATTGCTGCCTACCTGTTCCCTAACAGAATCACAATGAAAAAAAAAAAAAAAGCTGGAGTACTGCTGCTTTATCTCAGAAAACATTTTAAACCCTAGTGCTTTAAGTAGTCATTCTCATTCAGCTCTTACAGAAAATGGATGGGCCTGGGGTTCCCTCCTGAAGGTATTATTCCCTTGTGTGTAGCTGTTGATACTGTACTTGTTTGTATGAAAATAAAATAACCTCCAGCACCCAGATCAATTCTAAATTGTAAATATGCAGAAGAAAAATATTGAATTCTGAGTAACTGTTGTACAAAAACATGTAAAGCTTGTGCTAATGATATCCTTGGGAGCCATCTGATCAAAAAGGTTCGGAGTGGTAATGGCTTCAGCCCAAGTTTAGGTTGTTTCTTTACTTTTGAAGAGCATTATCATTAGTGCTCACACAGGACCAAAGCTCACATAGGACATAGAGCAGGATACTGGAGACTTACAGTGACATTACTACTCTGTGATGTTTTTAGGATCTTTGTTTTTCAAGTGTCCTGGATGTTCTTCTGTTACATTACGAAAAAATACCACCCAACTACTGAAAGTCATATTGGTGTTAAATGTGAGGAAGTGGACTTTTGCTTTAATTGAAGACAACACAGGTAGCATTTGCTGCAGTTGAGCATCTTGGAATAAGTAATGGAAGAGGCTTTTTCTCAGCCCTTTGTTCCTACTGTTCTATTTTATTCTACTTCCTTGTATTGCTACACAACATGCTTTGTTTATTAAAAATCAAGTGACATAGCTGTTATGTTCCTACTAATTTACACCCACAGCTATTTATGTATTTATGCTTACGTCCCTTTTGGCTTTTATTCAGTCTTTCTAAGAACAAGCTTAATTATTCCTATAAGGAGATAAACATAAAAAACCATTTACAGATACAAGCCCCATACCTATGGTAATCATTGTCATTCAGTTTTAATCCTTAACACCATGAATTTCCCTCAGCACAGTCTGTAGCGCTACTGCTGTGAATTAAGTCTGTATTACTCACCAAATTGTTAGCAAAAATAGTGTTAGATTAGGCCCACTGGGCTCCACATAGTATGAATGTGTGGTAGAATTCAAGAAACCAAAATTAGGACAATTTTGTCTGGTTGATAAGTTATTTTAAGGAAGGGTAGCAACACAGTTCAGGATAGCATGATTGTTAGAATGCAAATTGCAGCTTGCTGATGACTTTTTCAAATCATCAATAAAATACTGCACTTTCTCTCTGCCTCTCTGTCACAGAAATATATCTTGGTCTTTATAAGGCACTTTGGAGAATTGTTTTTAGATGAAAGAATTAAAATAACCTCATATGTTAAGGTTTATAAGCCACAGGCCTCTTGTTAGAAAAGATACTGCCATGGAATGGACCTTGTACAGCCCTGTGAAAAAAGAGCTGTGTTTCCACAGCAGGCTGTAAACTTGCTCAGAGAGAAGAAGTGGCAACCATTTGTCATCTGTGTGTCATTCTGTTGTCTCCCCCGTTGTTTGAATTCAGCCTAAATTCTTCTTGTGCATATATTGTAGGGGCACATTAGGGAACTTCATGCCCTAACTTGGCCTACTAGCGTAAATTATGTGGTGCAGAATAACCATTTTCACATATAAATTGTGACAGCTGTAACTCACTTAATGACTATAAGAACTATAATAGAAAAAAAAAAGAGAAAGACACATTGATTGATAAAACTAGAGAAGCCTTCCACATTTGTGATCATCTGAAAAATCCTGCACAAACAATTCGGTGATTTTAGGATTATTTTTTTTTTTCAAATAGTTTAATTTCCTTATGAGTAAAAGCATTTTTTAAGTTAAGTAAATTAAGAAAATTTCAGAAGAGTTTTAGTAGCATGTTCACATATTGTAAGTATCCATTTTTTGCTGAATGAAGGATTACTCTCTTTTTTTTTTTTTTTTTTTTTTTTTTTTTAGCTGGTATGGTTGGCTTCTTTTGATCTAGCTACATCTGTTACTTTTTATAAATAAGCCTTTTCTCCCCCTAAGGATCAAGCAGAACTTCTTCCAAGCCTTCTATTCTCAAGTGTAACTTCAGAAGTGCAGAAATAATAGCTTTAATACTTGGCCTTTATTGGCTAATTCAATAGCTTTATGTACTGTAACCAAGAAAGGTAAATGTAAGGGGGATTATAAGGCAACGGGAGAAACTTTTTCTTCTCATTCTGACCCCAAAAGAACTTCTCTGCAAAGGTCCATCTGGCCAAGGATGTGGTCTCTGCCAGGAGCCAGGCACCAGTGCTTGGGAAAAATATTAGAAATAGGGCTGGAGGGGAGATTAGGAGAGTGTGCCCTTTGTTTTTGTGGAAGATTAGCATCTCCCACAGTGGTGCACCTGGATCTCCCTTTTTTTGCCTAATTTTTATGAACTTGGTTCATCCATTTTGAAACATTTTATGCTTTTTCCTCCATAACAGTATGGCCATGGTCTTGTCTTTTAGCTCCTACTAATACCATCCATGATTAAAACCGGAACAGGCACAGAAAGGATCCACACTAAATGTCTTATTTCACAGCTGGAGGATCTAAAACCTCCATCAGACTTTGTGTTTCATGACATGAGACTGTTCAACCTGATAGATGGAGTTTGATATCAGAGTGAGGTCAAGCCTCATGCTCTGCACTGGTGTCATCCCTGAGGTCAGGGAGGATTTATGGAAGGTCCCAGAGGAGCTGGCAGTGGATCACTGTGAGCCAGAGGGAAAATCCTCCTCTTCCATTTGCATTGTCCTTACTTGGTGTCCCCCATGAAGGAGTGGGTTTTAGCAGCCCTTAGAAGGGTTCCACTGCTTATTATTTCTGCCTAATTCAGGGGCTGACACAGGGTAGGTTTGACTCCTTTCAATAAGGGAAACAGCTGTTTTAGCAAACAGCCATATATTTTGCCATATTTTTTGAGATTTTTAGCAGTAAGTCTACAATTAGCTATAGTTTATCATATAGAAAAATATAGTTTATTTATTTTAATTTTCCACTTACTAATTCCTCCTGAAGGCTGTAAATTTGAGCTTATTTAGTGTCACACCTCTAAGAGTGTA
>JAWWLV010000183.1:4643058-4657414 GCA_035041135.1 Platyrinchus mystaceus
AGGTTACCATCCGAACCGGAGTAGGAAACCAGCAACTTTTTCTTGCCGTCCACAGAACAAATTTTTTCATGTTAAAAGAAAGACACATACAACAAGTAGTAATTCTACTCCAAAGAAACAACCAAACTTCCCTGTGAACTAAAGTTTAACCCCTGTAGGCTGCTGGATTTACCTTCTCCTCCTGAGTTTGGTGAGAGCTGGGGAGAGATGTGTGGAAGGACTGTGAAAGAGATGGTATTTAATGCCTCCTCATTGATCTAAAATGTCACTGTCACATTCTGAGAAAACTCTGGTATTTGCAAAGCCTCAGATGAGGGCAGGATGGAACTATTTGATGGTTCCATTTGTCTTGAAGGGATGAGGTCCCACAGCTGCTAGAGGGAGGCCAGCAGAGGGTATGGTTGGAGTTCAATCATAGTAGTCAATAAAGCATGGAACAAAAAAATACATTATAGACTTAATGTATATCAAATTGCCTTAATTAACTGTACAGGTGTAGTCACGTAACAGTAAGGCATTTTCAATAATGAATTTTCCATTTTTACTTGCCCTACAACCTCATCAACAAAAATGAGAAAGGAAAAATGCCGCAAAATAATATATTTCTGCCTTCTGAAACTTCTTTTAAATATGATAGTGGAATTTTTTTTCACAGTTATGCAAGTAAGGGTGTTATTTTTTATTTTTTTTAGTTGGAGAAACCATGTCTGGTAGAGGCAGTTGAAAAAAAAATCTTTTGTTTCTAATATCCTTTATTCTGTATGTTGGGTTGAGAGCAGTGAAAAAGTTTGGAAGAAGTAGAATATGGTGCTTTTTGCAGAATAATTAAACATGTTCAGAATGGAGAGCTTTTGGTAGTGAGAGAAAATGTGGAGAGAAAATGAGGAGCATCCAGCAAAATTAAAAACTTGAGATATATCAAAAAGAGGGCAAAACTTTCTTATTGCAAGGATAAGACCCAGAAAGTTAAAAGGAAGTTAATATCCCCTAGACAGGGATATTAGAATTTCTTCAACCCAAACACAATTGAAAGTTGATGGGACTGCAAAAGAACCCTGAATAAACATGAACTTTGCTTGTTTCAGCAGGCCATAATGTTTTTGTTTGTGAATGTAGTAGCTAAATTAATCACTTAGATTTAGATGCAAAAATGAAATATTTTCCTGAGCTATGGTGAACAGCTATAACTCCCATTGAGTCAATTCCTTCCAGAAGCTGGAGCTGAAAAATGGTCAGTGCTCCTGAAATTCACCTACTTAATTTAGGAACTAGGTCACATGAAATATTTCATTAGGAACAAATTATTTCCTTTAAAAAAACCTGAAGCTCCTCAGATCTGTCAGTGTTGTTTTATATCTGGTTTGGCAACTGACTGTTGCTGAAAATGAGTAGTAGCTGACTCTGTATCAGAAGTTGAATTTATATGTTTTTAGACTCCATCTCCAATCCTGGGCTGAAATCAAGGCCTGTCTATTGACACACATGCAGAAAAGAGAGGTCCAGGTAATGTCCATGAGGACCAATATAGACATATATAATGTGCAACATGTAACACATTACATGTAGTGTTATATGTCCTGTGCAGGGCCAGGAGTTCGACTCTGATGCTTCTTGTGAGTCCCTTCCAACTCAGGATGTTCTGTGACTTTATATAAATATAACCAACCCAAAATAATTCAGTTACTGGTCTGATTTCAGCAGCTGCCACGAGTAGCTGAAGAAAAATATGAGCCCCAGCCAAAAGAAACTGTGAATGAACAAAAGCAGGAGATACAAAGGTGCAACAGGAACAATTAGTTCAAGGTGCAGAGTTGAAACTCAAACTGGTTAAGAGTCAATCTTCTGCTCAGAAGCAGTATCAGAGAGTTAAGTTGTTTAGAAATAATAAACATCACTTAATCCCTCCAAAATTGTGTGTTTTGGGCTTCTCTGCTGTTGACATGGGCAGTCTCCTTCATTTACCTGGCAGTCTGTGCTGATAGACTTTGCAAAATAAAGCCAAGTTTTTTTTCTAAATTTAAGTAGAATTATTATATTTCAGTCGTTAGAAAAAATGAAAGTGAAGTGTACGTATTTAAATTGAGCTGTTGCTGCAAATGCTTTCCCAATTTAATTTTCAACTTCTCTTTTCTTCATGGAGAATTTAATTATGCTGCGACTATTCTAAATCATTCCCTCTTTAATTGCCTTTTTATTTTCAAAGTAATCATCTGTTCAGATTTTTTTTTCTTTACAGATCATTCTGATATTCATGTACTTAATGGCTTTTATTAAAAGTCACTAAGTAAATAAAAAAAGAACTTTTTTTCTTTTTATTTTTTTTTCTTGGCTACTCTAATCTCATCTTTAACTTTGGGTATACATAAGCTTTTACTAGGCTTAGTAACAGGGAGTAGCAAGAAGATAATTAAGACTTAAGTTTGTTTCATGGATGTTTTATAAATACATTTGAATGGGTCTCTTCCCATGAGTCCATAAGGAGTAGCTATCACCACTGTGTAAACACAATCACTTTCCAGGCATAAGTCCAGTAGTAATAAAACAAATATACTGTAGGAAAGATGCTTGTATCCTGTTTTTATTTTAATATTACTTTTCGAGGAAGAAAAGGTGATTCTATAACGGTGTCTTTCTTGTAATTGCTCTTCAAACTCCTGATTGAATTTTCTAGAAATGAGGGGAGTACTTATCTCTGTGGAGAAAGAGTCTCTTTGATGTCTGAGCATCCTCTAAGAAGTTCTGCCACTAAGTCAAGCAAAAAGGACATCTAATCCCAAGTAAAGATGTTCCACAGTTGTAAAAGGCTTCCTGCCTTCAGAGAGTTCTTCCACTGAAAGATTTCTGTTACTCAGTGATAAAAGCTGCTATAGATTTGTTTGACTGCATAACCAGTAACCTACCAACAAACAAATGTGACTCAGGAGGAAGGTTGGCTTCTTGTTCTTTGATCTGGTCAAGACTACACAGGAGAAAATAATAATGAGGCATTTTGTCCAATTTCAAAACCATGTTTTATGAGGGAAAAACACAACTCTTTATGAAAGTCTTCAAATGACACACAAAATTTACAGCAGGCTGAAAGCAGTCTCTTGTAAGAAGCCTTTACATGGAAGTAAATGAACCTGTTCTTCATTTCTCCTAATGAATGTTTTATCTTCTGATGAGTAACTTCTGATGAGAAACCTGTAACTTAGATCTTCAGAAAATACTTTATATTATCCAGTATTTATTCTGTATTTCATACATAGGATATAATTAAGATATATGCATAATTAAAGGTATTTTAACAATATCTTTAATAAAAAATTTGTGACAAATAGTTATTTGAAGCTGTTAACTATCAATCTAAATTTCACTTATATAGGACACAGAGATAACAGTACTGCTATAATGTCAATGCTACACTTTTTACTGAATAATTTTTTTTCCAAATAATCTTAATCTTGCAAAAATCCTTTCTGTAAAAAATAGCTGTAAATATAAACAAAGGTGATGCATTTCTTTATTACCTTCGTAAGTTGGATGTAGGTGGCTCTGCTTCCTGAGTCCTGTGAAGGTGGATCATAATAGTTTCTTAAGGAGAAAATAATGAGGTTCTCTGCCAAACCTGGAATGAGCCAAGAGCAACCAGTGTTACATCCATCTGCTGAGTTTCTACTTGAAGAAGTTGTGAAAAGCTGCACAGAGATACCAGAAATTTCCCATACATTGTGGAGGGAATATATCAAAGCAGAGTTTGAGAGGAGCAGTGATCCTTACCAAATCTGTGCAGCATTCATTGTCTTAAGCCAAGCCCTCAGCACAGTTGGACTGTTCTCTGAAATATTCAGAAGCTTTAGAACAGGATACTGGAGAAAAAGGAAACAAATGCCTTTTTTTTTTTTCCCCTCTCCTTTTTTTTCTCCCTTGAGAAATGAGGGAAGAGCCAGGTTAACTTTTAGTGTGCCAGAATGTAGTAGCCAAACGTTGAAGCAATAGATGAAGCCTTTGTGTAAATACCATGATAATTCCTTATTTACTCACAGGAGCTAGAAATAGGGCTGATCTTTTTGGTACAGTTTAACCTCTGAAGCACATCACCTAAGTCACTCATTTTGGTGTTCCCCTTGCAGCTGTGCCTCTAATAATTAATCTCAGGCTCTGGAATGCTGGAATTGGCACTGAAAATTTTTACATCATGTTTTAGTAACTTATCAGGCTTTTCTGCTTGTGCCTTGCACAATGAAAGTAAAGGGGCAGGATATGAGAATGGCATTTATTTATGTTATCCCCACTACTGAAATGTGTCAATGACATCTCCTGTGAGAAAACTGCATTTCTCTTTTCCTTTACATGCAAAGGCACCTACTGCTACATAAAAATATAACTAACAGTTACCTGACCATAAAAAACTACAAGATTCATCACTAGAGTTTTTTGATCAGCAGTTTTTCAATTTACAGGATGGGCTAAAGGGAAGGGTTTTATTTTGGGTTCTAGAGGCTTCAAGGGCTTTGCAAGAAGCCCTGAAACAACAGCTGGGGAATTTACAATTAAAAAATAACAAATTACATAATCCTATGTAAAATATTCAGTAAACTTAGGCTTTCCTATATATATTTTGTGTGCCTATGACACTAGCAATAAGGATACACAGCTTTGAGCTGCTGCGCTGTGTAGATCACTGACTTTGAGCTAAATGAAGCAATGAATGAAAAGCAATCCTTGGGCTTCTGTTGTTTTCAAACTCAGCCACACTGAATCAATTATACATTGCCAAAGGCTACAGGCTCGTTAGTTGGGTAAAAAATAAGAAAAGCAAAGAGGAAAGATGAGTCATGGCAAAATGGCAGCAAATGTTACCATAGTTTGCAGTGTTATTGCTGTCCGTGTTTTCAGCTGGTGTTCCAAGCGTATTTGGTTCTTCCAGAAAAGCTGGTCTGAGCAATCCTGACTGGATGCAAGGTGAGATGGCATCAAATCACCAAACATAAAATCATGTGTGTCATCCCAGACAGCGGGGGAGTAGGTCTGAATCACAGGTTAGGATTTGAGAGTTCTTGTTTCCTGGCTTCTCTGTAACACCCTGATCGATGAGTTGTTAAGGAAACCACTTCAGCACTACTTGAGAGTTGGCAATTATGAGTCTTTCCAAGCACCAGCAGCAAAATAGAACTCCAACTGGAATTTGTCAAGAATTGTGCACTTCCAGTGGGGCAAACATTCACTCCAGAAACCAAATTGCAATCCAGCCCTGCTTGCTGCAGGGAAAAAAATTAAGTGTTCAGCCTCTTTAGCTGACTGAACATTTGCTTGTGAGGAAGTGTATCACTTATTGTAGCCCCTGCCACGGTTCAGAAGTATATATGTTTGTGTCTCAGGAAAAAAAAAATAATCAAGAATTGAATAAGAATTTTATTTTTCCAGTATAAGTGTCCCTTGCTACCAGTTTTTAATTCGTTTCTAGCCTAAAGTCTTCTCTCTTATCCTTCACTGGGCTTAGTTTGCACATGAACAAAGTTCAGTTGCTGAATTGCACGTTCAGTTCTCTGGGATCTGTTGTTATTCAATCCCTTTATGTAATTGATTCCAAGTCCTTGGCTGAGTTTCCAGGAAGGCATTGCCTCATGAGCTGGAGGTTTCTGCTTGGCAATTTTTTGAGGATTTTATCTGTCAAGTGAAGCTGTAATCATGAAGAGAAGCAATTTCTGAGGTACTACTTCCATGAAGAAGCATGAAATTGGGCGTTGGGAAAATCTATTATAGGTGTCTTTTGTGATTTCAGAATGATTTAATTATGTTTTTCCCCATAACTGAGAACTGAGCAAAGTAAATAAAGATGCCAGCTTTTTTCTCTTTTTTTTTTCTTTTATTTTCTTATTTTTTCCTCTTTTTTTTTTTTTTTTTTTTTTTTTTTTTACCTTGGTATCAGGAAAAGAAAATTAATAATCTTTTGGCCTCTCTGGCATGTTTTAAAACTTCCACACCCTTCCCATCTCTATTGCACCATTATATCTACAGCACTAGTTGAGGCAACAGAACAAAGAGAGAGTCTAAACTTGTCATTTATCTCTGCAAACTGTCATTGCAGGAGAGGACTAAGATATCTTGGTGTGCCACATACAGGGAACATGGCATTCCCACTGCCAGGCTATGTCTGATTGAGGCAAAATTACTGGGCCATTGGACTGGACACTTGGCATAAATCCATGTGTGGAAACACACAAATTCCTTGCTTTACACTGTTTGATTGTGCAGGGGCTTCTACTCGTGTCAGCTCTGAAACTCCACAGGGCACTTGTGGCCATGCTGGGAAAAACAGTGACAAGAGGTGAGGAAAAGGGTGAGGTACTTAATTCTTTCTTTGCCTCTGTCTTTAATAAGAAGACCAGTTGTCCTCAGGGTACCCATCCCCCAGACAGGGATGGGCTGCATGATGAACCCCCCATAATCCATGGGGGAATCCAGTTGGACATACACAAGTCTAGGGGGCTGGATGGGTTTTTTCCTAGTTCATAGGTTATGTGATGCTATACAATAAATTCATATGAACTTTGTATTGCCTAGTGTAGACAGACTTTAAAACAATCGGTTTTGAATGAGATGATCTTCACGAGGAAATTACATGTTTCAGTCCTTGACAAGAGACTGTTTTAAGGGAGACATCAAACAGTGATGATGCCATACCATGAGCTGGCTTCCCATAAGTAGAACAGGAAAACATGTATAATACTACAGTAAGAATGAGTTTTTCCACTTAAAAGTCCTTGTTATCCAGTAACCAGATGAGCTGAGTGGAACTGTGTGTATGAGTGTGCGTCACTGGTGAACTTGCACTACTTATTACAACAGAACACTGCAGGACTTCAATTATTAATTCATGTTTCCAGAGCACTCTGAGACTCTCTCAGTAGTTTTTAGTTAGAGGTTGTTGTATTTAAAAAAATATGCTTAAAATTATTACTTATATGATGACTACTTAAAATGCCTTCAGTAAATGTTTAAAAAGACTGAGATTAGGTATGTTTTCACACACATGTATGTTTTTACAGAAAGAGTATAAAGCATTATTAAAAAATTAATGTTGCAAAGATTCAACAGCAGTGTGTTTGAGCACATTAAAAATATTATAAGCAGAATGTGAAATAAGGCTGAGTATGTAAATAAGAGAGTCAAGACAGTCATTGAACTACTTGATGGTCAAAGTGATATTTAAGAAGTTGATGTGGAAGATGTTGTTTGATCAGAGAGAAAGTTTATGTATTCTCTCTTCTAAAATTACTCTTTCAGACAGAAGTCTCTGTTTCTTAATTTGCTTGACCTCACACCAAAGCTCACGAGGAGCACTTGTACAGCCCATTACAATGTCCAGACCTTCCCGTTGCTTTCAGTTTTAAGCAATAACCAGTGTAAGATGAGTGTGGCATATCAGCCCCATCTGAGTGCTATTTCTCCTCCTCTTGCTGCTTTTCACATCCAAAAGTTAACTGTACAGTCTGACAACAGCATGTGCACGATAGCTTAGAACATCTCCATATGGGAGTTTACATTTGTGTGCCTGCTGATTATGAAATTTCAATCTCTTTTTTTTTGCCTTCATTCGGTGAACATAGTGTTCATTTCCCATCCCTGGTGTGTGACTTTGCCTTTTGTTGAATTGAGATACAAGAGCTGGCTCTATTTATGGCCTGGGTATATAGCTGACTAGTGCAATAGTCTCGAAGGTGACATGCTGAATGCTTTGCCTGAAGAACTGGAGATCTACTGTGCAAAGATAAACAGCATCCTGTGTCCTGCCAGCTGTGTGACTGCTGAAGGGAAGTTAGGGGTTAGAAGAGAGCTGCAATGGCAGCTTTTGCAGGGGGCAGTCACTGCCCAATCTGCCTTCCCACCACCAAGGGAAGGGAGAGGATGGGAAAGCTCTTCCCCAGCTCTCCATTTGACTTTCCTCTCCTTCCACTGCCGCCTGCTCTCTGCAGATGATATTTAATCCTGCCCCTTCCCTGCTGTACCTTTCAGGATGGAGGGATGGTAGCAGATTGGCAAGAAAGGGACAACCTGTAGGGTCCAAAGAATCCCTGAGGATGGCAGGGACCTCTGGAGACCGTCTAAGTGATGAGCACTCTGCTGAAATGAGGGTCACCTTAACAAGTTTCCCAGAGCCATGTCCAGTCATGTTTTGAGTATCTCCACAGAGAGACAACCTGTCTGGGCAACCTGTTTCGGTGTTCAGCCACCCCCTCAGTGAACAAGTGTTTTCTTAAGATCAGATGGGAATCCCAGAAAGATTTTTTGGTGTGAGGGGATTAGGGTTCAAATCTCTAAAAAAGTGCAGTCTAAGTGAGGAGACAACCCAGGAGAGGGGACCTGCCTCATGAGGGACAGACTCCTCAAACATATTTAGATTTTCAGAGCTTCCCTTGAGAGGCTTCCCAACATCCTTAACCTCCACAAAACATTACTGAACCTTTTTCACACCAGACCTTGCTCTGCTCCTGCCACCAAATGACTGCTTTGGTCCCCAAGCATTCCTCAGGCACATTTACTTATAAGGCTTAGAAATCATGAGCTAATTCTGGAAATACATTTTATACAAAAAGGTCCAGATCACTAAGAAGCCCAGGTGCTCTGCTCTTGTTGACTTCTGGACTTCTCTGTAGTTTATCCACTCTGCCAGTCGTTATCACCATGCACACACTATATTTGCCCCTACTTTCATTTCTGGGTTATTAATAGACATGTGCAATATTATCAGGTTTCATATCTCATTAGACACACTTAATTTAGTGATTATTCTCTGTATCTCAGTAAACATATGTTCAGTACTCTGAAAATACCTAAAACTATAAACTGCTTTATATAAAATAAATGTGTATTCTTCTCATATGAAGGATAACTATTCTTTTAAATATGTATCTTGTATCCAGATTAAACACCTGATAAATTACTCTCTTCAGTCATAAAATCACTTACCCAGTTTGTATTTTCCCATGTGAACTTTTCTGTAGCTTATGCTTCTGTATGGCAGCCAAGGTGTAACTAAAACAGCAAAAGGTCAGAATAATGAGCCATTTCCACAGATGAAGCTAATATTTCACAACATGACTCCTACCTGCTGATCTCATCTTTTAAAGTGTTTTGTGATGCTATGGTTGAAGAACACCACACAACACAAATTGTTTTGAAGCTCAGCCAAATATTGTAGGTCACGATTTAGACAGGAAGAAATTTCAATAGTACATCCTTGAAAAAATAAATTTATCCGTGAACTGGATAGGGAGATACTGTTAGGTAATATTTTGAAGATGGATATGCTCACACCTGAAAGGAAGAGCTGAATGGGGTATGGTTTTGGAAGATTCTATTTGCTTATTTAAGCTTTGTTTTTTTCCTGCAACATTCCTTTTTCTCTCTTACTTCATTATGTTAGAAATGGCAGAAAAAATTCTCTCTTTTCAAATTAATGTCTTGTTACTCACAAGCAACCTGAACTCTACTCAGCAAGATGTGCCCATTTTCCCTGAAAAGTAATCACAGTAAGAAACTTCTGGGTTTGTGCAGACTGACAAGCAGATTAAACAAGATATGTAATTTTCTTGTAATCATAAAGTGGACAAATACGTTGTAATGTCTATTTAAAATATTAAATTATGTTGTTCAGCAGCTGATTGCTAACACATAGACAGTGATGGGTAGAAAGAAACAATAAAGGGTTGGGATAAATCAGGTAGAATTTGTGAAGTACAATCCACATACCAGCACGCTCAGAAGTGTTCCCCTGGAGCAGACATCTGCTCTATTCCACATAAAACTTTCTCCAGGGCTTGGAGCTATGGACCAACGTTTCCCACTGTGGGAACACCTACTGGTGGGGATAAGCTCTGACACTGTATAGTTAAGGTCACTCTTCTTATAAATTATAATATGACAAAAAGCTGGTGTTCAGCTTTTACCAGACAGTGTTGTTGTCATAGGAGTTGCTTAGGACATGAGCCCCAGGACTACCCAGGTGTGCTTTCAGCCTCAGGAGTGTTCACACATCTTGGCCCATCAACCATAGAATTCACCATCAGGAGTTCTCATGTTGAATCAATACTGTTGGGGAAAAGGGAGTTCTGTGGGCTCAGAGAGTGCACATTAGAGTATGGCTCAGTCCCTGATGATTACAGTGATGAAAAGGGGTGGAAATACAGCAATCTATTAATACATTTTATCCAGTAACTGTTTTATGGAAAATTCAGGAGCAGCCTGGTACCCAGGACAAAACACCATTCACAAGCATCTTTTCTCTGCTTCTGTCCTAGAAAAATTACTGTAACACTCCAGCCTCAGAAAGAGATTCTGCATTCAGGAGTTTAAAGAAATGGAGTAACCCAAGAGCAGCCACAGCTTAGCTCTGTGAAGGAAAAGCCTTGTGGTTATACCTAGGACTTAAAATGTGCTTTGGCTTGCTGTAGCAGTTCAGGATGCAGAGTTTTAAGTTGTCATTCTGGGTTCTGGTTAGCCAGCCTCTGAATTATGCAGAAATCCTGTGCTGGCTGTCAGATCCTGGGGCTGGGCAGTTGGGAGCTGCCTGGAGAACCTACCTGTAAATGTCTGAGTCTTTAACATATCTCAGTTTGAGCTTATTTTCCTGAGTGAATGGTTTATTTTAGGAACTAGTAAAAAACATTTGGCATGTGTTTTCCAAGGGCTCTTGGCCAGGAGTTGGGAAGCAGCAGTGACTTGGATGGTGTGAGGAGGCAGAGGCAGCAGCTTGACCTGGGCCAGCCATGGCAAATGCAAAATAGGTGGAGGAGATTCATCTAAGCCCTTGTCTAAGGACAAAAAGCAATCTTTGTTTCTTACCTAAGGTGTTGTTTCCCCCCTTTCTTGCTGATTTAAGTAAAATGGTGAACATCTGTCATATATTCCATGTTTGTTTTTTTTTTTTTTAAATTTGACTCCTACTGCTTCTCTGCTGAATTGGGCTGAGGTGACCCATAGCAGGACTATAACGTCATGAACTCTCTGATTTCCATTTCTCTTTTTCAGGGGTGTATCTACCACAACAAAGTTATGAGCTGAGGTGTCTGACAAAGTTCATTTCAGTTTTGTCTTTCTGTTTTTATGGTATGATAGTCAAAACTAATAAAATGACCATCAAATGTAAGATAAAAACATGCTGCATTATTTCAACACAGCAATTGAATTCTATCAATCAAGCCACCCTTTTCTGCCAGAGAAGCAAACCATAGAGCTTTATATTGTGTCTCTAACATCAACAATAACAAACAAACAAAAAACTAAGTGTAGATTACATTAAAAGACTCTAATCTGTTAAAGGATTGAACTTCAAAAACTCAGAACATGAACCAGAAGAGAAAAATAAGGCTTACAGCATATGTGTGATAAGAATAGTCTAGACATCAGTGTATGAATATTGAATCACAAAAACTGAATAACACAGCGATAAGATCAAGCAAATTTATGAAACACAAAGCTGCCAAAAAGAATACGAATATTTAAGAGAAAAAAAAAAAAAACAAACATATGCATGGAGTCAAATTAGAAGATTAGTTCAGTAACCAGCTCCCCTAAGTTCTCCCTTGGGAGTGTTTCATAGACAAGGAAAAAAAAAAAGATTAATCTTATTTCCATAATGAAAAAATATGTTTAAGCACAAGGTAGTGTGTTGCTTGAGGAATATAATAGAAGGCACCTCCTGGCTCATGAAATGGTTTCTGGTATTCCAGAGGCCTTTCCATATGCTATTTTTTTGTAGAACTATCATGATCTATGTCAAAAGCATGCACTTATTTTCTGTCCCTGTTGTTCCCATTCAAAGAGGAGTTCCAGAACCTGATTACTGTAATAGCTAAGAACCTTCTCATTTTCAGCCAGAATTTATTAATGGGCAATTTATACTCATTTGTAGTTCTGCCAATAGCCCTTTAGCTTAAATTGTCTCTTTCCCCGCTGTTGATCCTCTGATATATTCATAGACAGCACTCATAATTCCTCTTCATTTTCATCTCCTGGCACTAATCAACACGAAAACTTGCAGTCTCCTCTCAGATTGCAGCTCTCCATTCCCCTGCTAATCCCTGAGGCTGTTCTCTGAGTCTGCTCAAATCTGAGTTTATCCCCCAGGTATCCATCAGGGTGTGCAGAGCTCCAAGCAGCCGCCTCCTGGAAGGGAAGCACTCACCAGCATCCTGTGCCTTGACATCCACAATTTCTCTATGGGAAATACTTATCCCAATGCTCTCAGTGATGCGTTTCCCTTTTTCCCAGGCAACATTGCACTGGTAGCTCACAGTCACTCTCTGATGAACTATTTGACAAGGATCCTTTGTTGTTTCAAATTGTAAAGCCCTGAAGTGACAACAGAAGCTCTGCTGTTATTCCTGTGCTATATTATCTTGCACTTCCAACTAGTAAACCTCAAACAATTTCTTTTATTTGCAACAGCTCTGTATTATTTCAGGTTATCTACATTACCTAATCAGTAAATTTTAATTCAGAGTAATGAAATACGTCCAGTATATGTTGTCATTACAAAAAGAGTAGGACAGGACTTATACATTACAGATGTACCTATAAAACATAATTGGGAACCCACTACAGCCAAAAAGCTTTAATACCATGCAAGTGGCTCAGAAATAATGGCATTTTGCTGCATGTGCTTTCACATAATCCTACAAAATCATAGAATCTCAGAAGGGTTTGGGTTGGAAGAGACCTTAAAGATCACATCATTCCAACCCACCCCACCCCTCCATGGGCAGGGACACCTTCCACTGGATGAGTTTGCTCAGGACCCCTGAGCAGTGGGGCCCCCAGACAATCTGGCCTTGGTTGTCTTTCCCGAGAAGAAAGACAGAAAAATGAGGGTATATTGGTAAATCTGTTCTATTGTTTGACAATGCCCAAGAGCCAAAAAAAAAAAAAAAAGTTTGCAGTATTAAGAAACTGCAAGCTGAACTGCATTTCCTCCTAATAGAAACAGCCAAAACATCTGAGCATGAGAACCTGGTGTGAACCTATTGTGAACCTCATGTCAGCTCAGGAGGAACTGACAAAAAGGATAGTCAGATCAATTGCTTAAAACCTTTCATTAAAAAACCATTCAAGAGAAGGTAGTTCCTTACATCATTCATCTTGAATGAACTATGATAAGCAGTGTATTTCATTGAACACAGAAGGAATAAATGAAGCCAGGATGTTATTACTGTGAATTCCTGTGGGAGCAGTTTGTCCAGGAAGCTTACAGCTCCTCTGAGTCACTGTCAAAGGTTCATCACTTCAGGGGGATGAGATCAGCAGCATCTTTTCCTGATTGACTACTCTCCCATGGGAATGGATGCCTGGGAGTTAGAGGAATATGAAAGTCAGGAAGCATAAGAGTGACATGGGTGCCTTTGAGAAAGCAGGATGGCTTTTGTGGTAGATGTGCAGCACAACTTTAGAGAGGCTCATTCATGGGGATGTAGGGAAGTAAAAAATGCCGCCCTTCATGTCTCCTGTGGAAGAAAGAAAACACGGAACAAAATGACCTAAATCAGAGCTGGATGAATTGTCACTACTCCCTGGGCTTGGAGAAAATAGATCATCCTAAAGGCACTCACAGCTACTTCTGCTACGGTGTATTTCTGCAAATCTCAAGGCTTGCTCTGCAGCTCCTTGTCTTGAACTGTGGGTCTGCTTGAGAGCTATAAAGCTCTCTCCTGTTGTTTTCTTCGGTGCAGCTTCTTCCTTTAAAACTTGCAGCAGAAATACCTTGCTTTGACAAATTCAGAGGTTTCTGTGGCTGTGATAAAAGCTCAATGATGCTCATTCCTCACTGCCTGTGTACTCTGTAAACCGTTTGTCGTCGAGAAAGGGAGACCAAAGTGGGTGCGGAATTTTAGAAAGGACAAGAAATGACAGTCCCTGGCTTTTATCTCTTTAAATGTCCTATATGGAGCCTTAAAAATATCTGTGTTCTGCTTCATGATTTTTCTTTGCCTCCTTACTTCCCAAGAAACCTGTTACAAATCTAACCAATCCATAAATGTATACACTGTTCCTCCACAGCATGTCCTTCAATATTTCAAACATTGCCAGAGGCAAGCAAACTCCTGTTTTCTTCCAAAGGTTTTCAGGATCAGTATCACAGCTAGTAAAATAGAAAATAGATTTGCTATTTTACTATTTAATTTTCTGTTTATTAAAGGCACTTGCAGCTGCCTTAATAACATACCCTAAATCTTGGTCAGCCCTGAAGTGGTCAGGCAATTGGACTAGATGATCATTGTAGGTCCCTTCCAAATGAAATAGTTCTGTTCTATTCTATTCTATTCTATTCTATTCTATTCTATTCTATTCTATTCTATTCTATTCTATTCTATTCTAT
>JAWWLV010000183.1:4664724-4683942 GCA_035041135.1 Platyrinchus mystaceus
ATAGATTGGGGGAAAAGTATGTAAAATCCAAACATACATGTTTGGACTTCACAAGTGTGTAAAATCCAAACATCCAAGATGTCTGATGGATCACAGGTCAAAAATTAATCCATATCACCTCGTTGCACAGAGGGAAAGGTGTGTATAAGTAGGGTTAGGGTTAGGTTAGGATTATTGCTTCATCTGGGATATGACAACGAGTGAGGGGCATCAGAGAAGGCAGCTTTGGATCAGTAGAACAGAATCCAGGAAAAAAGGTGTCTAAGGAAAAAAAAAAACAAAAACAAACAACTGAGCACTTAGAAAAATTATCAACTTTGTTTCTTAAACAACCTAAAGAAAATAAGGGTGGAAAGAGCAAGGTCCCTGCTTTGTCTGCCTTTGGCAAAAGTAGTTGACAGACAAAGAAAGTGAGCCAAGGAATATTCCACTCTGTGTGTAAAAGATGTGAAAGACAAGAAGCAGCACTAGAGGTGTAGGTTAGGTTAGGCATTGTGGAAAATTTTCATTAATGACAGGAGATCTGCTAAGAATAGAAATTGCCATCCGCATGGAGATCCTACACATGACAGAATCCCAAACACCAAACCATCAATCCTTTGCCCTGCAAATGGAGAATATTTACGAGCAGTGGGGTGGAGGAGGTGCTGGAGGCCCCATTTACAGAGGGTGCTGAGCAGGTGACGCTTGTTTGGGTCTAGAGGAGCCCTGTTCTGGGTCAGGGGATGGTGAGGTGACCCTATAGGTCTCCATCAGCTCTTGCATGGCCTCAGAGCCCATCCCCACCCACCCAACTCTCCACACGTTATGGTTCAATTAGCAAAGTTCTCAAACACTGCTTTTTCCTGCCCTTCAGGCAGCCACACACTCAGCTCTGAGGGTGGTGAGGTTTCTCCCTCATTAAATTCTGCATATTTTTCCTCAGCACAATTAAATAACTTTGGAGCCAGAAGCTTTTAGCTGCCCAGTCCCTTTGGGGAAGGATATTAAAATAGGTATCAAAACAGCTGGGTTTTTTCCAGACTTTTTAACCATGTTTTCTTTTATGAATAAAGAAACAGTTAATGACTTCTTCTAAGGTGAAAATGAAACAAAATACAGCTTTGCTGAACAGAGTTTTAGAACTTCTGTGTTTACCAAGTTTTTATGCCTATATTGCAAGGTCTGCATGTGATGAGAAAGATATTTAAGGAAAGAAAATGACAGAATTGGGAAGCTTTAGCTGAGGAAATGAAATTCATCTGTTTTCCAAAAGTTCATGGTATGCTTTATGGCTCCAAAAACTATGTAAAGAAAAATGCCATGTGGTAAAAAATGTTTGTCATGGAGATACAGCAGGACGAACAGAAAATGACTAAATGAAACTTTTTTTGGGGGGTATTTAGAAAAAAATCAGCACTTTTAAACTGATTTGACAACACAGTTTTCTTGTATAATCTCACAGAACTAAGTCTTGAGGCTTTAGAAATAGAACAGTCCATTTGTGGGACACATTATGGTTAAACATCAAAAATCATGTCAAAACAAAATTGGCCTGCATTTAATTCAACACTGCTCAATATTATTCCAGATTTTTATACTGTAGATGTATTGATGAGAGCAAAGTACTTATGATTTACAGTGCACACCCCAGCACAAGGGCATTTAAGCTGCTTATCAACATTGAATCTTGGATTTTATCCTTTTCATATCATTGTGGTGGGAAAAAAACCCAACTTGCTGGCATTTCTGAGGCTTTTCTTCAAGAGAAGTAGATCTGTTGGCAGTGCAAAACACCTTCATTTCTGATTTGTTGTGGCATCACTTATTGATCTGTATTTTAGACAAGATCAGGGAGGAGAGAAATGCAAGTCTTTCATCTTTTCCACTACTCTATCTTAAACATAATTCAAAGGAAAATGCTTTCATTTTAGTCAAGAAGGATGAATCATAAAACTTCCCTGGATTAAAGAGCCATTCACTTCTTATCTTTCCCAGAAAAAAAAAAAATGAGAAAGAAAAAGAAAGAAAAACAACAAAAAAACACACGAAAGAAAAGAAAAAACTTGTGAAAAAATAGCATACATGAAGTCCACTTGTTTGAAAAGCTGCTGCCAGCTCACTGTAACTCATCCTAGATCTGTCCGCTCAACTTTTCAGCTTTTGTTCTTGTGGAACAAACAAGCAGCTTTTGTGAGGGAGAATACATGATTTCTTTAATATCTCCTTTTTTGTTTCTCATCAGCATTATGCTATACAGGAAGTTAATTTAAAAATTTCTGCAGGAACTTTTAATATTTTTGTGTATGTATATATATATATATATAAAACTATGAAATCAGCCCTTATCTGAGCAACACTGAAAGAAACAGGTTACCTACCCTACTGTGAAAAACCATGATTATCTGATACAATCCATTGAATTATTTCATGTAGTTCTGCTTTAAAATTATGAATTCAAACTCAGTAATCTAGTTTCTGGATTTTAAATGTGTAATAGTGCCTGCTGAGCAGAACCTCTTGGCAGGGCCACAAGTCCTTACCATGCCTTTGTTTGCAGCCAGGTTTGATTACAACTGGTGCTCAAGAGGTTTGAAGCTAATTCTTGTTAAGAATTCTCTTATGTCTTAGACATTAATACTAAAATACAACCTTTCTCTGGAGTTTAGTGAGGTATTAAATCCTTGTTACGGTTTTCAACAGGTCAGTTCAAAACAGTGCAAGAAAAGATATGGTTCTCTCTTGCAGCCTGAAACCACTCTGGTGGCTTTGGAACTGCAAATATCCCCTGAGCTGCCTTTTCTTTGAGGCTTTATAGGTTGCAGAGAGTGGAAATATCCGACTTAGCACGAAATATAAGAGCAAAAATAATAATAAAGGTCTTTTCACACTGTTGGTAGTTGGGAAAAGAGCGTTTGAATCCAGAATTAAGCAGTGGTATTATTTTGTGGGAAGAGAGAAGCTGAGCACAGAGCTGTCAGATGTAAAACTAAATCCCCAAACTCAGCAGGATGCAGATGGAAACACACCTTTTGTACCAGTCTGGAAAGCTGTGGTGAGTGGGTGATAGGGACAGAAGCTCTTAAGTCTGGCTCTCTTCTGATGGGTAGCAAAAGTTGATAAGAACAGAGGGGAAGAGAGATTTAGACTGACTGCAAATGGACCTACCTGGCAGATTTCAAAGAAAATTTCTTAACAAGAACCACACTGCCTTCTCTTTTGGAAAAAAAAAAAAAAAAGAAAACAAGACTAGGGGGCTTCACTCATGGCTTACACCACAAGGGATTGTTTCACAAAGGAATTCAATCCCTGCAGTTGATAGATATCTTCTGAAATTTAAAAAAAAAAAATAAAATCTTATGTGTGGATCTGAGTCACAGATTGGTGGAAGTGAATGTGAGGATGATGAGGACAGCTAGCAAGTCCCAAAAAGAGTGCTACAGAAGTGTGGTTTTGCAGGTGTCAGTGTGGTATTTACTGAAGAGGGACAAGATGTGTTACAAGTTAGAATATGCATTATGAAATGGGAAGGAATAAGAAAAGACCAAATGTAATTAACTTTAGAAAGAGTACGTGTTGATCCCTTATAGAAAAGAAGTACTTTATATGAAAAAAATAAAAATAAAAAAAATATCATCAAGCAAGATTTTTAAATAAAAGCTGATAGTACCAAAGAACAGAATTTTACACCTACTGCTGTGGGTTTGAGCGAGACCACTGAGCACTGTATTCACTGAAGCATTTTTTTCTCTTTAATCAGACCTCCTGATGAAGTATTATTTGTTGAAACCTTTTATTTATGCTTTTTTTTTTTTTTTCACCATTCAGACAGCTGGAATTGCATACTGAAATTTTGAGTTAGGTAGACTGTTGATTGAAAGTGCTCCATGTCAATGCAGCGTTCAAACACCCCTTTGAATAGAAGCAGATTGCATTGGAGTGAGAGCTCTTGACTTGGCAACACAAATATTTTTCACATGTGCTTGAAACTGCAGTGAGAGTACCTGTGTTTTAAGGTAATTGGCTTTAAATCCAACATCCAAAAGTTTGCCCACTTGACAACATTATTTACTTTAGCAAAAGAATGGGGTGAATAGACACGTTGTAGTGGTGTTGCACATGCTGCAAAGGACAGCTTTCTATTAAGTGATTCTCATGAATGTAAATCATTGCAAAATTAGATATCACTGTTAATCCTGGTAAATCTGAGATGATTTTTAGGATTGTTGTGTCATCCTCTCTCAGAAAATCTTCTCATAATGTCCTGCATCAGCTCAATCTCACTTGGAGCAAGACTGGTTGCTGAACATCTCATAGGAAGGGGATTTTCAGAAAGCAGTTTCCTGATCCTCTATCCTAAACACATACATCTGTTGGATGGAGTTTTTTCCAGCCAAGTCACATAGTCAACAGTTCTTTGTTATGAATTTAAGCAAAGCAATGTTACCCCACTGTTGCAAACAAAGGGGTTCTTCCCATGGGAAAAAAAAAAAAAAAAGAAAAAAGAAAAAAAAAGAGGGAAACTGCTGGGACATGTTCTTGACATAGATGCCCCCCTGGCAGTTCTGGATTAACTGGGACTTTGTTTCAGTTTAAAGTACTAGTTCAGGTCTAGAACAAGATGTTATTCAATATGAGCAGTGGCACCACGTGTAAGAGACTCCTCATCATTCAGAGACTGATATTTATTTGCAGTTGACTAAATCAGATGAAAATTTTGAAACCAGTCCTGAATAATCAATGGAGTAACACATAAATAAAAGATACACCTAAAACAAGAACAGCTGCTTTTGTGCCCAGTAACACTCAAGACAATGCTAAATATATTGTATCTCAATGAGAGTTATTTGTTCCTCTGTGGATAATGTAACTTTTTGAAGTTTTAACTTGAACTGGAACATTGTGTATTTTAAGATATATAATCTTCACTGTTTGGGTATTATTATTTTCTTCATTTTTTCACACATTGCTGAAGTATTTTGATAAATTACAGGCATGGTTTCTAGGCAAAGTGATTCAATGATTGCGACAGCACTTTCAGTTGCATCTTAATTTGAATCGCTGCTTCATATTTTGTTTTTGTTTATTACAACAGTAATGGTAACCCAGTGGAAATGAGACACTCTTTTTCCTGTCAGGAATCTCCACTGCATGATTCTTTCTCCTTTATAAAGGATGGTTTGTAGGCCCATCATGTCTATGCTGTAGCCAGGTTTCACTGCTTTTTTTTTTTTTTTTTTTGGTTGGTTTTAAGATCATTTAGCAGCATCCACTCCTCAGTTTATGTCTTATTTTACAGTCTCTAATATGAAAAGCATCTTACCATTTCCTGTGTACTCATCTGCAGGTTTTCCTGGTCTTCATTCTTTTAAAAATTCCAGTAATCTGGATAGAAATAATTTGCATAAATTGTATTTCATTTTATGACTTAGGCATGAAAAATGTTCCAATAATGATACTTGGAATTAAACAGAAGCTGTGGGGCTAGGGTAATTAATTTTATTTAATGATGTGAACCATTAGAACAGCAGGATAAAATAGACTAGTAATTTGGAATATATGATAGTTATGAAAATAAAAACAAAACCAATTTATTGCATATCTTACAACAAGCAGGTAAGAACATTAAAACTACATTAAAACTCAAAAGATTAATATGGTACATACAGCCTGTTAATCCTTTCAACTCTCTTCACTTTGTCTTTAGGGCCTGCTGATAGACCTCCTCTTCTTCTGATTGCAAGCTCTGAAACAATTGAGGTTTTATATCTTAATGGAAGCAAAATGTCTGCACGAACCCCTGTAAAAGGATCTGCAGTGTTGACGTTGGATTACAGCTACAGGGAGGACACAGTCTGTTGGATTCAATCCAGAGATCTCTCAAGTCAGCTGAAGTGTTCCAAGATAACCAAAGCTGGGAAGTTAACAGAGGAGTGGATAATAAACATTGCTCAGTACCTTCACAGTAAGTGTTTGACAATGTTTTAGCAAAACAGTGGTGTCTGTCTCAGCAAACTGCTGCAGGAACCTTCGGAAGGATTTTGGGGTTTGCTGTTGAAAACAGTCTGAACACATTAAATATTGCAACTCACCTAGAGGCACTTTTATGTTCCTCACTCATATATTCAGTGTGAGCTTCAATATTTACACCTATGAAAAAGGTTTTTAAGATGTGCATTTTTATAGACTGACTGGAATGTATGGAAGTTACAAAACCAGCAGTGCAGTGGAAGAAGAAATGTGAAATGCTTCCTTTTGTCTGGCAAAATAGTGCTGCACAACACTTGGGAGTGGTTCTTTGCCAGTGGGACAATATTAACAGTGAAATAGGCACATCTTTAGCACAACTACCACCGGTATGTTAGTTCCTGAAAATACCAGAATATTTCCTGTCTTAGTGGAAACAAATTGCTGCCTTTTTTTTTTTTTTTCTGGTTAAGGAAATACATTTAAAAATGCATAAACCCATCTCACACTGAATTAGACTTTGCATTACAACGTTATTCCTCAGTCAGCTTTTCAATTTGTGGAATGTTGTTATCTTCTGAAGGAGGTGTTCATCCATAGACACATTAGTGTGAACAGACTGCTAAACAGTGTGCAGTCAAAAAAATTGCAGTTTTCTTCATCTTTCACAGATGTCCCCAGATCAGCTTAGAAACCACAGCACTGAGGTGTTTAATGGTGGTGCTAATAACAGACTCCTAAAAACTCAAGACCAGAGCCTAAGCTCTGGACCTGAGCTTTTGAAAAATCCTTTTCAGGAGAGATGTGCATCAAAGAATAGCTCTCAACAGATCTCAAACCCTCTGACCACTCAGTTCAGGAATATTCAAATCCCAAATTTTATTACAACTCTTAAAGGTGCGTTTCAAAGCAATAATTTCTTCACAGAGATTTTGCTTTGGACTATCAGGATAGCTTTTGTAAGATACAGTTATTTCTGCAGAGTAAGGCTTTTTTATAGTTTCTTATTTTTATATTTACTAGAACAAGAAATTAAATTTTAAAAGCTCTCGAAAAATAGTGTGTGGGTTTTGTTTTTTCATTCACCACTCATTGTGACTATTCTATTTTTAGAGAACACTCTCATCCTAGGCATAAAGTATATTTGTTTGAGGTTTGTTTGTTTTATTTTTTATTTTATTATTATTCCTATTTTATTGAGGTTTCTTTTTTAATGTTGTATTTTAGAGGGTTTTTCATACTTTAGATATCTAAGTACCATAAAGATCATGGTGGTAGCATTTGATTATGCTTTTTAAATTCACTCTGCAATTGATATTTTGTTTTCCTTTTAGTCAGAACAATCAAATTAAGTACAGTCCTTGGCAAAATGTGTTTTGTATTGAACTGGATGTGTGTCTGTTCGGTCACTTGTCTTTATCATCAGAGTGGACCTGAGCACTATGTTTTGGAGTCTTTCACCAGTTGTGTCCTGTGTTCCTCTCTCCCTCTTCTCTGTGTGTGAAGAGAACTGATAATCTCTGTGGTGTTCAGATCTGCATTAGTGCACCTGTTTGTAAAATCGGGGCTGTATGATGGGTTTGGAATTAACACAGTGCCTGGAATTAATGAGCTGCTCATTTTTCATAGTGCTAGCACACAGCAATCTGTGGTCTCTAATATTTTTTTTCTGAAACTTCATGGTAATAGTTCAATCTTATTTAGATAAAGAACAGTAATTCCCATGGACATGAACCAACTGCAGAGACTTGGTCCAATTTCCTCTTTGATTTTGATTTGGGAAATAGTGCTTGGAGACTTAAAAAACTCTGCCTGGAGCCAGGTTTGGAGCTCTGACTGACAGAATCCAGCAGATTTAGCTGTGGGGGTGTATTTCCCAAACACACACATCCACAGACACTTTTCTTGTGTTCCTGCAGCGGAGTAACATCAATTCCCGTGGTCTGGGCATGACTCCTCAGAGGGAAAGGCAGCATGAAACCTGCTTTTGTCCTGCTCTGACCCATAGCTCTGCACTGCATGGTCTCTGCAGGTTCAGTGGGGTATTGGAGGCATGATGTTATATTTGCCTGCACATGTCTTATAGGTCCTTCTGTGGCTACTGCAAAATTGAGTTTTAATTTTGAATTCTTCCTTTTCTCCCCTCCACCTTGTATTACCCATCAGGTCGTTTCTGCCATTTCTCTTCAACATACAGCAATACATCTGGTGAGGCAAATTAATTCACTTGAACTCTTTGTCAAGGATTTCAGCCTGAGCGTTTTCAAGTGTAATTGCACTCCCTGGCAGCTCAAGCCAAATAAATGGTCATGGCCATGGGGTTATTCACATAAAATTGCACATTCTGGTCTTAACAGGAAGCTTTTTTGTGTTTGTGTGACTAGAAAAAGGATATTCTTAAAAGTATTAGGAAGAAAATAATAGAAAAAGTTTTCTTAGCAGTGTTTGTGTTAATTGTCATTAATTTTCTTTTATCCCACTCTTCTAATCTGTTCTCTTTGTTAGTGTGAAAAAATCCCCATCTTATCTACATATGACACAAAAAGTGGTAGAAAAGTCAGTTATACAAAGTGATTGGAACTGCTTGAAGTGGATTTATTCGAAGTGTTTTCTTCAGTGAAGGCAAGTAAGTCTTGTAGTTAGGAACAAAGAATATAGATCATCTTTTAAGATGAAAGACTACATTTAGGAAAGCAGGGACTATGAAAATTACTTCATTTTTATGACAGGTCATACAGCACTAGCTCCAGGTAGTGAGTGTAAGCTTTGGATCCGCAGAAGAAAGGAAATTACAGTCCTTTAGTTTCTAGCATTCTCCCTCAAAAGACAGTCCAATCTGACTTCATTTTGGTGTGTGTCCCAGATGGGCAGAATCAGAATCCTCTGAAGCACAGTGTAACTTGCTCTGTGTGTGGATGTTATTCTGGAGAGGCTGTGGAGAGGCTGATCCTACACTCGGGTGATGCTTCCTGTGGGAAAACAGGGTGCAAATCCAGTGATGGCATTCCTTGTGTTTATTTATTAAGCTAGTTTCAGGCTTGTATGATTTATTCTCTCATGAATAGGGTTTGTTTGATAGGTTTACCCTTTTAAATAAGGATAAGTTTCTGTAGGCACAGTAGTATCAGAACAGGCATTTGTGTCTTAGCCAAGACCAGGCATTGGCAGGTTGTTTCATCTTTGTCTTTTTAAGACCTAGAAATTTTTGGAAGAGAAGCTGGAAAACTTCCTCTTGGAATGATTTATGCAGACAATGTCAAATAGGCTTTCAGAGAAGTTTTTCCTATAAGTAGGCTGGTGCAACCACTGCCCATAGTAAGGGACATGCTCCTTGACACTTACCAGCTAGCTCACAGTCCATTTCCAGTTAGTACAGAGAGACTTTCAGGAACAATCATTTATTTAAAGTAATATCTCTTGGTCCAGACTAGCAAAAATTCTTTTTAGTGGCATGAATGTGGAAAATCTCTCACAATTTTCTGCCCTGCCAAAGCCATGATGTGCAATTTTATATTAGCACCTCTGTGTGTTGAAGCTGAGGATTGGCAAGAGCAGCATCTTCTGGGTGACAGAATCTCCTTCTCCCTCATTTTAAAAGGCATTTTGTGTCCTCATCATTACTAATACCAAGCACCTCACATGCTGTCTCCAAACAAGCACTGGGCAGCACAGCCTGGATTTTAGCTGCTATTCTGCTACAGAATATAACAAAATCTCTTCTGGGATGATGCTTCAGAGCATGATATTTTCTGCTTGGCTGGTATTAGTTTCAGGTTCCCTTGGCACTCAGTTATCTCAGTACACCAGTACCAATCCTGCAGGGCTTGTGTTTAACTTTGCCACCTGTGTTTTATACCCACAGACAGTCGATCATACCTCACCTGGGAAGGCACACAGGCTTTTCTCTTGGCAGGTGTGTTTGGACAGGACTGATCTGGATGAAAAGAAACATTTTGCTGCTTCTGTGGTAATTCAGTTTTAACCTGCCAAGGCTGGGAACAGGTGATGGACATGGGGAGGTGGCAGATCCCAATGTGAGAGGTATTTGCCCCTCTACCTGTGGAACCCAACACCTTCTACTTGACCTCCTGGTCACAAGCCAAACATGACTTTATGGCTCTCCCATTTTTTGGATGTGATTGCTGTGAAGACCATCAGGCAGGGAGCCCAGAGGATTTGGCCAGTATCCAACAGTGTCTGTTTGGTTACATTATTGGGTTTTTTTCTCTGGTTTTGGTCCCCCTGATTGCTCCTTCAGCCCCTGACCTAAAACCACTTCTTAGTAGTGACTATGCACAACTATTAGTGCTGTGTTCAGAATACTGCAGCCATTTCCCTTGGCATTGATAAGGCTCAGTCACTGAAGGAAACACTAAGCACTGGAGATGGTGCTCCTTTCAGCTTTCCTGTGAATTCCTGTGAGTATTCATGGTAATCAAGCAAAGTTTGGCTCACTCAGGAGGAGAAAAACTGTGAAGATCTGGGGGAAAGTGTTTATTCCTACATACAATCTGCCCCAACGTGTCTCCAGACAGGCACTAAAAGCTGTCATACAGTTGTAGAATGTGATTTTGCTTTTTTTCTTCAGTGATAGACAGCCCACAAGGCTGGAGGATGCACAGGATTGAGAAGGCTTTGAGTCAAAGGTCATTTATACCTCATAGGGTGCTTTAGTAGTGTTCAGAGCATCTCATACAGTAATGGGGGCAAACAGGAGATGGGAAGAGTGTCCTAAGGAAATATCACATCATACTTGTCCTATATGTGGCATCCACTTGGCTAATTAGCCCTGGATGATCTCATATTGATGTTCTTGAACTTCTGGGAAGACTGCACAAGTGCTGTTTTTGGAATAGTGACCTGACTTTCTTTGTTCAAAGGTGGGCTTTTTGGGGATATTTTTTTGGTTTTGTTTGCTTGTCTGTTTTTTGCTTTTTGGTGGGATTTCTTTGAGTATCAATATCTCACTCTTAAGTCCTTTAAACAGAGGCATCATTGAATATACACAACTAAGATGCTTTCCTCGTGAATTTATTCAGCTTGAATTTCCCTTCTCCTTTTACTGTCCAGTCACTCAGTCTCCTGAGGTCCTGAAGTTCTTCAAAACTGACCTTCCTCATTACTATTCTTTTTTTTTTTAATATTGGACCTTGCCACCTTATTATTCATGTCATCTTCCAGCTGACTTGTGAATGTTATCTCACATGGGTTCCAGCACAGACCACTGCTGTAGAGCTTGGTGATGCTCAACAGGGAAGCAGGTTTGAGCCACATTTTAGGTAGTTCCATGGGTCCATCACTGTCATTTATGCAAGGCTTCATCTTTCCTCAGTCCTCCCTCGTGTCTTCCTCAGTGTCTGTTGGGATTTGCACATGTACCCCTGTTTATATTTTATTTTAATTTTCATGTGCTTTTAGGTATTCTGGCCACAAGTCCAAATCTTTAGTTGGATGATACTCCATGACACGTGAAATGCTTTCTTTACATCTGTCCGTACTTTTGTTCTTCATTCTGGTGTACCTGAACTTACAGAACTTTTGTTCCAGTATTTGACACAGTCTCAATGAGGTGCTTTCCTAGTGCACTATGGACTTTTATTTAGTGCAGGAGATAGCACTGTCTGATAAGTGTCCCTTTAGGTATAGGTTTTTTCTCCCCTGTAATGACAAGTCTCCTTTGAAGTCTCAGGCTGCACAGAAGCTTCCTTTTATCAGGGGTTTCTCCCTTTAGCTTCTGGCTACTCTGTTCTGATTATTGACTATACACAACCTTTTTGATGATTATCAGGTTTACTAGAAGAGCAAGGGTAGCTCAGGTCTCTTCATTCAACCTTTCTGGTCCACCAAGCACTAGCAGTTGGATCTCATCCTTTGACCATGGTGCATATTGCAAACCCATTATCCTTTTTATTGAATAAAATTCATATAGTCAGGTCTGTATCTCAATGCTTGATGGTGTTTGCATGAAAGTTAAGATGTAATCTGCATAGCAGAAATCCTAAGAGGACCTTCCACTTACTAGGTTGTTCTAAGTATTAGTTGGGAAGTATCTGTCTGGTTTTGGTGCATCTTTTGGGTACAGACTATTCCATTTGACTTGAGGACTGTGCTACTGGCTTAATAGCATTGCTGTAACATTTCATTATGTCACTATGAGGCACAAGCTGCAGCGACAGATACTCTGAATTGGTGACATTTCCCTCCAAAGTTAGGTTACCTGCACTTAATCCCCTTTGACACAAGAGCTATTTATTAACTGCTTGCTAATTGCCACAAATGGATTTTTTCAGTCGTTCAAAGATGTAATACCACTATTTTTCGAGCTTTGTTACTCATCCAGCTTCCACAATTGATCTTGCATTGACACTGGTCAAAGCCCTGCCTCTGTCTTCTGTTCTTAGCAAAGCTGGTGTGCTGTCTGTTTTCTTTATATCTACTTTTCAATGGTTGTGCCCTGGACAGTTAATTCTCAAACTGAGTACAGAAAATAAAAAGCCTTATCTCAATGGTATTTCTCAGTGCAAATTTTTTTTCTGTTTTCTTTTTTTTTTCCTCTTCTCTATCTCAAAGGCTCTGCTTGGGATAGTCTCCTGAATGCTGTCTCTGCAAAGAGACAAATATTCTCAATGCTGAATTGTCATATTCCCCTTTTCCTGTTTTTTCAGCTTCCTAACTGACCATTTTTGGACTTCCATCTTAATTAGCTTCATTATTGTCCTAAAGTGGGACATGACTGTATCTTTTTGTGTCTCCTTTACATCCCAACCCCTACTTGGTATAAAAGCTCGTGCACCAGGGAGGAAATCCAAGAACAAGGAAGAAAAATCCCACAGAAGCAGAAAGGTTTTGCTAATAAGAGCAGGACTTTCTGTCATAGTGTCAGTAGCCATGTAAATTTATCTTTACCAGGGAGAATGCTGAGGGACTCTTCCTCTCTGTCAAATTGAATTATTATGCTGCTTGTGAAACAGTAACATTTGTATTTTATTAACAGGGTTTTGAAGATAGAATGAAATAATTGTGGGGGCTATAAAGATGTAATGTATAGATAACTAGGTTGCTGCAAATATAAACCATACAGTTTTGTAGTGAATATTTTACAAAAGCATTTTTATCCCTGGATGCAACAATAATGAAATAGAAGTAAAAACGAAGCCAAACCAAACAAAACCAAAAACCTCATGGTATTTTTTTCTTTATGAAGTGTGGAATTAAGTATTGCATGTTTCATGGGATTAGACACACATTTTTCCCATAAACCTTTGACATCCATATGCACTGTGTTGGGTTCATTTTGGTTTTTACTTGGTAGGCACTGCAACTATTCTTTCTGATATGATTTTCACAAAAACTGAACTTGTTCTGCTTCTGTAAATCCACTGTGGACTTCAGTAAGAGGCAAATGTCCAGGGAGACAGAGACATTTGCATAGCACAGCCTTCTCAGAGATCAGGAGAGATGCTCCCTCAATCCTCTGATTCCAGCACTGGTTGAGTAGGTTTTTTTTTTGGCTGATAAAACCAGAAAGTTCTTTTCTTTGTGCTGCAAGTGAAACAAGAACAGAATCGTGTTGTCTTTTACAACCAAAATTTCTGCTCCTTTCTGATCCCACTCAGGATTTACAGCAATTAAGAGTCCTCTAATGGGTTTGCTGCAGTTTTTGGGCTCCTGACAGGACCTCAGCATTCCCAGGAACTTGTCTTCCAAGGAAGAGGTGTATAAGAGATATATAGGAGACATACAGTTGTAACCTGCTCATTTCAGTAAAGTTATTTATAAATTTGAGGCTTCAGGTGCACACTCTTAGAAAGTGTCTTCAATGGCAATAAAATATCTGAGTAATATTTCAGTATTAGGTACCATCAGCTAATTATTTATGCATGATCTTTTCTCACTTTCTACTGGTACTTTATTATTGTCTTTATAAATTTCACACTTTTTATGGTTTAGCTAGTGGTTATCTTAAGTGGAGGCACATCTCTGTAAATTCATGGCACACAGGATGTTAACCAAGTTTGTTTCATTTAGACTAATTGACAGAAAATCTGTCAAATACTTCCAATTATTAACTTAATAATGCAAATATTTCATTCAGACTTCAGACTTTTTTTTTACATAATGCACTTTGTATTGTGTCATTAAAGTCAGTTCTTCTGCCTCCTGAAGACTTTCCCTGAGACAAAGGTCAACATTGCAGAAAACTTCAAAAAGACTCTGTCTGCTTTGAAAGTACTTTTGGAACGAAGGGGACTTAAAAACTATAAAATCCAAAATACGGTTTGTTTACATCCAGCATCATAACTGGTACCATGCTCGGATATAAAAAATGAAGCACTTGAGCAATTACAGACCAAAGTCCATCCCAGACAGAGATTTGTCCGTGGCTAAAGCCATAAGGGAACAGTATGTTTTCAGCAATGAGCCTGAACAGTGTTAGGGATGCACTGAGCTGTCTCTGCTACAGATCTGAGTCTCCAGGGCATCAGTGAAGTTACCCATCAGGAATTTGCAGTATTTGCAAGGACTGAATCACACATACTGCCTGCTTTTGGGAAGCAGCAGGAAGAAAAAAATCTACTTGCATAACTTATGCATTTAAAAGAGTGATAGACTATAAACACAAATATTGCGAGTTGTGATCAGGTTTGTGGTCTCTGCTAATTGCTGTGTTTTGCAACTCATATTTTGATCTAATGCTTTGTACTACTGCAGGGAAGAGGGTAAATAAATATCATGCTTTTCAGAAATGAATGAGAAATTGCTCTTATCAAAGTGAATCTGAAATCAGGAGCTATGTATCTGATAAAATGAAAACCTTGAGCTCTTGGCTGGTCTGCTTCCTGCACTCACCATAGCCTGGGTATTTCTGTGCTGGACTGGAGTCTATGATAGAGACACACCAAAAACTTTGTGTGTATCAGGATAAAACAAAGGGCTTGTTCTTAACTTGGTACTTTATCAGGAGCCCCTACAAAAAGAGGAATTGCATGTTTGCAAAAGCTGATAAAACTGTGATTATTATTTACACTGTGGTGGGCATGACAAACTAAAACAACCATCTGATTTGGGGGTTTAATATAGGATCAGTGTCTTCAGTTTTTAACTTCTTTGTTTGGCAGAAGCAATGACTGGCTCAACAAGAATCATCTCCAGTTCATAGGAATATTATTGTGTTCTCAATTCACATAATTGTGGATTTCTACTAAGAATGAAGTGAATTTGATTTAGAATTTTCTTTTGACTGAAGCTTTAGAGTAGAATTTGAAATGATGGAAACCTTATGGATCATGTCAGAACTAAGAAATAAATAAAATCTTTTTCAGTATTTGCCGGTTGAGTTGAATAAAATAAAACCTTAGGTTTGCTTTAAAATTTTTAAGTTTGGTTTGAGTGAAGCACTTATTCAAAAACTGAAAAATTGCATGTACCCAATGTTTTAACCTGGGAAAATCACTTCTGCTAAAGCCAGACTTCAGCTATATAAATTTCTTCATTCTGGAAAAAAGTGTTTGAATCATTGTAAGCAATTGGATGAGAAGGACAGAATATGCAGAAAGATTGATCTGCTTTTCAAAGCTGACACCCTCTGTTTTAGCAACATGTGACCAAACAGCTCCCATTTGATGTGCTGGGTTTGACATTCAGCGTGGCAGTTCTGAGCTGATGGTAAAGTTTGGATGGTCTTTGCACGTGTAATCACATAACATTCCTGTCACACTGTGTAAGCAAAAATAATGAGCTGACTGAGGAGCTTGTGGTGTATGTGCCACAATTTGCAGTTCCAGGGACTCTCGCTCTTTTTGGCACTTTTGGATTTGTTTCCATGTTGTTGCTATTGTGCTTAAGTATATGATTCCATTTTAAAATTTGTATTATTTTTATATTTTTATATTTATATATAAGGAGATAAGTATAATGTGTTTTAAAAGATTAGTGCCCTTTTTCTTCTAGTTATGAGTATACTGAAAATACTTATTTTCCTTTTAAGACTCTTGGAGAATATATTGTTTAGTCATTGAGTCTGTACAACTGGTTGCACAATTCAGATTTGTTTTAAACAGTGCTAACCACTGCATTAGCTTCAGAAACAAACCCATGGGGAAAAGGCAACTCAAAAGGAAGCAGTGAGAAAACATTTTATAATAGTCTGTGAATGCTCTGTAATCCATGTTCTATGTCCTAAAAAAAATGTGCACAGTTTGAGTTTTTGTAGTGTTTGTTTGTTTGTTGGGTTTTTTTATTATTTTTTCTTTTGGAAACATATACTTGGAGAGACAATTAGTCTTTCATAAAGACAAAAAATATTATAGGCAGAAATTATTGCTGTGAGGAGGACAAGAGCAGGCCTTGCAGAGGGGACCTGGAGGAGGGTGTAATGCACATTCAGGTGTTTGTTCTGAACTTCTTTGGAAGTGTTGGGATAAATTCTTCTCACTGTTTACATGAAGGAGTGGTGATTTAGGAATAAAGGCAATATGCTGCTAGTCAGGAGACCACTGTTTTCCCTGAGATTTACAGGATGTCATGTAGCAAGTAATCTTTTCCCCTCTAAATGTAGAATAACAATATTTCCACGTGTCATAGGGTTGTTGTGAGGTTTAAAACCTTAAATGCTAAAATGATGGAGGATACACAGTGTAGGAGTGATCCACAAGCACAAGGTACCCAGGTATTCTGTGGTTGACAAGAGGTGGGATTATGGCCTCATATCTTCCTGAAGTGGCCAGTTTTGGAAAGGGCTGGAAGGTTTCTGAAAGCAAAGGTCAAGTTCTGCAAATATAACCTCATTGAGTGTGAGCCATATTTCTGGAAGCAACAGCTATTTGAGTGATTTATGAGGCTTGTAATGGAATCTATGATGCTGTTCTGTTTTAAGGTAGTGCTTGGGTAGACCAATAGCAGCAGCATAGTGATGATGATAGAAATAAATAAACAACAACAACAAAAAAGCAGTGTTCTGATGTCTGGTTCAAAATGGATAGAAAAATAATTTATGCATAAATCTAAAGCCATGTTTTATTTTCATTTCTTTCATTACTGGAAAAAAGCAAGAAAAAAAATCTTTATTTTTCTTTTTTTTTTTTTTTTAAAGTGCATCAATGGTGCCAACATTTTAAATTTGGGCAGTTTTCTGCTTCGTTGGTTGGGTCACATAAACAAAAATTTCAGCCTTCTCCTCAAAGTTTACTATTTTGATATTAAAAAGATGTAATAAATGGATGGAAAAAAAGAAAAGGACAGAGAGGATGAAAGGGAGGACGAGGCAGTGATTATATAGTATGTACTTGTTGCAGTCACTTGTTCATAGATAGGAAGGAGTTTATTTGTTTGTTTTGCTCAAACTATAAAATGAAGCAAATTACTTTTGTAGGTGCTCTATAGTGGTTTCAGTGCCTTGCAGAAGTTGCAGCATGTTGATGGCATCAGGTGGTGGCAATGATTCCTCTAACAGAGGGAAGGGAAAAGATCAAGGAAACAGCTTAATGTCCCTAATATAAGAAGCAATTTCTTTTTCTCTCCTTAACAACCCTAAAAAAGAGACTATCTCATCTAGTAGGTACATGATGTGGTTTTATTTCTGAGATATTATGTGGAACAATGAGGTGTATGTTTGCTAAATGTGCAGGTTGTGTTTTTTATTATTGAAGTTATTTTTAAATTTTCTTGTATTCTCCAAGTTGTCATTCTCAAGATGGATTTAAATTGGACTTAGTATGCAGATTCTAATTATATTATAAGCAAGTTCAATATATTTTAGCAATGTGAGTTGTTTTTTTGAGCGTTGTTTGGTTGTTTGGTTGTTTTTGAAAATTTAACGTCTTCTCCTTTTCCCCTAATATCTTTGAGATGAAGACAAACACTTTTGTTCCCAATGTGAAAATGTCTGTATAACAGAATAAATACTCTGTGGCCAGTATTATCTTCTGATTAAAACTGAATGTAATAATGCCCTTTGGGGAAACGAAACAGATTGATTTATAGCACTAGGTGCTGTCATGTCCTGCATATTCCTATTGTCTAGACCACATATTCCTAATAGCAACTAGAGTGGGCTCCAAATGAAATTATCCTACAAAATTATGACTTGCATTTTACCTACAGGAAGCTACAGCATGCTCTGGATCCCCTGAATGACAAATGTAACTTTCTACAAAACATGTGCAGTATGAGTTTCCTTTTTTTTCCTCAACCCATTCTTTAGGAGTTGTCAAAGATAATTCACTTCTACATTATCCCCTGAAAAACACCATTAAAACACCATTGCTTACCTCTGCCATTAAACTGTTCAAAATTTCTCTGGAAGTCATTTTCCTTAAGTACTTTATATTGTGAAGGTAACTCTATTTATTGGCATATCTTTAAAACTGTAATAATCTACTGCTTAGCATCTTGACAGGAAAGCCTTTAAGTGACCTTCTTTTTTGTGAGATGATGGTTTATGGAGTTCATAATCCATGCAGGGGGCAGTTCTAGGGAGGTGGGAGGTTGCACACTTTTGGGTTTGCTGGAAGGTGGTTAAATGAGGGAAGTGTCACAGCCTAATGCTGCCATGTGCAGCTCTCTTAGGCCACGTGCTTGATGGGATGCCTATTGTGGCTGAATTATGCTTTAATTTTAACAGTGGGTGACTTAACTGCTTTGAAGTAAATAACTGGGTTTGATTTACAGTCTCTGCAGATTTATAAGAAGCTTTTGAATGTGCAGTTAAAAAAAAATTCTAATGTTATAGCTATGCACCTCTATAAATCTGTCTTTATTGTTCAGCGTGTGCGTGGCTACTGGGACCCCATTACAAGTTTACAATCACTGGGCAATGTGCTTGAAGCTCAGTAATGTAGAAATTAGGAATGTTATGGTTTTCAACTATTCTTACTTGTTTTTGACATGAGAGTGATGTAAGAAAATTCACTCTCTATAAAACTTAACAGTCAGGATTGAAAGATAGGGCCATTTTTAGGGACCTTATTTCATTGTTTCAGATTTTTCCTTGCTCATTTAAGCTGTTGGCTTCACAACCAGATCTGTGACCCAAGACCCAGTAACAGAAAACTTCATTCATCTTATCCATTCCAGAAACATGATGCATTTTGTGATAGAATCATTCTATAACACAAGTAAAACAAGAAATATGCTAAAGAATCTAGGAGCAGAATTTGCCACCCTGCTGTAAAGTTCCAGGGAAAGACACAAGCAGACCTGGGGTCCACCATCATCACATTTCCTCTGAGTGCTCTGTGAACAGAGAGGTTTGTTAGAAGAGGAAAATGTGGG
>JAWWLV010000183.1:4684042-4699223 GCA_035041135.1 Platyrinchus mystaceus
AGCTTCTCTGGGCAACCTGAGCCAGTGTTTTGCCACCCTCATTTTAAAAAGCTTCTTACTTATATCTATATTTTGAACTAAGCAATACATTTCCATGGTGATCTGCTGGACTGCTAAAGAGGCCCCAAAACTGGTGTCTGTGGCCTTTCCTTGTGATTAGTGCTCAGATAGTAATTCACAGCTCTGAGGACTGACAGGGAGCTTGTAGGACAGACCATGTCACGGCCCTCACGGCGTCCTTTGAAAGATGCAGAACTGCTCATTTTAAAAACTCCTCAGGTGTAGGAAGCTTCAGGCCTTGGATCTTCCCTATGAGTGGGGCTGCACCCAGTAGAAGGATAAAAGTCTTATTTTAAACAGAGTAAGAAGTGTTCATATAGAATAAATCATAGATTCATAGAATCACAGAATGGTTTGGGTTGGAAGGGACCTTAAAGCTCATTTCATTCCAACTCCCTGCCATGGGCAGGGACAACTTTCACTAGACCAAGTTGCTCCCAGCCCTGTCTAACCTGGCCTTGAACACTTTCAGGGATGGGGCAGTCACAGCTTCTTTGGAACCTGTGCCAGGGCCTCACCAAAACCCAAGGGTGTTCTCTGTACCTGGTTGGAAGCCAAAGTCCTGGATCTCTGAGTGACAGAATAGACCACATCTCTGAGAGACTCGGTGTCTTTGTGAGCTATCAGGATGCTTTCATTAATTGTTCATAATACTTAGATTAGGTTCATAGTTTTTGAAAATTCTTCAGCTTGGGGAGGCTGCTTTTGTCTCAGTGTTCACATTCATAGGTTTTTAACACAGTATCTCCTAATGTGCTGTGGGGTTGGAAGAAAGCCAACGATATTTTTGTCAGTAACCTAATTTGTTGAAATTTAAATTATGTTACTCAGCAAAAAAGAGGAAAATCTTTCTTTTCTTTTGAGGAACCTGAAGTCTGGATGCTTTAAATTGCTTATTTAAATTTAGTATGTCTTAGGTTCTGCACTATACTTTTAAGAAACCATATCTGAGAAGGCTGATTTAATTCAGAGGAATCAGATATTCGAGGATGAGTCACTTGAAAAAGATGGATGGGTATTTTTCATTTGATTTTTCATTTTTCAACACATGCAATAATCACTCCCGACATGGCTGTTAAAAGTTTAGACAACAGTGTATCTAACTTATTGAATGGTGACATCTTTAATAAAAATCATAGTTTGTAAATGGCGTTGCAGACATAATTATGGCAAATTGCTGTCAGCAGAAGGGACAGAGAAATCTACGCCAGCTTAAGTTTCCCAAGCCACAGTGTCGGTGTAAGGTTGTCTGGGCTGCTAATTAGGAACATTACTCTCAGAAGAGGCACAGCAAAGCAGTGCTGCAAGAAGATTTCACAGCCTGTCATTTATGTGTGTTTTAACTACTATTTACCTGATCTCACTGGATACTGGAGAAAAAGAAAGGTTTGCTGCTCCTGGTCTTGTTCATAACTTGGCTTTTCACTCATGGGGAGGCAAAAAGTCTATCTCCTATTACTGTTGTTCTTTGTCATAAAATTTATTCCTTTATAAATAGATAGTTTTATCTTCTTTTTGTTCTAAATAAATAGTAAATTAAACTAAGTCTGGTTACACCTGGTACTAATATTACTTCTCTACCTTATGCAGTTCACAAAGACTCATCTGCTAAAATCCCAGCTTTCAGTCAAAAAATTAAAGCAGCTTCCTAGTAATTGAGAGGTAAAATGGATATATGTGGAAAAAAAGAGAAACCCTGAAGATTGAGAAAATATTGGGAAGATGTCTCAAGTATCTTGGCCTATTTTTTATGTTATCTCACTTTTTATCATTTTGGCTTCCAGATATACATCTCTACATATCTACATATCTACATATATATATATATATATACACACACAGAGATATGTATATATTTTAACCTTTGTTTCATTCTCACCCTCTTTTGACTCATCAGGAAGCACTTGACCAACCCTCTGTGTTGCACCCTCACTGGGGACTGTGCTGACACCTTCCATGTGAGAGGATGCTCACTGCAGGAATGTTAAGTTTTATTTCAACTTCTCCAAAGCATTAATTCCCCAAGCATATGGACAGCATTCCAAACAGCTGTTTCACCCTCCTCAAAATCACCCACTTTCTAGAAAATAAATTAAACAAGTGGCTCTTTGCAGATCTGTGATAGCACTGAGCTGCTCTTTGCAAAGTGGAAAGATACACCTGCCAGTTTTTAAACCACTGCCCCTTCTCTCACCTCCCTTAAGCAAGCCCAGAATGAAATTCCTCTCTGGAAGTTTGGATTGTTACACTTATTCAGAAGAGATATGTGTGGGTTATGGAAGAAAAAGCAGTCAATCAAAATAATCAAAATAATTCTTCCTTTAAGATAATTTTTTTTCAAAAGAAAAAAACAAGCCTTTTTTGTGAAAAAGAAATATTATTTGTAAGCATTTTCTAATGTATGTTAAAAATATACATTTATTTGGGGAAAATGCAAACAAATATATATATATTTATATATGTAAGTATACATAAAGGACATGTATTGATAGGACAAGGGGTGATGGCCTTAGATTGGAACAAGATGATTTTTAACCCTTCCAACCCAAACCATTCTAAGAGTCTATGATAATAAATATTATAAAATAATTAATATAATATATAATAATATAATACAATAGATATAATATAATATGATGCAGATATAATATAATGCAAATAGATATAATGCAGATATTTTATATATATAATCAATATAAACTGTGCTGAAAGAGAAAGGATGATACATGGTTCTAATTTTCCATACTAACTTGCAGTGAAATGGTCACACACACCTTGAGTCTTGACTAAATTTCCATTTCAATCATGTTCAGAACAAGGAAAGTTTTAATATATAAGGCAGTAGAAGTTAAGTTCTTTCCTTCAAAATAGTGAGATATTGTCTGTCTCTTTCATTAACCAGAAGCACACAGAGAATGCACCAAGCACTTTTAATTTTAATTATATTTCATCCAAAATCATTCACTCAGAAGTTTCTCAAAAAGACCTCAGCAACTCCTATGAACTCCACTGAGTAGTTTGCTTAGATCAGTTAAAAAACCAAGAATGTTTATATTGAAGTGTATAACTGGAAAAAGCTTATTAATTTTTGTTTCTAGTCTTTCTTCAACATGTGGGAAAAATGAAATCTGTTAACATAATACTGGTTTTAATAGATGATACATGTGCAGAATGCTCAGTTACAACAGTAATATAAATACAAGAACATGTCACTGCTTTTCCCTCTCTTCTGCTCTCTGAAGTCTTGTGCAAGTCTTGATTTGAAATGGAAATAAATGTAGCAATTCTTACAGTACAAGATGTATGTTTGAAAATCAAAGTGAAGGAAGACAGTCATTCTCTACAGCTCTGGTTTGTATAAAATATGTTTTGGCCATAAGACATGTATTTCCAGTACCCTTTGAAGATTTAGCCACCCTCATATGAAATTGTTATTTTCTCTAGAGGTCTAATAATATTTGTGTGTGTAAAAGAAATAGGAAAAGTTTACTTCCAGCCATACTTTTGCTAGTGCCCATGGTCTACATAATGTCATTAACTGGAGTAGAATTTAAACTATATGATGTCTTAACTATTCTTTATGAAGTCCTTCAGAGGAAATCCTAGTTTTTAGAAAGTAATAAAGGAAGGATGATCACATTTGACAGAAATGCTCCAAGGAAACTGTTATTAATATAGGAAAGAACCCTCAAAATTTATAGAAGATTGCTCAGAATAAATATGTGTGGTGAAACATCTCTTTTTAGGAACTTCTGAAACTGTGTGAATGAAAGAAAAAAAGATTAATTACTTTAAAGATGTGAGTGGACCAGACATCTGCACATAGTGGGATTTATATATGAATTCAGAAATAGGCATGAAATTAATTCAGTAACTTCTTGAGTGCAAGAAGTTTATATATATATATATAAAGTCCCCAGTGCAACCAAATGCTTATCTCCATGGTATAGAGCACATGCAACTTGTGTGATAACTGGGGAGCCATTCACAGCAGCTTAAAGCACAGCTGCCAGCAAAACCATGGAGATTAAAATGTGATTCATAGCACTTGTTATCTGCTGAGTGGATTTTTCATGCAGAAGATAATCTGATGGGGGGAGTGGACTTGGACAATTCTTTATAAACTGCCCCTGTGATAAAGTGGATGTGCCCAATGCACTGCAGAGGGCATGGTAGGAAGAAGACAAAACCCAAACCCGATCAATGGTACCTACAATACACAAATGTGTGTTCAATGTCCAGGTTAATTACTAGATGACAGTGATGTACTGCCCCAGAAGGTCTATTTTTTAGAGAAGTGTTCTTTTCGTGGTAGGACATCTCTCTGAAGAAGTCTATTCTTCTGAAGAAAAGTAATGTGAATTAATGTATTGTTTCTTTCTGGAAACTCTGTGCCTAAGTCTTGAAACATGGCATGATTTGAAATGAGCAGCTTTACAAGGAATACAGTTGTAATGAGCCCAAGTCTCTCAAATAATCTGTGCTGCTGGGACCTCCATGCCCTTCCCAAAGGCATCCTGCTGGGAAAGGGAAATTGGGTAAATAAGTGTTAAGAGCTGCCAATGCTTTTTGACACAAAGGTTATGGTGTGGTATTGCTTTAGGATGTCTCACTTTTCCTGGACTGCTGAGCAATCTCAGTTTTAACTATTGGATGCAAATCCCTAATGTGATCTTGAATTAATTATTCTTGTTTTCCATTAAAAAACCCACCCTAATTCTTGTTTTCCATAAAAAAAACCCCTGTTTTGTGCAATTTCTTGCAATACGTTAATTAATAAATAAGGAAAGAATAGAGCAAACATTTTATAACTGTGAGTATTGTTATGTTAACAGATACAACAATCTGTGTGTGATATGCCTTTCATATCTATATCACATTTATCTAAAAATAGGTACTTTTCCCACACAGTAAGAAGAAAACAGCATCCTCCTCCAGCAGGCTGCTACTTAACCTTGCTCCTTTTCATCCACTTCCCAATGTACAGCAATCTTCTAGGGCTCTCATTGCAGAAATTTAATTACTAGTTTTATTTCTACAAATGTTTAAAAGTGAATCCCTTTTGCACCTTTCATTCTTTATAAATTATGTTTCCCTAAGTGCTTCTATTACATGGAAGCTTAATGTGCAATTTTCGAAAGTCTCACTGAATTGGTGAGCCATAAACTTTTCATTCCATGAATCCAACTTCAGAAAATGGTAAGCAGACACACTGAAAATGCTTAAACTCTTACTGATTTCCAGAGGCACAGAGTTTTGGTTTTGTTCACATCTTATGTTTTGTTTGGACAAGGAGACAAGGAAAAAAATCCAGGTTTGGCTCACTATTGTCTAAAATATATCAGTGCTCACACGTGTCTCTCGGTGCACCTGACATTGGCCTCCTTCTTGAGGTTGGGTGCTGGGATAAATGGAGCATCTCTTTATTCTGGCTCAGCAGGTCTTTGTAATAAAAGCTATCAGAAGGGAAAAGGCACAATATTCACTTTGAATTAAAAGGGAAATGAATAGTGGAAGGGTGGGAATTGAAGAGAGGAGAGACAGCAGTAACCTGTGTAATGGGGTGGCTGAGGTGGAATACACCTGGTATTCCTGGTATTTCCTTGAGTAAATTTGTTTACCTGCACTTTGAAGGACAAGTCTCCATGTCTGCCTTAAGTATTTAGCTGGTGCATGACTTATAAGCCCTTAGTTATTGTCAAAAACTTAATGTCTACAATTATTGCTCAGTCAAGTTTACTTTATATTCTCCAGTGCCACATTGATATGATGGGAGCAACAGATTTGTGTTGGATTGTGGGAAACAAACCTAAAAATTCCGCATCTGAGGGCTGATAGAAATACAGAAACTAAAAGTAAAAAAAACCCTACTGTGTGAGATGATAGTTTATCACATCTGGCTTCTCTCATCATGATAAAATCTTGAAACAAGAATCCTGTCAACAAGAATAGGAAGAAAAGGAATCTTAGTTAAATGAAATTGGTAAAGTTATGTTCTTTGCACTTCTTTATACTTTTGCTTACTGTAGCAGTACAACTGTGTATGGACAGGTCAGCTGACTTATAAGGAAAACACGGGATTTTTAAGTCATTTACAAAAAGTTTCTCCAGGATCCCACAAGGAAAAGAAATGACTATTTGAAACAGTTGGTTTGGTGGCTGAGAAGCTGCCACAGCATCCTGGGAAGGAAAACTCCATAGCTGTTAGTAAATATCTACATATAAGTATCCCACAGATGTTTACCTTGATGCTATTTATTGTGGTAGTTAAATCAGTAATCTGGTGGCATCCCCACAGTGTAACACACATCCTAGAACTCCAACTTCAGAACTTGTGTGGCTTCAGAGCTGCCTTCCCTCTGCAATCTTCTACCATCACCATTTCAGACTCCTATTTCACAGGTGCACCATCATTCAGTGATGTTGTTTCTAAATATGCCCTAAAAAAATGACAGTGACAAACTTTAAAATATTTAAGAGAACTCCAAACAAATGTGTGTCTGTCATGCCACTGAACTTGCAATCAGACTTCCATGCTTAAAAAGGAAAAATTCTCTCCAACCACTATTTGTGTATTGAGAATTGGTTTCCTTATAATATACCATCTAATGCATGTAAAACAGCTGGAGCTCTTTAAGTGAGCAGAGCATCTGCTCAGTGAAGCAGCTGGCAGCCAGTTATTTGTATTGCAATTGCACTCCTGAGCTTCTTTTTCTTTTTTTTCTTTTTTTTTTTCTCTTTTTTTGGCAGATGTACAGCAAATAGCAATCGACTGGATCACGGGGAATTTTTACTTTGTGGATCACGTCAGTGACAGGATCTTTGTCTGCAGCCAGAATGGGTCAGTGTGTGTCACCCTCATCGAGCTGGATCTGAGTAACCCCAAGGCCATAGCTGTTGATCCAACATCAGGGTAAGGTTACTTATCTGCATTAGCATTTATTTTACATGCTGCATGCTTGCCTCTGACTGAATACACTTTCTGTTTTGTTCAGGTGTTTCAAAACCTGTTTTTTCTCTGCTGTATTGAGTTACTTGCATAGTTGCTGTAATAAAACAATAAGGTGTAGTGAACTTGGAACAAATAGTTTACTATAATTGCAATATTAATTGCAACATGTGCCTTGTAACGTCTCAACATGGGATTCAATCTGAAAAATACAATTGTAACCCTACTTATTATAAGATTTGCTTTTGCCTTTGCTTTTCAGTAAATTGGGTTTCTAACTAGAGTATGTAGAAAAGGAACTTTTAAAGGATTTTTGTGCTGTATCCCCTCAGTTGCATGAATATTGAAAATGGGTTCAACAAGTTTATTTACAAAAAAAATAATGGAAGAATGTTTACTCTGCTTTAGAGGTCAGCTATAACAGTAAAATTACACTGTATTTGCTGTTTCTCTTCCATAGAAACATTTAACATCACTTGGGAATAAAACTTTGCTTTAAATGCAGGGTGCTAAAAGTTCGCCATTCTGTAACATCCACCAGCTGGGAAAGGTTTTCAAGTAAATGAAGTAAAAGCATAACTAAATAGGAATAGGAATAAGTGTAGGATCAAGTTAATTTAAAAACTAAATTTTGGTGAGGATTTTCAAGCTGGGATTTTATCTTGGTTTTATTAGTCAGTAAGTACTTTAGATTGAAATGCCTGGTGGAATATGTCCTAAGCTGCCATAAGCCCCTTCTCAATAAATACAAAAATATTTACTGTAGAACAGCTTGTCATCCATATGTGGACTTTTGTCACTCTTTATTTAAAGCCTGACTGAATATTAAGATGTATTATCACAATGACTTAAATTCTGACAGGAACAGCTTGCCTGTAAAGTTTACAAAGAAGTTTGGTGATGCAATTTGTGAGTAGAGCTGTATTTCTCTCTGCAGCAGATGGTAAGTTTGACTCGATCTGACTGCAGAGTTGTTTTAAAAGAAAAATAAAAATTCATGCAGAAATTGATTTTTCTGCAAGTTCTGGCCTGAAAGAATGTGAAGCTTTCAAATTTGCCAACAGCAGCCTCTTTTCTATATGTTTGCTTGTGCATTCTTAGCTGGATTTACTACATGAATCCGAAGCTTGTCATTAGCTAATCTTATCTGTCAGGGCTGGAGGAATTATATCCAAGCCTTTGGTGAGGAGGGATGGAACAGAAAACGAGAGGCTGTTTTCCTTCAATTGTTACCTGCTGGCTACAAACCATTCTTAGTCAGACAGTTGCCTTTTTCAGTGCCATATGTGAGAGGAATAGTGGCTATTTTAAGTAGATATAAGTGCTGGCCTGTAGGAAAGGCCAGGAGTGATTATGTTATTTTACAGTGTGATTATTCATAAGCAATATCCATTTATTTCATGGTGGAAACTATGGGTGGAAAATTTTCTCAGAATACATGGTTTGCATGTATTGCAGCAGTTATTTCATTACTGTTTTTATTAGCAGTTTTATTCATTATCTGATGGGTTGTTCTGTTAATCAAATATCTAACATACTGATAAGCTCCAACTTATATAAGTTCTGGTTTTTGTCTGGGTTTTTATACAGAATGCAAACAGAAAATCAAAAAGCATTCTAGCTATTTAAAAATGTTTTGATCCTTCTTTTTGTTGTTGTTGTTCTTTTTCTTGCTTTTTTTTTCCCTACTTTGGTTCTTTTGGTCTTTGATCTTTTTATTATTTCATATTGATAGCAGTTGAGACTAATTTTGGTTTTCAAAGTATTAGTGTGGCATTGCAGTTTGGGTAACTTGCTGGTTTTATTTCATCTAAAAAATCACAAAAGCATCCATACTAAAAAAATATTGCAAGCTGAGCTCTGAATGAGTTGTTTGAAAGTGTGTGTGCAGCAGATTCTTAAGGAAGTTATGTTTATAGTGAAAGCATACTATTATATACCCGTTTTTTTGATAGGGTGGTTGTGTTTAAATATGAAGCCCAGGTTGTTCTGGGAGATTTTATCTCCTGCAAGAATTCAATATTAAGGTATTAAAGGTAAGATATTTGCTCCTGTCACATATAATGCTGTCCTGGTATGTTCAGTGTCCTTGATGTTCTTCTACAAGCTGAAGTTGTGCTTTCACAGAGGAGACCATCTCCTATATTAAGAAATTCAGAATGTCATCACAAGCCCTTCTGTCTGTGATAAACTTCCTGTAGTAACACAACACAGGGTCAAGCCCTGCTATTCTTGCATGTTCATGTTTGTGCTGTTTGTGTTTAGTTGTTTTGTGAACCAGAAATTCTGATTTTATCCATAAAACAACTAAAGCAGTGATGGAAAATGTCTTCATTCCAAATGATTCCCCTCATAGCACTCAGGAATATATATTTTTGAATGTTGTTAATTTTACATCTCTGTGCCTTCAAGTTTTGATTGATGTTTGGTGCTGATGGTTTTATATATTCTTCTATGAGCTTACAATGGAACTCGAGCTACTAAGCTTCTTTCATAGCACACAGTGAATGAAAGAACTTTTGCTGTTCTTCTAAAACTGAACTTGAAATTGAGAAAAGAAAGACTCTGATATTCACACAGCTCTTGCAGAAGCAAGTTTGTTATGTGTCTAATCTAAGTATGTTACTTTGGTAGGATTTCAACACTTTTATCAACCTGAACCTTGTTTGATGTTTTGATTATTCCAGACTATGTCTAATAGATACCCACCAGAAAAATCCCCCCCTCTACCAAAAAACTTACCCAGTTAGAGGTTTTGCAGTCCTGATAATCTGTTACATCACCTAATTTTAAGTTCAGACTAGCACAGTGTAAGTATCAGACCTGTGTTATGGAGACCATAACCAGGGGCAAAGGATGTGTTTTCACTGATTACTGTGAGTTCTTCAGAGCCCAGACTTGGCAGTGAAACATGGGTTGAAGAAAAAGCTAGAACAAGGTTAGTAGGAAATAAAGTGGCAATCAGAAACAGAGAGGGAGAATAAATAGTTTTGCAATAATGTTTTATCTATCAAACTCCTTTGAAGTAAGATGTTTGGCTCCATAAGTCTGCAGTTCATAGTTTTGATAAATTTTAATATGGGACTTCTTGTCTTCAGTGGTCAAGAAACAGAAGTGATTGCTTTTGCTGGTCCTTGAAATTGCTGTAAAATTGATGATGGTGCTTATGACTGTCACATGAAACAAATATGAGCTGAGATAGAATGAGTTTATCTCTAGCTAAGGTCTTCAGCAGGTCTGCTGTACTCATGGGGAATGGCTTTTTAAAGGATTCCAGCTAGTTTGGAAACCAGTGTGCATATTCATGAGACTTTGATCACTGCACATCGATGATAGGGAAGGTAACACATTTAAAACTCACAAGAGGATAGATCAGATTTAGGTTCTCTCTCAGCTCTGCCACAACCAGGTAAATATCTATACACAAAGCATTTTATTTTTTTTATGACTCTGCATCTTCTTATATTTAATAGGAAGCATAAAATAGCTCAAGCTATCTGATAGTTGAATGCATTCAGGAACATTAGGAATTAATATTGTAGAATGCAGTTCTAACTGTATACATCTACATATTTATGCTGTAAATATGTCTACTTAATTACCTTCAGTGTTCAAGGTAAATTGTCACCTTCCACTGCACCACAATGGCAATGGAGAATGTATGGCAACATTTTACAAAGGAAAAATGCCTTGGAGTAGGGGAATACTGCAGTTCCCTCCCAACAGGAACACTTGCAATGTTGAGTCCTGATTGTACTGCTTAGATATTTAATATACATGGAGCAATATAAATACCAGAATCTTTTAATTTCTCCTCAAATCCATTTTCTGTTTTCTTTAGTAATGCCAGAAAATGGGAAAAGGCAGGAACAGAGGATAGGGCTGCAGCCTCAGGGCTACTGCTGGTTCCAGAAACCAGCAACTTGTACTGATGGCTCTGATGCTATTTTGGATGCTGATCATAATTTTTACTATATTTCACAGGCTTATGGAACGAGATGAACTTTAAGGAGAACGTTTGAAATGCAGAGGGTATTGATCTATCACCCACTTACAAAACTTTCCAAACATAAGGAGATGTGTGGATAAAGGGCACATAGGGTGAGATTACAAGAGGATGTGCAGATCAAAGCTGGTGTGTGGAAGGATATGTGGAGCAGTGTGGAGCAGTACTGGGAGTGAGGAAATGGGTTAGACACCTCCTACCTGAACCTCTATAGAGTTATCAGAGAATCCCAGAATGGTTTGGGTTGGAAGAGACTTTAAAGATCACCTCATTCCAAACCCCTGTCCGTGGGCAGGGACACCTTCCACTAGACCAGGTTGCTCCAAGCCCTGTCCAACCTGGCCTTGGACACTTTCAAGGATGGTGCAGCCACATCTGCCCAGGACAACCTGTGCCAGGTCCTCACTGTCCTCACAGGGAAGAATTTCTTCCCAATATCCAGCAGCTCCATGTCTGGCTTGTGCTGAGGACCCCAGAGCTGGGCACAGCACTGCAGGTGGGGTCTCACCAGAGCAGAGCAGTGGGGCAGAATCACCTCCCTTGACCTCCTGGCCACGCTCCTTTTGATGCAGCACAGGACATATTTGGCTTTCTGGACTGTCAGTTCAGTATAAAAACAAGGTGTATTGAGGGGGGGGAAGAGGATGAGGAAGAGAAGAGTTGGAGGGGATGTCCAATTAGAACCCGAAGTCATTGAAACTTGTAACTCCCATTTAAAAGTTATATTAGTAATAAAGGAGAGAAAAGGCTGCTTTACAAAAGAGATTTGTAAAAGGAGCAAGCTCACATTTTAATACTGCAACAGTGTGTGTCATGTAAATATTTGAATAAATCTTTTAATCGGCTTTTCCTTCTGCTGTGGTGTAGAAATAAAAAAAAAAAAATCCACAAGCTCTGCTTATTTCTTTCACACAACATTTGTAAATGCATACAAGAAGAGATTGTGATATTATGATGATGTTTGAAGAACAACAGCTATTAATGTGTCATGGTGTTATTTAGCATTTCTTGGTAATGTTAATAAGTCAGGAAAAAAACAACTGCACAACAGTGAAAAAATTTAATCTGTTGCATTTTAAGTCTATAATAGCAATCAGTTGATACCTTTGTGATTCACAAAGAGGAACAAGGGAAATGGGAGGAGAATTAACAGCTTAAGTTTTCCACTTCATCATCTCAAGAATTTGTTCTGAGGAAAAAATATGAAAGTATTATGCCATTAACTCCTCTTGGATTCTAAGGATTCTAAGCACAGATTTTTCTAAGGCTCAAGTGAAAGCCACAGTATGAAAATAATAATGACAATTAAAAATACATAAGTATATTTTTGAAACACAGTGGGGGAAATTTGCCTCAGTCAAAAATTTCAGAAAATAGGAGGAAGGAAGGGGTAAGACAACATTTTGAAGTGCAGCCTTTCCTACAACAACAGAGCAACAGCTTTAAAATGCCATACTGCAGAGATCTAGGAAAAAAAATAATTATAAGAAACAGTTGTTTCTGGACTTTAAATATTTTCTTTTTAGTTTTAAATTTATTCTGCTTCTGAAATAATTCTGGTAGAGGTAAGAGGAAGAAGTTGGGGGTTGGTTGTGTCATCCAGAGCAATTAGCTGCTATTGCAAATGTTCACACTCAAACTGTGTGTGATTGCCCTCATGGGATGTTTGCATTTATTGGACAGATCAAAATGTAATGTAAGGTCCACTAAGCAGTTTGCACTAAAAAGCCAAGGGAATGGGAAAAGTTTTATACATTATTGAATGAAAAGTTTCCTTACTAGAGAGCCATACATAGGAGGTAGTGCCTGGGGTATGGAAAAGTCCTCCCAGAGGATGGAAAACAGCCCTTAACAGGTCAAAGAGATGGAAGATATAAATAGAAGGAGTTTTGGGCTGACAATTCAAGCTGTTTGGTATCGTGGGAAGACATGTAAGCCAGTAAGAGCTATCCTACTTGATGGGATTTTAGACCAAAACATGGACAAAGTATCTGATGGAATGTTTGATGGGGCAGAACCCATGGCCAACCCTGAAATTCTGTATTACAAACCCCACAATAGCCAGGAGAGAGCAAGTCAGCTGGTGAGAGGGTGAAGAGAGGCCTTTCCAAATCAACGTTGTTGAAAATAATTGCTTTTTTCTTATTTTCTGTACCTGTGTCTTTCAAAAAATCAAATCATAAATGCACTTTATTTTAGACACAATAAGTAGAGTTTGCATTCATCTTATGTTTACCTTGAGTTAAGTATGACATAAGGTGAATGGAGGGGCAAGAAAACACACTTGCAGAGTAAAACAGGGTCTTCCAGTGTCCCATTTAGCCTGACTAGTGAAGGGGTCCCCGTGTCTGGGCTTTGGAAGGATGTGGCCTTTTGCTTCATGCCTTTTCTGAGACAGGAACTGGAGAGGGCTCATGATGCCCCAGGGGTTGCTCTGGTAGGCAGAGGGAAAGACAAAAGTCTTCAGCCTGACCTGGCAGAATGCCCTGACAGTGTGATAATTGGCAACTGGATTTTGAGTGATTTCTTGGACAAGGAAAAGGGAGAAAAAGTCAAAGAACCTGATATCAATGAAGAGATGAAGTTTCTTTCAGGGGAGGAAGAGTAGAAATTCAAAAAGCAGGTGAGGTCAAACCAGTATATATTTTTGTTTATTTGCTTCATTGTTATTGGGACAGGGGAGTTTTTCAAGATACAAATAAAACATCTGCACTTATGGTCTGCTGCCTTTTTTATTCTCTTTTTACTCTCCCGTCTCTGAGCTTTTATAGCAGCTACCAGGCTTGGGAGAGATCTCTGAGTCTTAAAACTTTTTTTTTTTCCCTCTTAGATTAGTCACCATTTTCTGCTGATCAAAGAGGAGAGTTATAATCATTAAAGCTCACTTTTAAACAGCAAAATCATTAGTATTTTAATAACATGCCATTATTAAAAGAGCTCAGCTCCTTTTCTTGTCACAAAGATTTTCAAAGAGCTGTAAGATATATACAAGATCCACTCACTTCTAGAAAGTTTTAAAGATGACCTGAAAAAGAATCTTCATTATATAAAAAAAAAAACACACAAAGAAAAAAAAACACCAAAAAAGCCCCCAAAACTTTGTAGTAACTAATCATAATATGAAAGTTTTCATTAAGAATTCAGATTTAGTTCTTCATCCTCCCCCTCCACAACCTCTTTTCAGGCTGTGAACAGTTGGAGATGGTCTAACAGTGGAGCCAAAATGAGATGAGAGAAGAAAAGATACTTAATCAGACCAAAGAAAAAAAAATGCTTCTCTTTGTTATTATCCCTTTTAGCTTAAATGCTTATGAAACATTTATGGAAAAAGATATTTTGACTGATCTCAAATTTTAGAAAACTGCTTCCAGTTCTGTGCATTTCCAGTTTTTAACTTTTAATTGTTTTAACTAAGCTGAGGCATAAAACTCTGTCCCCTTTACATTTCCCCCTGGATCTTATCTCCTTTGGAACTTCTATTCTGGTGCAGCAGCACAGGTTTGCTCACTAGGAAACCTTGTGGCTGCTGCTCGTGATAAGAAAAAGGAACAAGGGGTAATGTCACCTGCTCTCCCAAAATAGGGTGATATGACTTTGCATTCATGTGCAAACAGAAAATAGAATAAATAATGGTTCTTTTCTTCAATGAACTAAAAAATAAATAAATAAAATTTGATTTATGAACATGGAAAGATAGGAGCTTGTATGAAAAAGTCAGCTAATTGTTCTGAAAAGTATTCAGACAAAACTGAAAGAATCAAAATATCAAGCATGTGACATAACTGCATAAAAGGGAAGTAATTAAGTTGGTCAGGTTACTGGTTTGGTTCAAAATTATAATTATAATCAAAACAATAAAAATAAAATAAACTTAGGTTTGGTACATGCATGTTCTCAAGTAATTATGTGAGTGCATTTGGTATTGTGCATGCAGTTTTATTAATCAAATATCACTGAAATTAATAATTCATGACTAAAATTAACATCCAATCTTCTGCATATGCTTGAAAGTGGACTGTATTTGTTGCCCAAAACAAGTTGCAGCCAACAAAGAGCAGGTACTAAATAGCAACAACAAGCTGTGAATGGGAAAGGATGTATCTTTCCAGTGATCATAACCTTTTTGGAAAGAGCTGGCAGAGTGAACACTGGCAGTGTCATTGGAA
>JAWWLV010000183.1:4716161-4729537 GCA_035041135.1 Platyrinchus mystaceus
GATAGATAGATAGATAGATAGATAGATAGATAGATAGATAGATAGATAGATAGATAGATAGATAGATGATAGATAGAATCTTGCCCACTATTTCCCTGAAATACTATTTATTTTGTTATTGCACAACTTGGTGAAATTTTCCCATGGCTGGTTGTTTTATGGGTTGTTTGGGGGAGACAGGGAGCTCTAGTTTTTAATTTTTTGTTTGTTTGTTTTCTTTCAGCTAATCCCTTCATATTTTCTGTAAACAAAGATATTGCATAATTTTGTGCTAACACATTTTACCGACTACTTTAAAAAAATTACATAAATGGTGTGTTTGGAGCAGAAGTGGATGCTGTGCCTCTGGATCAGCTGGCAGCCTCTTTAATCCCACAATTCCCAGGTTGTTTCCTGCAGTCTCTAATTTAATTCATTATTTATGTTCACAATTCTGTAACAGCCGAGTGTATTATGGCTTTTCTATAAAGTACTTTGTCATGCCAGGTTTTCACTGTTCTTGAAATGACACAAACTTCATGTGGAAAACAGCAGCAGATAATTCAGTAAATAAGGATTATTGGAATGATCCACTCAAATGAAATGGGAAATTTGAAACCAATAACTGACATAAATAAATAGACGCATATTTATCACTCTGAGCATAAAAATACAAAACCCCCATTAATTTACTGTTACACTCCTGTCAGTATCTGCTTATTATTATATACTGCCATGTATATAGAATCTTTGTTGTCTTTGTATTCTTCATGGCGTTCAGTAAAACTCCGAGGAAAAGTTTATGAAAATAGTTGCTAACTAGAGCAGAAAGCAGGAATTTTTTTTTTTACAATTATTTGTATAACTTCTTAGTAGAAATATAATAAGTAATGTGGCAGGTCATTGATGGGCTCTCAGTTGTGGAACCTTTGGGAGTCAAATTGAAATCCTTCTGTTGTTTATGTAATTGTGCTTCAAATCAGCATTCACTGGGTTTAAATCTATTATTATTATTTAAATATATACAATTTTTTAGCAGCTCCATATTAGATCTAATGACTATGTACTAATTAGTAGTGGTATTATGAATAATTCTGCCTTCCCACTAGGACTAGCTGCTGCAAATTACAGGTTAAGAGATCAAGAATAGAGTAACAACAGCAAAAACACAAGAGTGTTTTGTGGTGGAATGCAAACAATTTTGTTGTCACTTAACCGAAATTGAGTTCTTTTTTGTAAGGCCTTAAGAAAAAATATCATGAAGATTTAAAGAGTCTTTGATCTCAGAAGAGATAAACTAATGTAAATACAATACGTCCAACCCAGTTTCAAATATTACAATTCTGTATAAATCAAGCTTTGCTTTTTCTTTCTATTAACTTGTTAATTTGTTTTTTGTGATCTTTGTTTCAGATAAGACTTTTGTTTTAGTTTTTTTTTATTTTATTTTATTCAATTTGTAAGTATGATTTTGGGGAGAAAATTACTTGTTAAGTTGGCAGAATGGGAAAGCAGAACTGCCTGTTTTTGCTCACTTACTGTCAAATGCCAAGGTGAGTCATGGCAACAAATAATTCACTTGTTGCTGACATTAAATAATGCTCCATTTAGGAATTTGTATCAGGGAGATTAGAGGCTCTCAGTCCTGCATAAAGATGGGCCATTACTGAGCCTGACATGGACCAGAAGTATCCAAACCAGTCTCTCCAGCAGAAAATGTTTGATCAGAAACTCAAGAATTTATTACCTTACCCCCCCCAAAAAAAACAACCAAAACCCCCCCCCCACCAAAAACATTAAAGAATAGAGATTTCTAAACAGGAACATGGCAGTGCTGGATGAGAATCTTGGATTTATTTCATTTTGTGAGGTTGTTATAGTTTGGGTAAATACATTTTTTTTGGTGAGCCCTGAATACCTTCTTGTTGCTGTTCACAACTGGAATCATCAATTAGATTGGAATAATTCCTTAACCTGCAAAGTTCACTGTTTCATCCCAAAAAGAAGCTGAGATACAGATCAGCTCTGTTGCCGCCAAGTACAGGCTGTCTATTTTCTGTTCTGCACTGTGATAAATAGCCATTTGCACCATTTAAACCAGCTTAAAGATTTATTGAGTTAGTAGTGTTTGCTGGTGTAGATCAAATATTAAATATTTTTGCTCCCCTTTGGGATGAGGTGAGATTATTAGCATGTATAGATTTGCTTTAAAGTATATTTTTTATATAAATTAAAATAAATATATATTTAAATATAAAATTCAAGTGTACTTTTTTGTCAAACATCAGATGTCATCTTCATCTTTGATGTCATTGATTTTAATTAATGACTTAAATCTAATCCAAGAGCTTTGAGAGCGGGGCATTGAAGAACATACCAGCAGAGTCCCTTCTCACAGCATCCTCAATATGACTTTCCTTAACTGCAGCAAAAAGAAATACTCAGATGAGAAAGCAAGAATAAACCATCATACAGTAGTGTTCCCACAGCAAACCTGTCAGCTTCCAGCAGTGTACAATATTGTGATTTCCAGAGTTTGAACTATCATTGCATTTAATAGCCACTGATATATTCTTCTGTGAATTTGCTGGAAAGAAAAAAAATCCCCATCCTTGCTGTTGACTGCTAACTCATCATGACTTTAAATCTTCAGTTTTCAGGGTCTGAAGCCTTTGGGATCTTTAGTCCAAGTTTAATCCTAGCCTTTCTGCAGGTCTGCCTGTGAAGGAGCCCTGAGATTCCTAAAACGTGCAAACTGTGGGTTTTTGATTAACTTAATGTAATCCTATATAATGATGATTATTGTAGCATTTTCTGTATAAGATGGATGAGACAGGTTCTCAAATGCCAGCTATTACTGACATTTAATCTGGTATAGGTCATCAAATACCAAGGCGCAAGAACTGTTTTAATTTATTTTTCACATTAATAATAAATTTAAAATAAATGAATATTGCAAAAATGCTCTCCTTTTTTTCATTCCCCATCACTAAACAGAAAAAGTTGGTTGACAGAAATCACGTAGTTGAAGACAAAGCATTCTGTGTTGTGATCGATGCTGGCGGTGTAGAAAACATGATTTTAAATCTGTGATAAACTGAGTGGGTCCATTTTTCGCATTTCATGGTGCCAAACGGTCCATCCAACAGTCATTTCTCAAAGTGGGTTGAAAGGGCTAAAGTCTCAAACTCTGGGAAAGAAAAGCCACTGGAGAAGTGGGATTGTGTTTGGGAAATGATGACAGTCATTTTTAGACAACGAGTTACCACTACTGCTGTCCTGATTTTTAAACCTACCAAGATCCAGACTGATTTCCTGTTAGACTAAAACAATTAATGAAAACTTCCCTCCTCCTCTCCTGAAAAAAAAAAAATCCTATTTTAAAAAGTAATTTTTAATATGGTTGCTCTTCAGCTACAAGAAAAGGTTATTTATTAAGTGGAAGAAGCCATAGAGTCTGACTGCATATAATGTCCTGTGAAAATTAAATAGCTTCAGGAAAAGTGATGCATTTATTTTTTTCTGTGAAAGGGTTTCAGTACAACACTAAGGAAGTCTTTGAAAATAAGTCTATGAATATGTGTATTCTGCTATGTACTTGGGTTCATATAAAGATTATAAGAGGTCAAGTGGAACCATTTTGCTGTTCCAGAAATCATTCAATGCAGAAAAGTAAAAAAAATGACATTAGAAACACATATCTCTAATTGAGTTTGGAGGATAGTGTAGATGTCAGATCCTAAGTTGCCAATGAAGAAACAGAATTTTAATTTTCTGGAGCAAAATTATTTCAGTGCATGTTGTATATCTGATTAAATATATAGCAGTGGAAATTAACCATGAAATTCTCAGAAGTAAATATATAAGATAATCCCAGAACTGTATTCATCATCATGACTGATGACTCCAGTCTCAGAATTACAGATTCAAGTATATCCAACAAGGTTTGGATGTAAACACACATTTTATAATTATCTAAAAGTCTCTTAAATAATTTTGGGGTTGTATCTACTATCTTTAAAGTATTATAGAGACTTCTGGGTACTATTTGGATTTCAGATTAAAAGTCTTCTTAAATGGTGATATAAAACCATGTTACATGGCACTTTGTTTTTAAAAATGAGTTTTCTCAGTGGATCAACACATCAGTTTGGCACAGCTGGTTTGTGATAAAATGGGAATAATCAATGTTTCTTCATTCTTATTCTAACTGATGAGCTTGCAGTAACAAATGAGGAAATACACTTGCAGTCTGAAAGAAATTTACTTCCAGATTTCTGCATCTGATTCAAATCTGAATCCTTACATTTTCAGATGAATAGCAATAATCTGACAAATGAAATACTAATGCTCAGGGACCTTAATGAATCCAGGAATACATCTGCAATGTGTCTGTTATTTCAAACTGATGGTTATTAAAACTTTGCCCATAGTTATGCAAAAAAAAAAGTGACTGAAAAGTTAATATTTGATTTACTTACTAAAATTTTATATTGGGAATAAACTTACAAAATTCAAACAACATCCTTTTGTTGAGAAAATTACTTTGTGCACAAAATTACTCAAGATAATTGCATGATTTTAATGAAAAGAAATTGAATTGTATTTAGACAGAAAGCAGGTTAAGCAAGTATAAATTTGATATATGCTAAGGGAGGGAGTTTTTCAGGAGTTGCTGTAGTCTTGCTGTTGATGGGAGAAAAACACAGCAACTATTGTGATGAGAACAAGTGTAAGACAAACATTTTTTACATTTCCAAAACCTATGAATTGAATTTTCATTTCTCTGTGTGTTTGATTTATTGCTGTTATATTCCAGATGTGCATTTTTTTAGCGTGTCCAGACAGTCACACCTATTTATAAGCAGAACAAGAAAGAGAATGTGGTAGGGTTGATATGGATTTACTAAATGTTCACTCGTGAAGAAGTAGAGCATGTGTGAGAAAATTGCCATATATCTTACTATCCTATATAATTTCTGCAGCATCCAGAGGTGGTAGATGGGTGCACTGGAGAGGCATCTGCAATTCTCTCCCTGCTGAGAAAGCATTTGTGGGTGGCAAGGGGAGGAGACAAAATCTTTTAAGGTTACTATGAAATGTAAAACTTCATGTACATTTGATTGACATCTCTAGAACAAAAGAAAGTGAAGGCTTTAATCCCCTCAATAGTGGAAAGGATCAAACACGAAAAATAATAGGCAGGGTTTTTTTTTTTTGTTTGTTTTTTTGAAAGTGAAAAACAACAGGGTATAATCATAAGACTGTAATAAATCACAGTCCTGAATTATCAAATTACAGTCATTTTATAACATCTCTGAAAATTCATATTTCTGTGTCTGTAAGGAAATTATATCGTGGGGGTCCTGTTGATGGGAAACCGATTTAGCCTTATAGCAGCCACACTTCTCTAGGTGGACAGTTTTAGGAGGGAAAAAAAACTAATGACAACTTGTAGCTACTTTAGCAGTGAACCAGATTGGTTCTTTTTATAATCCATCCCCAAATTCACAGCTACTTTCCCTGTTTTCTGCTCACACTGCCATCCCCTTTGTTGCAAATAAGGAAACCTTTGTTTGAACTGGTGATTTCCCTGTAAAGAGAAGGATATTTCATTACAAATGTCCCCCCTAAGGCACTTGGGTTGAGCTTTTGCTGATTGTGCCTGTTATGCCACAAGCAGTGAGTCGAGCTTGGCTCTGCCTGGTGAGAATGACTTGTCTGACTGGGTTTTACTTTTCTCTGCAGCTCAACCCTCTGCTGCTTCCTGCATGGCACTAAATCTGCAACTCTGTGAGAGGAAACCATTATTATTTTACTCATTGCTAGGTTTCCAAAATACCAGGAACAGTTGGAACATGTGTCCTGCCTTACGCCACAGAAATCACGGCGGAACTTTAATAGAATTTCACTCCTATGCAGCACAAAAACATCCACCCAATGTTTCCTTCCAGTTTCAGTTACAAAAAATTAATGCATGTTGCTGGTGAGCCTTGTAGTTTCTAACCCCCTTAAAATAGTGTGGGTTTGCCAGGGGAAATTATCCTCAAGGTGATGGATGCTTTGTTTTGTTGGAAAGAGGCAGGGGGAAGGACTAACCCAAATGCCCAAATCCAATGGTATTTGTGTTCCTGCCCTCAGGAAAAATATCCCTTTGCCTCAAACCTGAGAATTGTTTTCAATGTGTGTGTGTTAGCAAGTAGTGCTCTTCAAGTACCTAAGATCTGCCTGGGATACTGAGGAACAGGGCTCGTTTACTACCAAAAATGGGCTGAGTCTGAGAGCAGCTGATTTCTTCTGCTTTAGATGTGGATGAAAAAGAAGATTACTGAACCCAGAAGTCACCCTAAATATCAACAGAGGGGAAAATGGTCCTGGACCATGCTACAAAGAATATTATTAATTGAATTTAATGTAAATTAAATCAAATCACACTTTTTTTTTTTATTAAATGTGGTAGAAATCAGATAGATGCAGTTCCCTTCTGAGAATCCAGTTAAGTAGAACACCCAATACCACAAGTTGGAATTTACAAGCAGAGCCCTACAGATGTTTTCACACAGTCCTTTGAATTAGGTATTTTGGCCACCTCCTCTGAAGAATGCTCCTTGTACCACAGTACCCATAAGTTTAGTTATCCTATTTATCCTATAGTGTATCTGTCTGGTGCCACTCAATGCCAATGATGTTTTAAACCAATTAAATTGCACACCATTCCTCTTAATTCCAATTCAGAGGTTTTTCCCACAACGTAATCCCTCTCTTAAATTAGAAAAAAGCCTCTTACTTTTTGTCACTTGCTCATTTGCAAGATCAACGAATTACCTCTAGCAGCTTTCTGTCTTGAAAATGATCCTTTCAGTGTAATTTTTGAAAATTAAATATTGTCCTTTCTACTCTTAGCTCCTGTTTTGGTATGCTAACAATTATTTTACTTTATTCTAGATAGATCTGGTCCACAGCTGTAACTTTGCCTCATAAAGATGCTTTTTCCTATAGGTACTTTACTAATTTACCTCCTATAATACTGCATTGCTGTTCTCTCTGCCCTGTGAACTGCCAAGCTCTCTGTCATTCTTCCCTTCAAAATCTGCCCCAGCGATTTCTACCCTGTGTGTCTCTTCCCTCTTATAAAGAGTAATGAGAGACTGAGGAGGGAAATAAAGAATAAAAAATAATAGTAATGGCACACAAATACACTAAACTGTGAAGCAAGCTGTGTGTCACAAAAAAAATCAAAAGCTGCCTCATGATACCTTATTGTTCCATACAAGGGTGATGGAATTTTTTTTGGCAAAGAGCTGCAGAATTGGGATTCTTTTCCCCCTAAACTCTGATTGTGCTATGCAGTGTTTGGCATCTAAGAAATTAAGTTTTCATTCATGCAAGAGCCGATATGTAGCTTTACTGGGAAAACATTTCTTTCTGAGTTAATTAAATAGGTGGGTTATGAATGTGATGACTGAAAGTTTGGAAAACGAAAGGAAGTGACAAGAGAGACATTTCTGAACAAAGCCAGTGGTGATAAGGGCATAAACAGTGGTTATAAAGGCAGCTGAACTAAGACAGTAACTATTGGGTCTGAAAGGAATTTTCTATTAAGGACAGATGTCTCTGTCAGGAAAGTACAGCAGGCCTTTTGAGGCTCTCCTTGTGTCTTTTTAGGGCTTTATAAGGAAGAAAAGATGAATCTGTGACCAGTGGTATGAGAGCAGGGAGGGGAAGTTCACAGTCACTTTTGTTTCATGACAGCATTCTTCTCCTCTGGAATTAGTGTTATTTGGTAACATGACTTTATTGCTATTTAGCCAGTGGGTTTGTCAGTGGGGATATTTTAAAATGTTAGAGAGTTGTCATTGCTCAGATGTGGAGGGAATAGTCCCTGTGTATTCCTAGTTGAAACCAAACTCTTTGGAAATCCTCCACCCATAACTTTTTAAGACTGAGTTGTTAAGTTATGAAATAGATTGTATTTCATAGACTGGAGAAAGTCAACTGAACCCTGGGAAATCAGCAGAAGGAGGAAGGTGTATGTAATAGCTGGTGAGAGATGAGTGTAAATCAGCAGCGTAATAGAGCTGTGAAAATAGCAAATGTCATCCAGTGAGGGCTGAATCTCCAGCTGGGACAGGGAAGTTGCTGTTCCATTGTGCAGACACAGGTGAACTCTGATCTGGAACAGTGCACCCAGTGCTGACAACTCTTGTTCAATAACTGACCTAAAATTGGGATAACTGCACAGAAGGGCAACATAAAGAGAATGTCTTATGAGATGAGAAAGACTGCCTTTCCTTGCTTATCCCTAACTGCGAGGTAGAGAGTAAGAGAATTTGATTGCCATCTAGAAATATCTCTAGAGGGGAAGACAGGTGAAAATAACTGTTTAAGCCAAAAAAAGTGTGCTGCAGAAATCTGTAGGAGTAATTTAACCTAGAAGGTATCATTGTTAGTTAATAAATGTAGATTCCTAACTGCTGGAACAACAATGAAACCATTCTGGAAGAGTCAAAACAGCTAAATACTTTTATGAATTTAAAAAGTTTGAAAAAGGAGTAGCACAGGATGCCTGCAAAGCACCAGGACTTGATGAAGAAGATGTTGATTAATTACAGGCAGAACACGGGGTCTGTGCAGTGTCAAAGAGCTTGGAGAATATTCAGAATTTCCACGCATGAAGAAGTCTGTAGCTTTCAAAAGATAACACGCCTTCATAAAATTCAATTTAGTGCCAAAATTTTTACTGTTATAGCAGCCTCAATTAGCCTCCTCTTTGGCAGTTTCAGGAAGTTAAGGTTGTGATGAACACAGCTCTCCCTGACCCTGTCAGAGCCCATCACTCAAGGTCAGTACTAGTGCATGGTGCTTGGGCTGCACAGGGACATGCACATGGTCAGTTCCTCTTGAAATTCCTCTGTGAATGGATAAAAGATTTCATTGCCCTCTGCTGAAAATGGAGAGGCAAATCCAGCATCATTCGTGAGCAGAAAAATTAGCCTAGAGCTGACATAAATACTGGTACAGTGCATCCTTGAGAGCTCCTGAGGCAAAGGAAATACAATGTAATTGTGGGTCCATTTCTTGTGTTAGAAACGCAATTCTGGTTTAAACCGCATTCTAAAAATCAGCATTAGTCTTTAAACACAGAACTACTTTTCAAGATTACACAGTAAAGCTTTTAATTTTCTTAATTTAATTTTCAGAACACTTTGATCATACAGCAGCGTTGAGGCAAATACTTTCTTGTTCTGCCTTTTACCTCTTCATTTAATTATAAAGTTTTATTGTTGTCACTCTCCAGGAGAAGAATAACAATTTTTAGAATAAAAGTAATTTCATTCATACATGAAGTCATGCTACTTTCTAACCACAAATGATGCAAATATAAAACAGATACTTAGAAAACAAAGACATGGGCCCCATCCCAGAAAGGTGGAGGAGTCTCTTAAATTAGATATTCTTAACTGGATCTATTTGTTATTGACAGACAAACATTTTATTTCTTGTCTGATCTGAAATGATAATCTTGTTGTAAAAGGCAAATGAGTGTTATTTCTGACTTGTATTTTAGTCTGTAGAAATGCTAAGTCTTTAATAAGAAACTCTGAGCACTAAATAAGGAGTCAGTCTGAAGTCAAACCTCAGGCCTTTGCTGGTTTTTTATGGATGTTTATTTGTATATCCATGTGTTTGTACTTATATATCCATGTGTGTGTGTGTGTGTGTGCCTGATCAGAGCAAACCCATTGGTTCTATGACTGCAAAATGAGCCTTATTTGAATTATTGAACCCTGAGATACAAAGTTGCATTAAATAACTTAAATCCCCAGATATACAGATTGTAGACTAGAGTACATCTAATATTTTAACAACTTATTTTCAATGTATTTGGTGTTGGCCTTGTCCCTGCTGATGAAATGCATACATACATAAATAAGTGTATATGCTTCTATATACACACAGGTTTTTTGGTGTTTTCATTCCAAATTCAACATTTCCTTTGCAGGCATGATTTTTGCTTTGCACATATTCTGTACTATGTGCATTTTGATTTATATAAACATGAATGTTAAGTGTGTGTTTTTAAAAGTATTCTAAAAGTACAGCTGGGATGCAGAATGACAATGAAGGACAAGACAGGAATTTGGGATTATTTTGATAAATAGAAATCCCTGTCAGGAATGGATTTATCCCTCAGGAATGTTACAGGTAAAGTTTATTCTGCCTCATGGCCTGGTGATGGACTATATGACCTTTCAAATTCTCCTCCAGCCCTATTTTATGATTCTGAGATCAATTTATTTTGGCATTTGACAGCTGCTGCACATAGACTATAGATGTTCTCCTGCCTTTAATACTTTTAATACATTTTTTTAATTCACAGATTTTGCACTTGAAACATTTTAGTTGCATATAAAATGTATTCTTATTTATTTTAAGATGGCAAAAATAAAGGATATGGGTTTCATTTGGCTGTTCAGCAAAGGTATTCTTTCCCACCTCAAACATGTTACAATGCTGAATTTTGATGAGTGGTTACAGGGCTCTAAATTAATGCCCTTTAACATAAAGATATCTCAAGGTTTATATGCAGCTGATCCAATGTTATTCCCATTAGTGTTAATAACTAGGAGATAATTCACTTCATTTGGAAAATGAAATCCTGATTCTTGAAGTAGTTTTAGTGACATTCAGCCTGGAATCAGATTATTCTTTACAGCATGTTAAAGTCATGGCAAGGTGGTCCTCAGCTTGCAAGTGTAATTTGTTCTCACAAATAGGTAATCTTGTTAAAATATTGTCAGGTTAATCAAAATTGATTTGCGTGTACTAAACCCAGTGAATGCTAATCAAGTATCGGGTTAGGAAGTTTTAGTAGCAATTTAAAGTCTTTGATAGTTTCCCATTTTTCTTGGATGGAATGACTGGATTTGTGGAAACATTTTAAAGCCTGAGCACTATTCCAGTGCTGGATACGAATGCACCACAGACTAAAGCATCTCATTTAGAAATACATTTTCAAAAGCCTGAGAATGTGGATCACTGTATTTGTTATACCTCATATGCAATGAATTGTTTTCCAAACCATGTGAGTGCTTTGTGGTTTTGCCACTGTTATTTGTTAACTTCTTTGCCATTTTTTACAAATAATGGTTAAAATTATATTTCAGATTATAATTGAAAGTATTACAGAGTGTATCTGTGGTGTAAGAAAATGCATTTAGAACTTCTGTACGTTCCATTTGAAAGGTAATTCTGTGTAATTATGAATTTGTCAGAAGACACGGTGATTTTTTTTAGTAATTATATGATTATCAATATGGGGTATGTGGGACACTGAAATGACAAAGAAGAGAAACTTCCTTTTTTGCAGAGACACCAGGAGCTTTGCACTCTGCTCACACCCTTTAAAACTTACAACATCTTATTTTCTTTCAACAGAAAGCTTTTCTTTACAGACTACGGGAATGCTGCCAAGGTGGAGAGATGTGACATGGATGGAATGAACAGGACGTGGATAGTAGACTCTAAAATTGAACAGCCTACTGCTCTTGCACTAGACCTCATCAATAAATATGTGTACTGGGTTGACATATATCTGGATAGTGTGGAAGTTGTTGACTATCAAGGGAGAAGGAGGCACACAATAATTAAAGGCAGACAAGTAGGTATTTATTTGCAAATTAGTAAAAAGTAACAATATTGATAAATAAACACATGTAATGCTAACCGCTACAGGAATCTAAGATCTTTTTTTCCCTTTAGTTCATATGTGTTAGATGTCAAAAGATACATCTGCATATTTTGTATTATTTGCAGTGTAGCCCATTTTGCAACCTGTGGACATGCTTCCCTGCAGTGTCTCATTAACAACGCACAATATAAGTCACACTCCCCATTGTAAAAGACTTCAGGAGGAAAAATGTGGGGTGATGGAAAGGTGCTGGGAAATAAATCATTAATGACAAGGTGTCCTTACCCCTTCAGGAGGGAGAGATTAACAGGCACAATAACATGAAAGAAATGGAACAGCAAAAGCCACTCACCCATTAAGACTAATCTGGATGCCCTTAATTCTTATTCTGTTGATGGCAATGGTGTTTTTTTCCAGCTGATCCAGATGTTCAGAGTCATATACACAATTGCTGAGACTGTATGAGTTTTTGAGCGGGACTATTTCAGTTTGGAGAGTGGGGTAGTAGGTAGCAAGGAAAGGAAGAATTCCCTAGCAGTTGTGAGGTTTCTGTAAATCCAGGGGAAATCAGCAAAGACCAAACTGTGCTGGTTGCTGCTTGGACTCCTAGAGCTGGAGTGGTTACCGTGTTTACATCTGCTTCTTCCTGAGGTTAATCAGGGTATGTAAAAACATGCAAACAGAATAAACACTTTGCCTTTTCTGCTGTCATTCTTTGCTTCCAAGTAATCACTGCTTGCCAACTGATTAGAATAACTGTCCCCTCAAAATAGGCAGAAAGTGTGACAAAAAGCGGTCAAGGTCTCTTGGCTAAACACCAAACATTTTCTTACTTTTTACCAAATTACTCCTAGTCCTTATCCTGTTCTGGAATAACAGGGTTGGGGTTTTTTCAGGTAAGGTTTTGGAATAGATACTTAAAAACGGGAAGTAATTTTCAGAACCAACTAATAAATACTTCTACAGGCTCGCAACAGAGTTGTACTGGTGTCATAGCAAAGATGCTTGTTTTTTTTTCTTCTTGCTGAAATTTTGATCAAATGAGGATCCTTTATCAAGTTCAGAGGGATTGTTTCTTCTCTAAGCTAGCTAAGAAAGGAGAATGAGATCTATGTCTTCTAATAAGGGTGAAGGGTGTTAAAAAGCTTGCCTCTCAATTAGTCAGTGCTGTCACAAAAGGCTTTCCACTCAAATGAAAGACTGGTAGTTTCATGAGGTTTTGTGCTGCTTTGCCATGATTGAGAATGACTCTTTCTCCAAGTTACTCCTCGTGACTCCAAGGAAACAGCAGACAAGAAAACTACTTGCAAGAAATTTTAGGGAATAAGGTTTCTTACATAAGTACAAGCAATTGTACACCAAAAGATGTGCTTTCCAAATGATATTGGCTTCTATGACTGATAACCTGGGTGGCTTTCAAAGGAACTATTCTTTGTAGCAAGCAATGTTTCCACTCATGTGTGAGATATCTGGAAAGCTTCCTGAGATGTGAAAAACAACAAATGCATAAAACAAATACAAATAATTAGGTCATTATAATATGCATTGGAAAAAAGAGTCACATAGTTTTAATAGTGTTAATATAAAAAAGCTCCCATGGGAGTTAAATTAGAAAGACTTAAACTGAGTGCAAATGGAAATAGGGTAGAAAGGATTATAATTCAGAGGAGAATTCTACAATTTGGTACAGATGCATCGCTATTTT
>JAWWLV010000183.1:4729637-4780111 GCA_035041135.1 Platyrinchus mystaceus
TGCAAATGGAAATAGGGTAGAAAGGATTATAATTCAGAGGAGAATTCTACAATTTGGTACAGATGCATCGCTATTTTCAAGGCTGTTTTCCATCTTACTATAATTGGGTTGAATTTCTGTTGGATCTTAATCAAACACTTTCATTGATCTCAATTATCATTTCTTTTCCTGGGTAAGGACAGAAAACAATGGCAAGATTTGACCAACTGGGGTGGTAATTTCTAGAATGGACTGAAATACTTGATGCACAATGGGGGGAGTTTTTTTGGTTGTTTTTTAGTGATGTTTCTCTGAATTTGTGAGTGAATGAGCTAAGTAAATACTTTGTGGTGAGCAATTCATTGATTAAAGTAGTAATATATTCAGCCTGTGAATATCTGAACATCTGCCAACAAATTCTCTTTAATTTGTTCAGCTTTCAAAATTGCCAATGAGATATTTTACACTTTCTAAATCTATAAATCAAGCACAACCTCTAGATTATTGAATAACTCATGTCTGAGCTGTGATTGTCTAACTAACTAATATTAGGTAATTTTTAATCAATGTGCCCAGACACATCACACATAAATACAATTTTAGAATTCACTTTTTGAGAAACAAGCTTATTCAAAGACACCAACACAAAAGGAACACAAAAATAGCTGATGGAATTTCTTTATTTCTTATGTATTCACTTAAGAAAATATTCAGCAGGTATATCTTGCATTATTTGCCTTGATTTGATTATAATTTCAAAAATAGATCAATTACGTCTATAAACTGTGTTTTAAAAATATCTATATTTACCATATTTATTAGTTAATGCTAGTTAATAGTACTTAATTTTCCTTAGTTAATGAACACTAGTTAATAGTAAAAGAAGCTGTTGAACCTAAAGTATGTTGGAGTTTTTAATTTAAAAGACATAAACTGAGGAACTGTAAGAGTAAATTAATTGGGATTGCTAGATAATTTTAATTTTCTGCCTTTCTTGTACAAAGCTTTTCTAATTATAAACTTCAGTCTATATGAATGTGAATTATATTGTAGTTTGTGTTTATAATCTACAAATATTTCCTGACATATTCAGAAAACCTTTTGTACAGTTTATCATGTACAATTCACAGTAATGTTTGATGTTTAGAAATCTTAGATATGTTTGAAATACTGAGCTAAAATAATTAAATAGTTTGTTTTTTCTTTTCCAGATTAGGCATTTGTGTGGTTTGGCAGTATTTGAAAACTATTTATATACAGTTAATTCAGATAACCTCAGCATTTTACGAATAAACAGATACAATGGCAGCGATGTTCAGGCTCTTGCTAGACTTGACAATGCTAAAGAGATCCGTGTGTACCAGAAAAGGACTCAAACTGCAGGTAAGCTCAAAATTTCTCTTTCTAGAACACATAAGACCAGATATTAAGTGGTTGTGTGGTTGAAGTTCTACCAGAAAAATGTATCAGAAGATGGAGTGAAAATTTGTCATTGTGGCAAAACTCTCTGTTACTTCTTCGTCTGCCCAGTTTTTTAAGTGCTTGCTGCCAGTTTGCCTCTCTAAACTCCTAAGAGCTCTTCCCTGAGGATTCAACACGGAGAACTGCCAGAGAGACATGGTTTGAATGTTGTGTGGCTCCACACTCACACCACCTCAAGAATTGAACACCTTCAGAATTGTTGGACATCCAGTGTTGTCCACACACTTGGGTCTCAGATCTCAGAGATTCTTGGTATATCTGGGTGTCCTTTTCAGACAAACTACAAACCTCCAGTGAGCACCTGTCTTTGGGGTTAACAAAAAAGCATAGAGATGTGCTCAATTAGACTCCCTAACATCCAGCCCAGCACTGGTGAGACAGGAAACTGCCGTCAAGGTTTCCTTGGTTTGGATAAATATCAGCTTTTCCACCTGTGAAAGAAATCTTCAGTTTTGTCTAGAATGAAAACCTTTTAATAATCCCAGAATTTTTGGTGAAGGAGCAATTTCTGAGGGCCATAGTCCTGTATGGCTGTAATCATGGCTCTGTTCTGCATGCAAAACAGCAGCGTGATTTGGGGGAACTTTGTGCAGAGATAGCAAGATCCAAACTGTTTGCAGCAATGCTTTATGAGAATTTTTTGATGTGACTGATAGCAATAAATCGTTGCCATGGCTGCTTAGACAGAAAAGCCAGCACATCAATTCTGGTGCTCAACATCGATGTTACTAAACAGAATGACTGCTTTTAGAGAAGTTTTTGAAGTGGGAACAAACTCAAAATTGCTTTAGAGTGGGTGAACTAATTTTCACCCTATTGCTGAGGGCATTGATTTGCAGATGTCAGTGTCTGAAGGAGGCTGCAAAGACTCTTTCCTTGCTGAAGGCCCCACTCTTGTGCTCCTGAGGGAGTCAGAGAGGTTGAGTAGAGGAGAGATGCGAGCACAGTGTAATCTTTTATTACATCCTGTGATTACTCTGCTTCTCTTGCCCTTTGTTCACTCTGCTACTTCTTTTGTTTTGAATGGACATGTTTGCTGCTTGTCAAGATTTGCTGTAAAGGCTGTCTCAGCTTGGTGGAGCTTCTGTCTACCTTTAACCATATCGACCTTAAACCACTCGATTGCTTCTTTAAAAAAAAAAAACAAAAAAACAAACAATTCAAAAGCTTGAGGGAAAGGAGAAAGAACTGGAAAAAAAAAATAAATTGAGTTAAAATAGTCTAGTCCCTTTTAGGCCAGCTTAGTAGGATAGCAAGGTAGATTTTGTTTTCTTGTCAGATTTGCCTTAAAGAGTTTTAAAAAAATTAATGTTGATATATTAGTCTGCTAATTTAGAACTGTGCATTTGAAAATATGAAATCAAGGGAAAGGAATTATTTGGCTTCTTTGGCTGGATTTGTGTCCCAGGTGTACAAATCTGCACCTCATCCCTGGAAGATTCAAGGCCAGGTTGATGGGGCTCTGAGCAACCTGATTTAGTGGAACATGTCCCTGCCCATGACAGGGAGTTGGAACGAGGTGGTGTTTCAAGTCCCTTCCAACCTAAACAATTCTATGATTCCATAAATATGGGGAAACGCTACAGGGCTTATTCTGGTCTTTAGTTTTGGCCAGGTAATTGCCCCAGAAAGGTGCTGTTTAATGGAGCTGAATGAAAGCAAACTGTGCTGGCATGGGGTGCACTCTGTCCTCAAAAAACCCCAACCAACCAAATGAACCAAATGAACACATAAAAAAAGGGAGAAGTGTCAGCTGCCCCAGGGAAGCCCTGCCCAGAAAATGCTGTGCAGGAGCTTATTCAGAGAGGGGTGATCACACAAAAGGATGGGTCTGGTTTGATAGCCATGAGATGGCCCTGGGGGTTACTTGTCTGACTTGGGTACCATCTTAAAAAAACACCTTCCTTTGTAGTTATATTCTGGGGAAAGATGTGTTGTGACACAAATACTGTTTTTCTTTCTTTCTAAACTTTCTACATGCTGATGCATATAATTATCTTGCTTTAAATGGATGTGAATAGTGCTGTTTTTCCCTTGCCACAGTCAAAAGCCACGCATGTGAGGTGGACCCATATGGAATGCCGGGGGGATGTTCACACATCTGTCTGCTCAGCAGCAGCTACAAAGCACGGACTTGTCGCTGCAGGACTGGCTTCATCCTGGGGAGTGATGGCAGGTCATGCAAAAGTATGTTGTTTAAATCAAAGAGTCTGCCAGCCATGAATATTCCAGGGTGTAGTTCTGGGTGTTCCTTAGCGTGCTTATCAATAGCAATGGAAATCACATGGGCTGCTTTGGGGTAATATTTGTTTTCAACATGTAGCTGACACTTTGTTCACATACTCCTTTCATTCCCTTAAAATTATTTGATTTGTCTTAGTTCACAGAAGTGACAGATTAAACCTGGGATGTTGTTCAAAGAACACTAAAAATTATCACAAGTTATGCATTAATCTGTCTTAGTCTTTATATATATGCCATGCATTTTCACAGCACACAGGTACTGGAATGCTGTTAAATAGTTTGTCACATCCAATTTCCAAACATGCAATCAACTTGTAAGGCAGAAGCAAACTGTTCACGTCAATAAGTCAAGCAAGGTTTTTCTCATAATCCTTTGAAAAGCAAATCTGATTTGTACAAGTATGAGTATACCTAACATTACATATACACAACCTGGTGGTCACCTACAGCCAACAGGAGGGCACTGAAAATTTTGGGGAATGCCTGTTTTTTATCCCATTTCTCAATCAAATGGTATTGATTTAGTTCAGGTGAAAGACATGCAGTTAGATACTCTGATGGATGCTGGTAGATGGAAATATTTGCCCTCAGTCAAACCTGATACAGTTTTCACTGGCAATTCATCAAAAAAAATGAGAAGAAGCAAAGAATTTTAAGAGGTATATTGGTAGAATTAAGCCTCTAAGGCTATTTATAAGTATCTTTAAAGAAAGAAAGTAACTTTACTAAGCTTCAGTTTTTGTAATTAACTTAATTTGTTAAATTGCAAGAAATCTCCTGAGAAACAGGAAATATTGGTATCCATGTTTTGTACCTCAGCATGGAAGAAAAATCTGAGTTGATTTGTTGTATTCCTTTCTATTTGAGAGAAATTTACTGTAATCTTTTATGTTGTTTGGTTTTTTGTGTTGTTTTGTGGTGGTGCTGTTTAAAAACCTAAGGTGAAAAAACGGTGTTTTGCATTTGCTGGAGTTGTATTGTTGGATGTAACGATTTCTTCAGCCATGGTCTACATTACCCTGATAAATCCTAATGAATTGTAAAATTAAATGTCCACAACAGATGCAGAGTTATTCTGTGACCTGGCACTGCTTTTCAGCGTGAACTTTTACACACAACAAAAAAAAAATAATTAGGTGTAAGCAGCTCACTGAAGTAATTTGTATTTTAAATAAGGTAATGTAATTATCTGGATTTTTTGAGTGTAGATACCTCCAGAATATATGAAAGTTTAATTTTTAGTATCGAATAATGCTCCCGTCCCCCCACTAATTGTGTCAGTTAATTAAACAGGGACTTTATACACTGTAAAGAAGATTAGGCAGCATCAGTTGTTTATGTTTGTAATCTTTCTTTTGCAGGACCAAAGAATGAATTGTTTCTTTTTTATGGGAAGGGACGCCCAGGAATAATCCGGGGAATGGACCTGAATACCAAAGTATCTGATGAGTACATGATTCCTATAGAGAACTTGGTCAATCCTCGTGCTCTGGACTTCCACGCTGAAACCAATTACATTTACTTTGCTGATACCACCAGTTTCCTAATTGGACGACAGAAAATTGATGGCACGGAGCGAGAAACGATCCTCAAAGACGGTAGGCAATGCTAAGTGATGGTGACATTCAGAGATTCCCACTAAGGAGAAGCTGAACTGACATTTACAGATAATTTAAAGTTTTATTTAAATCTCCCATGGAAAACAGACCCAAATTAGGCCTTGAGCAGAGCTGGAGATACTCTTTTTACAGCTTCCTGTTTATTGTTCCTGAGGGCAGAAATGTAAAGTTTGATAAAGTCACTCTGCTGTGAATTCTTACTTTGTCCAGTTAGGCTTGTACCCACCAGTGAGTAATTCTTATGTCACAGATAGATATTCATTGAGCCATCCCACATCCTTTATAAGACTTCTTCACTCCAACCTGTTTTATAATGTTGATTCTGGAGCTTATTCAAGCAATTTGGCAGAGTAAGATGATCTGCAGTTCTTGAAAATTCACTAGGGAAAAAAAAGATTGACTTTCCTGATGCATTTTCTTTTGTATGTGTGGAAGCAACAGGAACATCTGAATATCTTATAGAACCTTAATTAAGATGTTTGTACCATTTATTATAGCAATGAGAGAAAACACTGGCAGTTCTCCAGTTTCCACCTCTCCCACTACACTAGTCTAGAATCATATCTTGTCACACTAAGTCCTTTTGCAGTGGTAAAACCTCCAGTTTGTCAATCCATCTTTCTCCTTCCTTTATGGACCTTTTTCTGAAAGACTGCTTCAGCAGGAGGTAGCAACTGCCTCAGCTGAAATCCATTCTAAAGTAATTATTTTCTAGTCCTCAAGAAAATAAGAAGTATGAATATTCATCTTAGCCTTCAGAAGCTTAATATCTTTACTTGTATATTGAAGCTCAAGACAGGGAAAGTAACTAAAAGACCATTGTTTTAGCACAAGGATTTTTCATTCCCTGTCATTCATAACCCATGTGTTAATCCATCAGTCTCACAGAAGTTATCTGCACTGTGCAGTGATATGGTGCTCTTTTGGTGTAAGGTCTCTCCTCAGAGTCTGCACAAAGATCCCTTCAGCAGCAGTAGCAAGGAATAGTGACAGGCTCTTTACCCTGCATACATGATTGCTTAATAAAAGGCAGCTGTCTGGGTAAATAAGGAATACTCAGCTGTCAATTTGGTAATTCTTCATTTCACTGTGAATATGGAAATGGATAATATACATCACAGAACTTCCATTGCTCACTCACTGTCTCTTACTGAACACACATTTCACTTTACAACAAAGTAATTTAAATGTGGAGTGGAGGAAGGAGCAGGCAATATGTAGAGTTAAACATTATGAGGTAGCAGCAAGGATCATACCTACAACATAGCAAAACCACCAATGCAATACCAAAAGAGTTATGGATTATCTGATATATTATTGGTGGTGCTATTTGCAAAGACTGAAAAAATGTCAGCGTCATTCCCTCCTCCCACCTCCTCCTGCCCCAGGAGCTTACATTGTTAGTTTGAACTTAGTGTAGTTTCATAACTTTAAAGTATGTTTAAGGAACATTTTTTAATGTATTTTTCATGATTTAAAAAATTAATATGGCCTCCAGCTGTAACACCTCAGCTTTTATTCTTGTCAAGTCTCAAGAACTCAGCAGGGACAGATTAAATTGTTCCTTGGTGGAAGGTTACTACAGAAAATCAGGTGTGTCAGGAGGTGGTTTAATATTTGCTCCGAACAGCCTGCTGCTAAGGACTTCTACCTGTGGTAGGTGCCACTTCTCAGATTAGAAGTTTTCATTTTTGGTGACTATCAGGTTTCTCAAGAACAGATATGCTCACTCAAACAGCACAGTAACTCAGATAATTGCAGTTTGCCTACACAAGAGCCTAATCTTACCACCTGTTGACTGGGAATTGAGATCACTGAGCACCTAACACTGCTGGAATTTGATTTCCCATATAGTTTCAGCTGTGATTTCTTATTCTTCTCTTTGGAAAACAAACTGCTGGGTAGTATTGATAACTATTTGACAGCCCAAAGCACAGCCTAGCCCAGAGTTGGCAACAACTGCCAGAGCCGTTTATTTCCACCAGCAACAGAAATTGTTATAATTAAGATTTCAAACTTGCATATAAAATCAGTTTTTCACGTTAGAAAAGGAAACAAACCAGACATTTTTAAAGGGATCTAAATATTGTTTAGTTGATGTAACATAAATACAAACTTTTGGGTTTTCTACTTGTCTTTGTCCCCCTTACGTTGTTTGCGGTTGCTGTGAGCCTCAAAGCGTTATTTACTGTAAATGCTAATAAAGATGGTCAAGGGATGCCTGTTGCTTAAACAAGGACAATGTACATCTGTGAAGATCTTTGGATGACGTTTAGCTGGTTGTTATGGAGCAGAATTATTTTTTTTCCTCAGTTTTTATGTTTATCAAGTGTTTTAGGCACTATTAGTATATATGATCTAACTGACATTGATGAGCTAAGCTGTTCTGTACCAAATTACGTGCTGTGTTTATAATGTGTTTCACATTTAAAAGCAGTGTGGCAAATTGTTGCTGCTAGAACTATGAGTTTTAAAAATCTTGTATCTATATTCAGCATATTTGTAGCCCACATACTACTGTTGATAGTAAAATTCTGGTAGTATTTCCAGAATTACAAATGTTAACTTTTCAATTAGCAAGTGAAGAATGACCAAAGTGGTATTTTGATATCTCATTCTTTTTATGTTGAAAGGGCTTCACTGGCTTACTGTAGTCAAATCAATTTTGTTTAACCACAATGGCCATTACTTTGTTCCTGTTTACTACTTGTTGTGAAACCCATCTAAAAAGTAAAGAGTGCACTTAAAGCTTTAAGATGGTGAAATAAAAGTGAACTTTAAACAATAACTTCACAAAAATAATGAAATTTTCCTCTATAGGATTGTGCTCTAAAAATCTCCTTTATTTTTAAAACTTCCTGATATATTTAGTATTTGGTTTACATGAGTTTTTTTGACTTAGACTGTATTTAGTTTAGAGACACATATGCTCCATAAATCCCACAGAAGGCATGGTAGATCAGATACTATGTGAAATAGTAGCTACTGTGAGCAACAGGCATGTAAATTTTAGGAGGTACCTAACATTCTGATCTAAACTTAGTTTTGCTGTTGACACCAATGTAGTCTGTATTTGCAACTATTTTGTCTCCCAAAGAAGAAAAGACAGCAAAACACTTTCATTAAAAAAGCTGATCTTATTAGTATAAAAACTGTGTTTAGCCCAAAATGACAGGGTCAGAAAGAATAAAAATAAAATGGGTTTTGAACACCTTATCCTCAAGTTTGGTTTTAGTCATGTTGGTGTTTTCTTGAGTTGAAAAGAACCTGCCAAGACCCCTCAGAACTCTAAAGGACATTTCTTTCACAGCTGAGGGTTGTCTCTGTTGCCTCCTCTGTTCAGCAGGTTTTCTTCATGAGCCTTGGGCTCCAGGTCCTTGGTGAAACACTCTGTTCTTTTCCCTTCCATACTTTGCACTTTTCTCAACATGCTTGTTCACTCAAAGACCAAAGGCCACTTTCCACTCTCACAAAGTTCCAGGTGGCTCTGACACTGTCTTTTCAAAGGAATGTAGCAAAGGCACTGAGAGACTGAAAATAAAACTGACAGTGTCCATCAGCCTGGGAAACCTGGCTGAGCTGCTGGCTCTGACCTCAGACACCGACTGACCCACGGCTGTTTTGAACTTGGGGTGATTCTTGTCAGACTGGGTGGTTGCTGGGTTAGATATGTCATCATACTGTTGTTTCATATCCTGCCATGTGCATTCTGACACCATTGCTTCCCTCAAGCTCCTGAGATCACAAGTAAAAATGGTTCCCCAAAAGTACAGTGATGATTAGATGTATCAGAAATGCAGATAATAATGTTAAAACACATTTTGAAAACCTCTTTTTTTTCCCCCGTGACTTTCTTACATTGTGTCTCACAGGATGTACTGTCATCTCTACACCCATGATTGATTTACTAAATTTAGGTCTAGTTTCTTAAGTGAACAAGGTTTAGTTGATACTTCGCTGGGTACCAAATATCTGTAATATCTTTTGGACTTTCACAATGATTTCAGGTTAATTTGATATAAAGAAAGAGAGGTCCAATTACAATTAAAATACTGCAGGTGGTAGATTGTACTTTGCAGTAAATAAAGCAGCAAACAAAACCTAGCAATTGTAGAATACATCACAGTTTTATAAACATACATATATACACATATGTCTCCATGATGTTTAATTTGACATAAGCAATGTGCCTGGGGTAGGATGATTACACACTTGGAGTTACAGACATCATTAAAGCTAAAAAGAATCCTGAACTATTCTAGACCTTGCTGACTTCTCAGTACAACTAAACAGATTTTTCAATTATTTTGCATGTTGTTATCAAGAATTTTTTTTCATTTAATGTAAAAAAATGCATATAATTTTCATATTTCTCTGTATTCATCCGTGCTGTTTGTTCACTGCCATGTGCCCAGGCAGAGGATACTGATAAGGGAAAAGGGCAATTTTAAAAATATGACATGGCTTTCACATTATGAATTTCAGTAGCCCTCAGCTTCTTTAGTTTTCTACTTAAAAAAAATGAAAGCATGCTGACTGAAATAGCTCTCTTCATAATGGTTATTTTTATCTCTCTCAATAAGGGATGCTTGTTATTTTAAAATTTTAGTATACAATGCAAGTTATATAGTAATTTTAATATACTTCAACATTATAATGAAATGAATTTTGCTTCTTTTTAAAAGGGAAATTGTTATAAAAATAAAAAATGAAAAGTTTTGTAATGACAAGGTATTTGAAAACATTACAGCTCTGCTAACTTAAGCGGGACTATAATATGATGGTATTACAATCACTAAAAAACATCGTTCAACAAAAACACCGAAGTAATTTATCATATTGCAGTGCTATTGGGATTGAAACAGCACCTTTTATAGATGCTGTTAATGCATCCAAGTGCATCATATTTTATCTTAGTGTGTTGCTGATGCCATACCATAGGTTACTTATGGGTTGTAGTAAGCCAAAGGTTTCTTGTGCTATGTTAAGAGTGTGACTTGGACAAAGAGCTTTGCATGCCAGTGCATCAGAAATAATTGTACTGATTTATTGTAAGGAATGAGATAATTTATTTGAGACATAGTCAGTAAAGGTGTTTGGGGTCTAAAAAATATTCTGGGTGAAGAGTTTGTCTCAAGCAAAATACATCTGACATCTTGCAAAGGAAAATTTGTAGGTGTGCTGAAGTTGCTAACATCAGCAAGACCTTTCCATTAGTACTTACTGGTTGCTTTGTGGGGAAGAATTTTGGTGGAGAAAACTGAGGGTGACAACATAATGCTACTGCAGTGAAAATAACTTGAAATGTCCCACAGTAGCACTCTAGGACTTTACGTGAAGTTCTTGTCTGGAAAGCTGACAGGTAAATTATATGTCTGGCAGCACAGCTCAGATTGTTAACAGGTGTGTTCACATTAACAAATTTTCATGGGTGCATCTGGTGCAAATGAGGTTTAAGTAGGATCAGTGATTTGGTCATATAAAAATTTCCTAAAAAGTAGTAATATAATGATTTTTTTTAATGTACATTGGGAGAAAAATCTCTCTGAAACACATTCATTCTGAGAAATCTTTTGAAAAGATTTTAGTGTTGATCAGAAAGTGACACCAGCACTGGTGAGAAAGAACCAATCTGATGAAAGTTTGCATCTAGATGTCATTACTGGTGTTGATATGAACAGAGAAAGCAATTTACATTTTTTGTTTGTTTGTTTGTTTGTTTGTTTTTTGTGGGTTTTTTAAGTCTTGATTAAAAGACTGGAATCTGTGGACAGGTGAGGGAGAGGGGCTGGGACATGTGGTGTCACTGGTGTGGTGCTTGAGCTCTGTCACTCCCCTCAGGGTCACTGTGCCTCTCCTGGCTCCTGGAAAACGGTGGGATCAGCCTGTGGAAGGAGAGTGACCACACCAGCAAGAGCTGGGTTTGGACACTTCAAGTTGTTATCAGTTATTTTTGCTGAAACAGCCTTGTGCAGCGTCCAGAGGGCTGGTGAGGAATCAGCTGCCTGGCAAAGGCGTTGCCTAAAGCTGAGTTGTGCCTCAGCCTTCACAGCACTGCAAAGAACAGGAGAGAATGTCTAAAATTCTCTATATCTCACTCCACACACCTGGACTTTGAGGTCTTCCTGAAAGAAAAGGCAAAGCATATGATAACAGAATAGAGCTGGAAAACTTTTTAGAGGCCCTATGCTGTCAGTTAAGGATTTGGGATCATGTGGGAGAGGGCAGAGCCTTGGGTAAGTCTAAGGGAAAACTTGTTGCTTGGGGTATTGTTTTACTGCTTCTCAAATGATTTGAGTGATAATGCTATTTAGGGTTAAAATTAAGTAGGATTTTATGAAATAGGGATTTCCCCAGGGTTTGGGGAACCCATTGCTATGGTTAACATATGAAGACTTACAGTTTAATACACAAGTTTTATGACCAGGGTTTTTTTTGTGGTGTACCTTCAGCAGAGACTAATTGTGACAGACACATCAGATGTGATTCAGATTCAAAGAAATAATCTAATTTATCTATATGGACTATCCATTGTTTATACTAATGGATAATATTAGAATATAAATAATATTAACCTCTTACTAGTATCTTCTCTCTCTCAACAGATCTTGATAATGTAGAAGGCATAGCAGTGGACTGGATTGGAAATAATCTTTATTGGACAAACGATGGCCACAGGAAAACAATTGCTGTCGCCAGACTGGAAAAAGCTGCTCAGAGTAGAAAAACTTTGCTGGAGGGAGACATGTCCCACCCTAGAGGAATTGTTGTTGATCCTGTCAATGGGTATGAAGCAAACTGATTTTTGTTTAATGATTGTTTTTATAGTATAAATACAGAATTGAATTTGCTTTGTAGAGTTGTGTCGTAATCTGTAACTCTTCAGGGTTCTATAATATCTGTAATTCTTGTCCAGCATTCTTCCCTGAAGCCATCAGAAGACTGTGTCTGCTCAGTCCCCACTAAATGTCTGTCCTGTTAAGCTCAATGTGATTCACCTTTTTTTCAAACAAATTGAGTGTGTAAGACCTGTATGAATTTTTAATACTAAGTGAACTTTATGAGGCTCTTCTTTATTTCTCTCCATGTAAGTCTTAGTTTCTGAAGATAATTATGCCCCTATCCTTGTACACATTGTTTTACAAAACTAAATGAGACAGGTACTTTTCATTACTTATTAGCATAATTAATTTTGATAGGCTGCATAATAAAAAGAACATTAAATTAGTGTGGTATAGTTGTGGCTTACTTATGAATTCACAGTTAGAGTTATTCAGGGAATTGTCACCAGAGAACGATGTAGGTGGGCAGTTTTTGTGTGCCTGGATTGATTGCTGTTTTCCTACTACTAGAAAATATTTACAGTATCAGGTTTTCTGTTTTGAGCACTTCTTTGAGTGGAAGTGACTGTGGAAAGGCTACAATTCATTAAGGTCAGATAGTGAGGGTATAAAATCAGACCACTCACCATAACCACACCTACAATTACTTTGTTAAATTTTCCAGCTCAGTAAATACATGGCACATGAAATAGTGTATGAAGATGTATTGTCTGAAAAGAGCTATTATATAAAACCCTTTCCTAGTAAAATAGCATGTCCTTCATGATTATACTTCTCATGGAAGCTCTTCCTGAGGGATAGCATTTATTATGGCATTTTAATTATGTTTCAACAATTTTAGTCTTGATTTAACCAATGTAGAAGCATTAACTCCATTTTGAGATACAATTACGGCACATTGATGTAAATGTCTGTTACTGTAAGCATGTTTTAGCTCATGACATGATAACTACAATAAGTACAGACAAAAAGTTAATGGAGAAAAGCTCAGTAATTGCTGTTGAACACTCATGTAAATATTTGTAAAACATATTTTGTCTTCCAATAAAATAAGTACCATATTGACCTGCATCTGCCTGAGCTTCAGGATATATGCAGGTTTTATAATTCTGTGATTAAACCTAGTTATTTCAGTCAAATATGCAACAAAGTTTATAAGGCTCGAGGATCAAAAATCAATTGATGTTCTCAGCACATATTTACCAAAACATTAAAGGAACCCAAAACAACCTTCTAGTGGGTGACTTGAAAGAGAAGGAAAAAAACCACCAACCAAACAAACAAAAACTACATTTGCATATCTGCAAACCTGTGTAATGGTGGTGTAATTTTTCTTTATTTTTTTCCCATTTCTTATATCAAAAAATCAATTTATGATTATACAGAAGAGTATTTGAATAAATTTTTTACCGGTTGATTTGACATCATATACACAGGTGTGATAACAAAATAATTTTTCACTTCAGGGTTTCATTTCATTGTAAATTCAGAATTTAAATTCCAGGACTTTATTCTTCAAAGTACAGAACCATTAAGTGTGTTAGGATCAAAGAATTTATTTCAGAAATGTAAACCTGGGGAAATAAAAGGTGAGGCACATCAATCCCAATTAGATCATTCAACTTTAACAAATGGGATCCATTTAGCATTGGTATGATGTCTTTCCTCTGTTTAATACTTAATAACTGAAACCCTGTACTATTCTTTTACAAGTTCAAGTTGTGTATTTTAAATTGCTGAATTCACAGTTTTCACCAGCAAATTCTGTAATAAAATATAATAATCAGATTAATTCAATAATGGAAAAAATATTTAGGGTGTATTCTGTAGTGCCCAGTAGAGAATGGCTCATAGAACTCATCTGAGCCAATATTGTAGATTCCTTAAGAGAATCTTGCTTAACTTTTCTAAAGTAGCATAGATACCTATTTGTCAGAGGGGTTTTTTTAATCTACATTGCTGCACTATAAACCATTAAACTATGCTAAAATTGCCTACTAGCTATTTTCCAACTACTTTTTACAGCAAATATTTCTAAACATTTTTGTGACGGACAGAGTGCCCATAATAGTTTTCCGAGTAATTTGGCTGCTTTCATGTGGGATCTGAAGTTCACAGAATGTCAAGGTTATCCCATAGCTCCTAAACCAGAGTGCAGTTAATTAATGTATTGCAACTTTTTTCATAGTATTAAACATAATAAAAATCAGATTTGCATCATAAAGGCAAACCAGACTAGGCCAAAAAAGACCTCACTGCAAAAGTTTGAACTCTGTGATAAAGTCAATACGAGTGTTGGTTTAAGGAAAAAAAATCATAATTCTGGTGGGATTAAATAAGGTCTTAAGGAATTCTTTCAATTTCTTGGCTGTTGGCCCATTTGGTGCTTGTGCAATTCATCACAATATAAGCAAAACTACACAAGTGTCGCTTCAGCAACATCCACTACACAGGGAGAGTAAATACAGTTGTAGAAACAGCAGTGGAAAGAAACTTGCCAAAGTGAAAATGGCTCAGGCTTGGGGATGAACTTTTGCTAAAAATCTACAATATAATTCACATGATAAAAATAGTATCTGAATGTTAATGTTTTTATAATTTAATAGATGGATGTATTGGACAGACTGGGAAGAAGACGAAATCGATGACAGCGTGGGAAGGATTGAGAAGGCCTGGATGGACGGCTACAGTCGGCAGATTTTTGTAACATCAAAGATGTTGTGGCCAAATGGTTTAACTCTGGACCATCGTGCCAATGTGTTGTACTGGTGTGATGCCTATTATGATCACATTGAAAGGATATTTTTGAATGGAACTGACAGGAAGGTAAAAGAAAAATGCTGCTGTTTTGCCATGGGCACACTCTTTGCCCGGATTTTATTGCGCTATGTTAAAAATACTTCTCAAGGTTTTTAAAGTCTGCATAACCCTGAGGCATGTCCAGCATCATCTCTGCTGAAGCAGGTGGTGTTGGCAGTCTTCTGTGAGAGACTGTAACGCAGCTCAAAATTTTCATCTATAGTGAGTGATGTTAAACTTGATTTTTATTTTTTAAAAATCTATTTTTCTCATGTGACAATGACTTATGTTTTGATTGAGCCATGAAGAGCTCAAATCAAGCTACAAAGAGCTTTTCAGTAGGAAAAAAAACAAAACAAAACAAAAAAACCCAACATTTTTTCGGCTCTGCCAGAAATAGGCTTTTATTTAACTTAACTTGATAAGCTGGTTTTGATGAATCTCAATACCCTGCTTGAGCATTTGTGGTAATATGCAGAGTGACAGCAGTCAACAAGTGGAGACAAAGAGGGAGAGATTGCTTTAGTTTTAACCAATGACTATTCTAGCTGGATATAAGTCTGTGTAGAGGTTCTGTGTTGTTATGTAGAAGTAACAAGCACAGAACAAGACATCTCAAAAAGGGTTAAAGCTTAGACTGGAGTCTGATAATTTAAGAAAGGTTTACCATCTGCTTCATAAAACTGGTGACTGGTGAACAATAAGAAGCACCTGTCTTTACAAGTTTTATTTTTAAATGTGTCACAGAATGATTCTGGTTTCTTTTGAAAAGTGTTTTTCTATAATTGTGGGATATAAATAAAATGCAGAGCTACTTGAATAAAAGCTATGTAGCTAAAAATAACTTGAGGATACTTGCTTTTGATACTGAATCATTAATTGTTAAATTTTGACCAAAGTAGCCTATAATTAACTGGATTAATCACATCTTTTATTCTGTGTCAGTGTAGTCAAGATTTGGGGGAATGGGAAGGTGCTTAATTCACCAGTAGCTGGTGGATTTTTGACTGATTGATGAATTTTGATCTAAACCATTTCACTGAGATGAGGAGTTTTGACCAAAAGGATTCCAAGCCCAAAAAGAAAATTTGAAGGACTAAAGGGAGCTATGTTTGTCACCTCAAAGTAGTTGTATTTTTAGTTGGCTTTATCTCCCTGTTCCCTTGGGCTTGTGTCTATAAATAGAGACAAGGTAGGGCATCTGATGAGCTGCTTCTTTCTCTCTAGAGGCAAGATAGAAATAGACTTTTGGGAATTAGTTCAAGCAAGGATCCCAGCCAGCAGGAGACTAATAATTCCAAACTGCAGCTGCCAAGGTCACCACATCTACATGTCTTTTAAATCCCTTCAGGGGATTTTCAGACTCCACCACTTCCCTGGGCAGCCTCTTCCTGTGTTATCTGCAGTGGTCACTTAAAGTGAATTCATAGAAAGTTTTTTGAAGTTAGATATTGATCCTGGTGAACAGAAGGGCTTTGCACTCTTTACTTGATTTTATTGCATTAAGTTATGTTTGGCCACACCACTTACCTCAGTTTTCCTATTTCCCAGTTTAAGTTGTCTGAAAAATTAATAATTAATGATGCTCACCTACCACTTAATACTTGCAGGTAGTCTACAGTGGAAAAGATCTGAATCATCCTTTTGGGCTATCACATCATGGAAATTATATTTACTGGACAGATTATATGAATGGGTCTATTTTCCAGTTGGATCTGCTTACAAGGAATGTGACATTGTTGAGAAGTGAGAGACCACCTTTGTTTGGGCTCCAGATTTATGATCCACGTAAACAGCAAGGTACTTATACAATTTCTCTGAAGGTCTGTTATAAAAAGATCTTCTTCCTTACAATCTCTTAGTATTTTGAGGTGACTGGGTGAACAAGAATTGAAAAACAAATGTGACTTGTGGCATGACAAAGATATTTTCCAATGTTTCAATCCACTGATGCTGATCATCTCATAATTACTGGAAAGTGAATCATAACATTACACCTGAATTTCTGCTGGGTATTTACACTGCCTTTATTGCCATTTTTCTTGTATGTCCAAGAGATGCTGTGAAAGTATCAAATAAAATGGGTAGCATATGTGCATTGGCTCATAGGCATAAAATATATGATTGGATTTACCTTTTCTTAGACAGGATCTATGATCTCATCTCTTTTCCTTTTTTAATTTTCTCCCACATCTTGTCTACAGAAACACTGCATGTTGCACAGAATAAGAGGAAGTAGTTCTTTGATAGTGGAAAAATCCATAGTTGTTACTACTTGTATCAGTAGAGAAATGAGATAAAGGCCATAGGTTTGCATGGATGGAGTTTAGAAAATGAAATTAGAACTGTGCATGTAAATTTATGAACATATTTTATAGAAGAAAACTTTGAAATCAATTTACTGCATACAGAGTTCAGATGAGTTGCTGAATATTTTCTGTCTTTAGCTAAAGCATATTTCTAGTTAATGTCTTCTACCAAGCAGAAAAACGAACATCAGGAATCAGTACAAATAAAATACTGTTTAAAAGATCATTATTTTTTTAGGGTTTGAAAATTTCTCCTTTTTGAAACAATAATATATAAATTTATGTATAAATTTTGGATACTCAAACCAAACTAGTATCTTTTTCCTTTTTTTTTTTTTTTTTGGCAAAATCTGCCCCCAAATCTACCCTCAACTCAACTGAATTTCAGAATGCCTTGAACAGTGTCTGCTAAGAGAAGATGCACTATTCGCTTTAAATACTTGGTATTTCTGCTGCTTTAGCCAGTATTCAGAAAGTTCCCTTTCTTTTTAGAAAAAAGGGACATTTAAAAATTAATGCAGTTGCTATTAGCTTCCAAATAAGTTGGCACCAGAGAGAGAAAGTATCACCTCTTAGACATTTTTGCTGAATGAGCTTAAGTTGTAAGGGAGAGAATTTGGCCCATTAATACAATCTTTGTTTGAAATCACAATTGGAATTTTGTTAGCTAACAGCATCCTTTAGGATCTTCCTTTTTTGTCACGCTCAGTGAGTCTGATGTTGAATTGTTCCCAAAGGAGCATAAACATTTATTTTAAAGAAAGTCAAGCTTTTGGGTTGGTTTTTTTGTTGTTGTTTTTGTGTTTCTTCAAAAAGAGCAAGAGCAAGGCTGGATCAGGTGGTACAGAGAAAACCATAGTAGTTAATTTTATGCTTTGAGTTATATTTTATAGCTTACATGCACATACCTTAGAAATATTTAGCTCTCATGTTTTGAGGTTACTGTTTTGATTTTGCTGGTATTGTCACTGTCTACACAAACAGAAACCATGTCAATTAATTTTGGCAATAGTTGAATTGAGACTGGCATTTTTATTTTATTAGGGGGTCTTTTACGGGATACTTGACTGTGTCAATCCTGTTTTGCTTAGTACTTTGTATAGTGACATAAAGCTTTTGGTGCATCCTTAAGGAGAGGCGTTTTTCACCGTCTGTCTCTTGAGACATGATCCTCTTGTGGAGGAACCTTTTTTTTCTTGTTTTCAGAGATTAGAATTTATCTTGCTTTCTTAGGCTTAATCTTTGGGTCTCTATGAGAGACCCAAAGGGTCATAAGAGTTAGATTTACAGTCAGCACATGACTCTGCCAAGGCCTGTGGATATTTCCACTGCAGGGAGGTTGCTACTTATATGTAAATAATTCTTGTGTAAGTGCATTTACAGCAGGTAAAATAGCCTCTTTTGAAATCAGTTCAGATTTTAACTCCTCAGACAACAAAGAGCTGCTTTAACAGCACTTGAGCTTATTTTTATAGGCAGGTACAAATGCAATAAATACTTCAGTGTATCTTTTAAATGAGAAGATTAAACAAATATGTAAGGTTGTCATACTTTTTCTGAGAACGATAACTGAAGTACAATTAAATTGGTTTTATTTAGCTCTGGCCTAATTTTTTAGCTAATTAAAATGAAATCAGCCTAATTTTAGTCACATGCAAGTGTCAGGGCAGCAGCTGTTTCAAAAGCTGGCAAAATATGAAAAACGTGATAATAGCTTTGAAAGTATTTTAAAATGTTGGGACTATTTTAAGAACACCCATATAAAATAGCTGTTATGAACAGTAGTTGAGGAAATTTAATTTTCTAAGCACTTGGTAGCTTCAAAAGCTCCACAGCTTGTTCAATAAAGAGGCTTAACCTATTTGAACTGCATTTTGGGAGACATTTTAGCCCAGGAGTCTCTTCAGCAAGACTGATTGGACTGAAGATCTCATTGCACCTTCAGGTTGAAGACTTCACTTTATAAACCTTTTTATCTAGGATCTATTTGCTTTAACTCTTGGTACTTTTATTCCCCTTGTCATCATCCTCTCTTTTATCACTTACTTTGCAAGTAACCTACTGAGCTGTAGTTTGTCATCCCAATTATGAGGTTAAGTAGGAACTTTTTATCTTCAAGAAGGAGCAGTTGACTTTGATCAGGTGTTTTAATTTTGATGTTATTTATTTTAAGCTTTCATTGGGCTTCAGAATCATCGTGACTATTCAATGCATTTTCTCTATTTGTCTGATATAGTCTTTTATTCTTTAGCCTTATTCCTTTTGAATGAAATGACAAACACATGTACATTCTTTAATTAAATCACTTCAAAATTCCTTGACTTGAGCTATATAATTTTGGATTTGCTTTTGAAGATTATATTTTGGTTTGTTTCTTTTGGCAGCTTCTGATAACTTCTTAAATCTTTGTGTACTGACATCCTTTAATTCATACAATGGATGGCCCTGTAAAGATGTAGAGAGTTTCACGGCTACTTTATCTAGGACTGTTTTTGACCTGAGCTTTTCCAAAATTTAGAATCAAATACATCTCTTCCTCTTTTGATGTTTCCTTCATATTATTTGGGCTTTGGTGAGCACAGATGTAATGAAGGAGTTGATTTTTGTAGTGGTTTGGGCCATAGTATAAGACATGAAGTCAAGATCCAATAATTTATATAAAATGCTCAGTCTAATTTGGAACTGCTCTGTCTAAAACTGTGATCCAACCCTCACACTTGATAGAGAATTCCCATTTTCCCTGTTTATACAACTGTGTTCCTGCCATCTCCCTCTCGCCCAATGGCCACAGTGGCTTTTCACAGTGTTCTCTATTAATCATTTTGCACAGATTTATTTGGAAGTTCAGTGGGTTTTTAATAGACTATAGACACATTTTCATCTAAGAAAGGATGTGTAGTGGGTCAGAAAAAAGTATAAGAAAAGGTTAGTAAGTAATATTCTACAGTAAGACATACCAGGGTTCATCTTAAAATTTGAAAATTTTGAAATCCTTAAGTTATTTGCTGGTTATCTGATGTTCCTTTGATAGTTTGAAAAGATTTCCCTGCACATGCAGGTATGGCTCTGACAGGACAGTTAAATATTCATGTTCATAGCTACATCTATGTGAACCTAATATTATATTTTCCATGAAAAGTGAAGTGATGAGGCTTTGAGAAGGGGTAATTGTGTGGAGTCTGTTTTAACTCAGGAAGCTGATAAATGTTTTGTGCACTATTAAGAGGAGGAGCAGGGAAAGGAGCACTTGCTTTTTACTAGGGCAGGATGATGAAAAAAGTTGTTTTAATTAACAGGTTCAGCAGACATGAAATTTTATTACTTGCTTGATCACAGTCACTTATCACCAGCAGAGCTTTGATCATGACAGGTTGGATGTCCAGAGCTGTGCACATCTAAGCAATTGGGTCGTGACCAAAATGACACAAACAGAAATTGCAACGTTTGCTTCAGTGGGTTTTCCATGGTTTTAGGTCTGCTTGCCTAAGGAGTGAGGTGGTGGAAATGCAGCAGCTCTTGGTAGGTGATTAAAACACCTGACAGCTGTCAGCATCTTCCTGTGAATAGTACAGTGGGAAGAAACATTAACAGGGAAAAAGAAAGCAAAGACATAGCAGGTGTGCTCAGAAAAGAGTAGTGGCATTTTTGCCTGTGTTCTATCTGCTGTAGATTTCATTGTACTTTAAATTTGCTTCCTTTCTTTTTTCTGTTTTTTTCTTAGTCTGTTTTTGCAGTCACATTGTTTTAACATGTGCACATGCCAATTAACTTCAGAACATTCCTTTATATACTGTTTGATTTCTTGAAACCACTATGTGCGTGTAGCTGTATCACATATTTTGCAGTATTTGTTCCCCTCCTAAGAAACAGTGATAGAATGTTATGGGCTGATGGTACAGGGCTTTTTTATGTGGTTTTTATTATTATTATTGTTATTATTACAGAGTAATACAAGCTGTAACAAAATATGTTTAAGTATTATAACACGCAGTAACCAAACTATGAGAATAAAATGTCCCTAAAATGAGAAGAAAATAATTGTAAAAAATTGTTCCCGTGCCTATGTTATTAAAAAAAAAAAAACTAAAATAAAATAATCATCTAGTTCTAGCATGGCTGTTGGTTTGAAGCTGCTTTTTTCTCTTTTCCCAGGTGACAATGCATGTCGTGTTAATAATGGAGGCTGCAGCACTCTGTGTTTGGCCATTCCTGGAGGCAGAGTTTGTGCCTGTGCTGATAATCAGCTTTTGGAGGAAAACAGTTCAACCTGCATGAGTAAGATTCTTAAAGAACATCTGAGTTGATGCTGATGTTAAGGGATCAAGTCAGACCTAAAAAAATAAAACAAGGAAGTGTGGCCTCCTAGAGGTTCTATAAGATAAAGAAATATTCCTTGTTGAATATAGTTGAAGACAGTTTATTAAATAAAATGAAGATTTTTCAAAGAAGACAAAATATTAAGTACACAATACGTGAGGAGAAAATGCATTGGAAAATATTTCAGCATGTCTGATATGATAAAGCACTTAAATATTTCACTGAACTGCTTTTAAAAATGTCCTAAATTAATCAATATAATTATTATATTAAATCTATATAAAGTTTTAGATTATCCTATGGACTAGGTTTCTTAAACAGAAATCTGGCATTACAATGTTCATGCTGAAACTGTTCATAAAACATGTAAAGCAGGTATATTTATAAATAATAGATTCTGACACAGACTGTGCAAACGTTGGTGTCTTTTTACATCTCTTCCTTGGATATATTCACCGAAACAACAATAAAAAAATTGTTATAATAAAAGGTTGGATTTTTTAAGTAAAAATAATAACTTGTCAGGTACTACAGGTGTTTTTTCTTAATGTTTAGACCTGATATTTGTAACTTACTCAAAATTTTCTTTCTCTTTTTTTCCCTAAATCTCATTGATCTATTTCTTGAAGTGTAGTGTGTAAAGTCTTACATAAGTTTCCAGCAAGAAGTCCAGTAGAGATGAATAAAGCATAAGGATTATTTCATACCATGATGAGCATTATTGAGCTGGCAATAACCTTGAATTTGACCAAAATTCATGGCTGGCAGAGCCATCATTGTTGCTAAAGAAAACTACTTTTCTTTTTTAGCAGAAAATACTGGAAGTTGGACTTCTCAGTGGTTAGATGGAATGTTTGCATTAGCAAGAGAGGTTAGAGACTTGGAGATGGGAATGAGTCAGGTTTCCCCAATACACTTCACTGCCTGGCCCTTTCCAAGGACTTTGGCATTCCTCACAGGGTCACAGACTGATGTGTGGTATTTACACATTAAGCATTCTGAACCTGATGTTGAGAAATATAACTGCCTGGATTTATCAATAAGCTTGTAGCTTGCTACTTAATTCTACCCCAGCAGAATTTTATCCTTTCTCCTTTGCTGAGCTTGTACCAGTGCATAATGCAGGTGTTTGAGTTGTTGCTTGGATACAAGAATCAGCTTTTCAGTCATCATTTTCTAGCCCCAAATGTGCACCAGAATTTGGTCAATGTCTGTAAGAATATTTTCTTTCTGCTGTTGATGAGGTATTGTAATACCTTAAACTGGTATTTTTATACTATCTTCTAAGCACCAATTTAAAAAATAGTTGGAGTGCCATTCTATTCCGAGTTCTTTCCATTTATTAAAAATATATTACTTCAACCATACACTCGGATATGTGAGCTGCTACAAGCTTCAGGTGGAATCACCTCAAATATGCCAAGTTTGCTTAGAAATGTTCGGAAGAGCAAGAACAAGAATTAGGTAGAGGTAGTATTGCACTGTGTATGTATCAAGCAGATAAAGTAGATGTGTTTCTTGGATATTTTTCCCAGTTAAAGATGAAGAAGTGCCACCCCAGCTGTGCAAAGCTGAGCAGTTCCAGTGCAGCAATAAACGGTGTATCCAGGATCGCTGGCGCTGCGACGGCGACGACGACTGTCTGGATGGCAGTGATGAGCACTCTGAAATCTGCTGTATGTATGCATTTACATTTCAACCCACAGTCCATAATTTACTTTAAAAATTGGACACAAAATAATGTAAGTCTGAAGGGAATCAAAAGAGCTAATCCTGAAGTCACTCATGTAAATCTGTCATGTTCTTCTTCTCATGCACAGTGGTCCTTTCAAATGACACTCGTGCTCATTTCATAGCATAGAAGAGCAACATCTGCAAAAGATTGCCCAGAGAGTTTGTGGAGTTTCTGTCTTTGGAGATACTCTACACTTATATGCACATGGTCCTGGGAAACCTGCTCTGCTTGGCTCTGCATGAGTGGGAGATTAGACTAAGTGATCTCAGCAGTTCCATTTCAAGCATGAACATTTCTGTGATTATGTAATGCATTTCTTAAAAACAAAAAAACCCCAACCAAACAAAAAAACCAACCAAACAAAAAACCAACCAAACAAACAAAAACCAAAACACTGAAAGAATGCCATAACCAACTGAACCAACAAAGCAAAGAAACAAACAAACAAAATACCCCCACAAAAATCCCACCATGAAACTCAAGCCGAGAACAAAAACAAAACCCAACTCCCTACACCACTTCCAATTTTAAATTAGATGTAGTTTGTCTTTAAAATTAGTTTTACTGGAGTTGTATTTTTTTGCAGTAGGGGAGTTCCACTGTTGAAAAGAAAAGTAATAGAGAGCATATCAATTATGTATCTCTGTCATTCCTGGAAGGTACTTAGGTAGCCTGCTATAAAATTAGTGCTGCAGCAATGACAGTCCTTTCCCTTACTCAGTTTGTTGCAATGCTTTCTATTTCTGTCATTAGATCATTTCTCTAAACCAAATCTCCTTTACTGAAATGAAAATACGTTATTTTTTTCCCAGTCAATTGTAGACATGAACACTCTTCTACTGTGCAGCATTGCTCTATGTGTCTGAAAGCTCTGATCATAGTCTCTCATTCTTATCTCTTTGAGACCAAAAAACCTGTTCTGTTCTTCCTCCCCCCCCCCCAGTAGATGATGAGTTTTTTTCAAGTTTCATTGATTTTTCTGAAGTGGTTCTAGGAATTGGATGCCCAAAAATGGATGTATGTTCTTCTGTGAGGCTTCTGTGAAGCTGGTTAGGCTGAGAGAATGTGTTGTGTGAGTTTGCTTGTACATCCTTGGGTAAATCTTGCCTGCTTCACACTGGACTGATGTTACTGATACATACTGAGCTTGTGATCCTCTGTAATGCCTAGATCTTTTTACATATGTCTGTTAAATACCCAGTTTTAGGGTTTTTTTTCAAAGCATTTATGTATTTTGATAATTCTGTGTAGAAGTCATTACTGATTCCATCCTAATTATTTTCAAAATATTTTTCCAGTTTTGAAATTGTAGTGCTTACTAACATTTTTAATACTGGGTTTCTTGCACTTAAATTAGAGAACTCAATTAATAAAGACAGACAGAAGGAAAATCTTTTGGCAGATTGGTTTTGATTCTCTATTAAATCAGTCTAATGAGACCAATTCATTGATCAAAGCCTGTAATTCTCTGAGGATTTATGCAGATATAAATGAAATCATAATCTGGTCTTAAATCTATACGTGATCTATAGTTTATGTGGCCAGTATGATAACATTGATCTCTTTTCAGGAGTTGCTATAGTAATTTTAATAGTTCTTTATGAGTTTGAGATATTTACAATTATGAATAGAATACACACACATATTACTAAATATATATGTGCAAAAGCTTAACTATCAAAACAGTATCTGTGTCTAGTAATAAAGTCAAATTAAAAAAAAAAAGTCTTCAATTTGTAATTGTACTACATGATGTGGATCCTAAGAGTTTTGTTCTCCAGTTAAATTGCAAACTAGATTTCTTCAGGAGTATTAGAGTTGGAACACCTTTGTGCTCATGTTATTAATTATTCTCTACTTGCTGAGTTTCTGTACCCTGCACACAAACCACTCATGAAGGGTCATGTGCTATTGATATCACCCTCGCTCTGTGTGGTCTTCAACAGGAAGAAGAGGTAGAAAGGTCAAGGATAAAAGCTGCTGAAAGGTCAAGGATAAGCCTGCAAGACATCCTTTCATTTTAAACACCTTTTGTTTCCAGATGTATGTTAAACTTTAAAAAAGACTGTGGATGGCTGAGTAGGTGAAAAACAGCTTGAGATCATTTTTAACCCAGCATTTGAAACTGTGTGCAGTTTACTGATCTTGTCTAGATCAAGATTAACAAAATGTGCTAATAATAGATGTTATTAGCATAAAATAAGCACAACATATACACTGGCTACAGATACAATAGTCCAATAGTATTGACATAATTTCTATGTGTTCTGTCTTCATCCTTTCCATGCTACTTCGTAGAGCCAGCAAAAAAAAATGTTTGAGAGATACCTTGTTTGCTCTTGAATACCAAGGGGGTTTTTTGTTAGTTTTACACTGTGTTGCATATTTCACTTTTTGACACCTACAATTTCATGGTAAGTAAACAGCAGATCTATATGTGGCCATTGACAGTAATGTGAATCATTTTAGAAGCATTTTACGGCCTGCCCAAATCCCTGCTCACTGTGATATAATATTTTAGATATGCACTTAGCAGTTTGCATCTGTTCCCTTTGGTGTTTTCCTTTGTTTATATGCACTTCGGTTAGCAAACCTCATCATGCTGATAAAATGTGATCAAGGACATGTTTCTTTAAGGAGACAGCAACACTATAAAATGCTGCTACCTTTTATCATTTAGTAGAAGAGGATCTCCATATTGGCAGCAGTATGACAGAAGAATCTTTACTATGTATTGTTTAATTTATGATTGGAGTACTGCAATATTTTTAATTGACTGCTTTGCCAAACAATTTTTATGTTATATATACAGGATAACCACAGCATTACCAGGAAATACCACTTAATGTGCTCTTTTCAGCTGCTTTTTTCAGATTATTTTCTTAGGAAAAACCTCTATTTTTTCTTCTTTTTTTTTTTCCCTCCGCAGTCAATCACAGTTGTCCTGATGACCAGTTTAAGTGCCAAAATAATCGCTGCATTCCCAAGAGGTGGCTTTGTGATGGAGCCAATGACTGTGGTAATAATGAAGATGAATCAAATAAAACTTGTGCAGGTAAAAATTATACTTGGTTGTGCGTACAAGTTGTCTGACATCAGTTCCATCAATAGTTCAGGATTAACATGAGCTGAACTGAACCAGTCTGCTACTAGTAATCTGATTACTGACATTTTAAATTAATTCAGATTTTGATGCCACAAAGGGTGGAATAAAAATTATATTTTACTTAATTCATATGCTCAACTGTGCTTTCCAAAATACTTCAGAACTTAATCTATCCATGTTGGTTGACTGTCAATGCAAGGCTTAGGTACAAACTTCAGGTACAAATTCTTTTTGGCAGTTAGAATTTTGTTTGTCAACATACCATGATAAGTGCCATGTCACTAGTAAATTTTATTTTATGTTGATTTACTTCATGCATAGTTAGTTATTCAGTTTCCACTCAGTGCCTTGAAACTGTTTTCATTTGTAAGCTACTAACTCTGTAGAAGATTTTTAAGGAAACACCAAGATGAAGACTGTTTACTGATTCCACTGCAGTAAATCATGGAGTTCCCAATCTGCCTTTTGCTTTTGTGGAAGTGAAGTTTAGTGCTTGTTTTCAGAGTACAGTAAACAAGCATTAAATATCAGAATACAAAATATCAGGCATCAATAAGCTGATGATTACTTTAAACTGAAATGCAGTGGAAGAGAGCACACACTGTGTATTAAAATATTCCCTGAACTCATTTTACTTGATCTAAATTTTCTTAACCAGTTCTGTTTGTTAATTTGGTTTAGCTAAAAGCACTGTAGCACAAATGCAGACCTACAGTGTCCATATCACCTCTACTGTGTTATTGTGGATTGTAATACATCTTGATATCCTTTGATATTAAACTGTTTGCTTGTAGGATGAGAGTCTTATATGAAGACCATGTTTTTTATCCCTGTGTTAGTTGGATATGGATTAAAGGTTCTATTCTTATTTTTTCAATTTATTCCTGCAGTGACAATCACTATTAATGTTTTAAAAATTACTTCTTTGAAATACTTTAAACTTACATTTTTCTCTTGTATTTCGGGCTATTTCTATGAAGAAAAGGGAAAATGTTAGTTGAGAATACCAAATGAAGAAATATTATTTTCATTATTGAGAGTTTGACATATCAGCCATTTTATTTTAAGTGTAGAATGACACACAGAACTCTATTAAAAAACCCTTAAATTTGGAATCAATATCTGTGTCCCTATCACTGGCATTGTTGTGGGTTCACATTTGAATAAACAAAATTCTAAGTAATGACAGGTTTGCATGTTAGATTTTCTTAGTGATGTCTTACTACTCATCAGCTTTCAAAGTAATTTATGTAGTCACATAGCATGATTTCTTTTAGTGATCTTTATTTCTTCAGGAGGAAGACATGCATTGATTCCTTTAATGGATGATTACAATTATGTATTTGCAAAGGCTATGATTCTAAGAACAGTGAGGCCATGCTGTGCCATTTTTCTCTGTAAATACGTATTTCACATGATCATTATTTATGTTATGGAAGTCAATTTGTTAATATTCTGATCAATAGACATTTTCATGCCCTGATTTTTATTTCCTTCAGTCTGGCATTAGTGTTATTTCATCTGGCACTAATGCTCTTCTACCACCAAGTTTTGTATAATTACATACAAAACCTCATGCTCTTATATGGTGAAGAAACCACTAAGAATTCCACAGTGAGGTGACCTCAGTTTTCTCTGGAGGAGGTGGATGATGTTTAGTCAGGTCAGGTGAAATGTTCAGCAGCCCAAGGAGGTGCCCTCCAGACTTGCAGCTTCTACACACAGACATGCACGAGGAGACCTGATGGATTTAGTCCATTTCCTCGCATTTTTGGAGTGTTTTGTCTTGACAGCAAGAACGTGTCAGGTTGACCAATTTTCCTGTGGGAATGGACGCTGCATTCCGACATCATGGCTGTGTGACAGGGAGGATGACTGTGGGGATGGGACAGATGAAATGACATCCTGTGGTAAGTAAGTTGTCTTTTTTTGGGGGAAAAAAAAAGTAAAATTATTCTGTAAAAAAGTAAAACATATAAGGATCTCTGTTCATGTGAAAGTGATGGGTACAACAAGTACAAGGGACCATTTTGTTTTTATATGAACTGATGATGTTATTTCTGAAATGGCAGATAGAATTTGATTAATAAATAAACCCAAAACAGAGGAAGAATTTTCTATTAATGAGCTCTTAACTACAATACCAAATATGCAGATCAATCAACTTAACACTTTTTCTAATTTACAGCCCATTATCAAATACTCTCACCCTCAAAAATTATTCTTTATCTCTGCCCCATACCTCCTCACATGGGCTCCCTCAGCATATTCTAGATGTCAATATAATCAGCCTGTTTCAAGTCTGAACAGAAGGATACTTTGATGTTGTATTTTGCAGGAAAAAAATAGCATTTCTTGATTATGTTATGAGAATATCAGCAGCTGTGCTGATTGCTGCTCTGCAGAGATATTGCAGAGAGGTGTGCTCTCTCTAATCAGCTGCTCCCAAACAATTAAGGTTTTTTAATAGTCATCTGTTTGGCAGGGCACAGGTAACTGCTGTGAGTCTGAGAGCACAAGGGTCAATGAGCTGCCTGCAAATATAGAATCATGGAATGGTTTGAGTTGGAAAGGACATTAAACACCATTTTGTTCCAACTCCCCTGCCACGGGCAGGAACACCTTCTGCTAGACCAGGTTGCTCAGAGCCTCGTCCAGCCTGGCCTTGAACACTTTCAGGATGGGGCATAAAATAAAGTCATTCTATGAGTAAAAATGATAATATTATTAAGGTAGACTTCTAATGCCATGCTTCAAATCAAATAAGTTCAGTTGTGTACAGAGGTAGAATAAGTGATCCCAGTGGAGCTGCATTTTGCAATCTCTAAAATTCTAACACCCTGGGTAGTGGTACAGCATTGGCACTCACTGCTAGAACAGTTTATCTGACTGGCTGTGCCTCCTTCTCAGACACATTAGGAACATGCAGATTTTAATGGCATCCTTGTAATTCCTTCCCATGTGTTTTGTTTAGTGTCCTCTCAGCTGATCTGGAATATTTCTTCAGATCATTTAATGGGGATTTACTTTACCAGCTGTTTGTCTGTTTAGCCAAACTTTACATATGTTTCATGATTTAGAATCTTGTTTCTTTATCCTCAAGCACTGTGGTCGTGCAAATGTGTCAAATACTTTTCATTCTGCCTTATAATTTGATCACTAATAGCATTTATTTAGCTGTTTAGTGCCATACATTTTCTTCTTTGAAATATTTTAAATTCTTGTATCCACAAGGATAGCAGAGAGAAATGAGGTCGGTGTCTCCACTGTGCAGAGACTTCACTGTGAGCTCAGGAAGCACCACTGTTGCTTTCTCTGTCTTCAGGGCAGCCAGGACAGGGCTGGAGATGAATCAGCTACAGGATGTGCATCTCTTTGCTGGGAAATAGGAAAGGAAAGGAGTAACTGGAGAGACCATAGGGACAATGAGGGGAAGTGTTGTGCCTGTCCTCTAGGATGTGAGCAGGAGCTGTGGATGATGGTGGAAGATGGCTCTATGAGAAGCAAACACTGGAAACACTCTAAAGCATCCTTGAAAATGCTGTGGGGGGCTGGAAGTCATGAGAGGGCTGGTGGTGTTTGTGAGGATAAGCATAAGTCATTTTAATTAGTATCTGTCTCTTTTTACAGGTCTTGGGTAGGCAGATGAACATGAAAATGAAGTAATGGAGGCATTCATATATGGAAAAGGAAAAAATTGCATTTAATATATGAGTTAAATTTCTGGGAAAATTATTGAACAGATAAAAAGCAATATAAAAAAAATTGCTTTCAGCTTTTCATGAAGTAGATAAGGCATATATTGTAGCTAAGTACTGTTGCAGTTGAACATTTCCATTATTTGTCTTAGAAGAGATTTTTGTTGTCACTGTAATATGTTCCCCAAGAACAACAGATGGAGTTTTTTTTATGTAACAAAAAAACAGAGAACCCCCAAACAAAACCAAACCAAAAAGAAAAAAAAAAAAAAACCCTAAACAAACAAGAACAACATCAAAAACCCAAACAAAAAACAAACAAACAAAACCCCAAACAAACAAAAAAAAAGGCAACTCCAAAACTTTCTAGGAGTGTTGTCATCAATATTAGTTTTTCTTCCCACCCTTTTCTGTTTTGAAGCAGGATAATCACTTGTGTGCAGTGAAGTTCTTGGTGATCTCTAAATTTACTATTTGATGCAGCTGCTTTGGCTTAGTGCTCTCTTGTGTGACTGTTTTTAAGCCAAAACTTTCCCTAAGCAATTTAATTTCTTGTCCTCAGGAACTTTTGCATTTAGTGGCATGCTTAAAACATTTAGAAAGTCTTATCAGTACTCTGTTTCTTTTGAGAATTAGGCCATGTAATTAGTAGTGAAGACTCAAGTGAGACTTTCGTATTGTTTTCTATGAATTGCCAGGTTTTATAAAGTAGATATTGTATTTTCCAAACTGTTAAACAGGTTAATGGTATGAATACACTTATCTGGCTATGTTATGAATTTTAGAAGAAAAAGAACTCTGAAAAAATTCAGACTATATTTGAGTAATTCTATGCAGAGTCATATTAGGCAATTATAAAAACAAACATCTGTGTAATATACCTGATTATTAATTGCATCGTTTCAGATTTCTACTGCTTTACTGAAATTCTTAGAGGAACTGCTTGTAAATTTTAATTTTAGATTTTATTACGTCAATCTAGAGTAACTTTATTTCTTGACTTTTCTTTTGCTTAACCTTCTCATTTTATAGTCTTCCATTTCCTGTCTTTACTGGCAGCTCTATTGCAGCTGGAGAACTCTTTTATATTAATTAAAAAAACACATAGAATATGGTTCACATCAGTTGTTCATATCAAGCTATAATTATTCATAAATATTATCATGCTTAGTGACAAAACCAGCCCTGGTCTAATGGGAATGTAGGACCATGTTATATGGCACAAAATGATGCATTTTAGTGGCCCATGTTAAGGAAGGATGGGGTTTGGACTAGTATTTACAGTTTTAAAGCTTTTTTTACTCTCCCTTTTGGGTGTCTCATCTTTTTTTCTTCTCCAGATTTAGTATCTGGCAGGTGCAAATGTTTGATATAACACACTTTTGTGACTTATGTGCATAGGAAGGTGGAAGAACATTACTGAAGAGGATATACATTAAATAGTTTTTATTTCTCTTTGAACACTTTTACAGAATTCCCAACATGTGAGCCACTAACTCAGTTTATATGCAGAAATGGAAGATGCATTAGCAGCAAATGGCTCTGTGATTCAGGCAAGTATCAAGTGCTCCATATCTGAAATGAATATGATGGATATTACATAAATATTGCTTTGATGCTCACTCTTTTTTTTCTGAGACCAATATTGCCAGTTTGGCTTGGAAGTGGTCAGAGAATACATAAACCATTTTTAAATTACTGACCTGCCCTAGAAAGCAGCAGTATTGAAGCTTCATGTAAGGAATGAGCCACTGGATGTGGTAATAGTTACAAATAGTATATTACATAGAATCAAGTATGATACTTCATTATTAAAAAAAAAATATGTCAAGCTATTGCTTATGAAAATATCTTCTGCTTTTAGAAAATGAAATAGTTCCAGTTACCAATATATCTGGGTTTTTTATTGTTTATGCACAACTTAATTTAAATAAATAGCATCCCACAAGAATGAAGGCGATGTATTTTTTTTTTTTTTTTGTCTAAAAGAAGTACATATTTGAATGGCAACTGTTCAAATGAATGTTAGAACTTGTGGTGTGGCAGTGATGTCATGCTAGTCCTAATAACTTTGGGTTGGTTCTTCATCCACCAAAACATTTAATGTTACTATAATTTTATGAGTCCAACAGGAATTCGTAGCTGTAAATGGACAAATTCCCCAAATTATCACTGCATGCTGACTGAAATTCTGTGCAAGGAGACCCTTTAGAGTTTATCTAATATATTTATCTTTTTACTCCCTTCTTAACCACAATCAAATTACAGAAATTGCCTTTAGACTGTTGCAATGACTGCAATATAGGAGTAAAAGGAAACTGTGTTCCATGCTTATTATTTCATACAACCTTGCACTGTTTCAAATACATGGAAACAACAGGTTTAATATTATTAAAAAGAAATTCTGCCATCAGGTTTTCATTTTGGTTTATATAAAGCTCTTTTTGCCTGTGATTAACTGTCTTAAGTTATCACAGAGAAAAGAATAAACCCACTGTATCTGGAAGTTACACACAACTAAAGAAATCTACAGAAAATCTACAGCCTTCTTATTTTTGCTGATGTCTGTGACTGAATAACTGTAAGGGGTTAGATGATCCAAAATGACAGAGTTGAGTGCTGTCAGTAAATAAGACTTAAGGTATTATTTGCATTAGGAATAATTTCACCCTGTGCCTATGGGCAGTAAATATACTACTTTATTTACTGCACACTTTTTTTTTTTTCCCTCTTACCTTTTTGGAAATATTTTTCCCTCCTCTCATCTTTTATTCAGATTTCTTTTTTTTTTGTATTTTAAAATATTAATATTTGCAGATGATGACTGTGGTGATGGAAGTGATGAGCTGGGCTGCATTCACTCCTGTTCTGCTGACCAATTCAGGTGTCATAATGGTCGATGTATCCCGAGTCATTGGGCTTGTGATGGTGACAATGACTGTGGAGATTTCAGTGATGAAACCAAAACAAACTGCAGCAAGGAAGGTTAGATTTATTTATTTTTTTCTTCCCACATTTTAATACTTAGAAACACAGGGAATACTTTGTTAGAAATAGCGAGGACCTGTCTTCAGTCAATGGAAAAAGAGATGATGCTTTTATAACCATAGTAAAGGTTGGGATGGGAAACATGTCAAGTGCAAAATGATAACACAGAAGTGTATCACAGAAGAATGCATTTAAAAGCAGAATGGGTATTACACTGAGATAAATTTTATAGTTTTACTTTACTGAATTATGCTATTTGTGAGGTTTGTCTTTTTACAGAGATGTGTGCTGTCTAGGTGAAGAGACAGTAAAAAGCATTCCTTAAGTTGTTCTTGATATTTTCTGTGTATTTTTTCATGCAGTGGAACAGTAGTACTCTTATTTTTGTGTGATCCAAGTTTTTGAGTTTGTCAGGGGTTTTTTTTTACATCAAAGTATTTTAACAAACTACAGTCTATTTAAATGCCATACATTGTATTTGTTTGGGTGGGGAGAGAAGGGAAGGACATTTGTAACAAAGGATAAAGAATAATCAGACCAGAATGATGGAATATCTTTCGTGTATTTCTCATGATGATTTTTCCACAACAAAGTAATTGTGCACAATGTTCTTGGTCCCTTTTTATGAGTTTATATTCTAAATCTAGTTGCAAACCTCATACAAATAAATGAATTAACAGAATGCAGCATGACTGAAGTCCTTAATTTTTATACACTTACAAAAGTTATCTTTATTTGCATTGGTCTGGAACTGAGAAACCCACTTATACCCCTGTCCATGTCCATCTTGAAGCTTAAAGCTTCACTCTTTTACGATAGAATGCAAGAATGTAAATTATTTAGAAAAAAATCCAAGGCAACCTTAAATAATATAAAATATATATTTACAAACAGTGCTACAAGAATTTATTCAAATAATGCTTATTGGTACAAATAGGAATGTATAAGTATGTCATTACTTTAAAGTGCACGTTATTGTTGTTAGTCTGTTATTTAATAATAGAAATACAGTGTTAATAGTTTGGGAAAAGGAAAGCAAGGATAAGATTGAAAAGGCCGTAATCTAGAAAATACTTAGAGAATTTTGTGTGTGGTGAATAATTAAAATCACATGGTAATTATGCTTTGAAGCAGTAATTCCATAGCTGCGTTGAACTCAAGTTCCTTGCAGTGGAATTGGGAGTGGCTACAGCTGATTTGCCAGTGCTGTAATAGCACAAGCCAGGCAGGTTTTGGGGCCTTGTTAGAGCACAGGTGTGACCTTTCATGTTTTGTGAACAAGGAGATGGACTTGGTTGGATAAAAGAGACTGAGGGGGGGAGGAGGGAGCATAGCTTGAGAATGAAAGGCAGGGTGGGGTGAAGCGCCAGGAAGATTTGCTTGGCTTTCGTCATTGTTGCATCTCCAAACTCATTCCTGTCTGACTTCTGTGGAAAAAAAAGAAGTAAAACTTTGTATTTTCCCTAAGCCTGTAGTGGAAGAGAGGAGTGAAGGGAGCGAGCAGGATAAGAAAGAGCTTTTCTGAAGCTTGTGTTGGAGTGGTGAGTTAGGAAGGAACAGTGAGTTTTGTGTTATACTTGAGGACTCTTATTTTGGCTTGTGTTAGGGAGCTGGATTCTAAGCCAATGTAGACTTGGAATGGGGAAAAAAAAAATCACATGAGCAAAATTCTTCAATGTAATTCTTATTTTTCTAAGAAACTCCCTCTCCTGGAAGGTGCAATGGGAGGGAATTTCAGTGCAGCCCTGATGGGAACTGCGTCCCTGAGCTGTGGCGCTGTGACGGAGAAAAGGACTGTGAGGATGGCAGTGATGAAAAGGGCTGTAATGGAACTATCCGACTGTGTGATGAAAAAACAAAGTTCTCCTGCCAGAGTACAGGTATGTGCTTGCAGATATGTTTTGCTCTCATTTGCTCAGTGTGTGTGTGTAGTTTGATCACATATCTACTCTTTGAGTACTGCTTTTAGTGATTAATACTCCCGAGGTGAGGTTGCTTATTGTATTCATACCAGGAAAATAATAGTCATTCACATCCCTGAACCTGTTTTCTGATTTACAATATGAAATGGATGAGTTCTGAGCTTACTTAAAGCTGAAATTATCCTCTGTGATAGTACATCAAACCAGATATTAAAATGCAGCATTTAATAGTACTCCAAAGTCCAGGTATTTTCTTCTGTTTTCTGTCTTTGGCTTTAGAAGTATGTTGAATAAAGTTGTATAAAGTAATTAGCTAGAAGACTTCAAAGAATTAGAACTGCAGCACTGAAAGAAAAATATATTCTTTGAAACTGTTTAAAACAATTTCTCCCTAAGTATGCTTCATTAAAAAATGTAAAAAAAAAATTGTGACAATCATTACATGAGGATACTTGGCCAAATAATGTTTAGATGGAATAATTTCTTTAAGGAAAAGTCCATTTAAGGAAGAAATTAATATATGTCAACATTGTATTAATATTTTTGTAATTTCTTTCAAAGCTTAATGGAATATTAAAGCTAAAATAACTTTCAAAACCAAATTTAATTCAGATTATAATAAGTACTAATATTATCTTTATTAGCTGTAATTATTACAAGAAAGGAGAACCCATTCTCATGCCTGTCAGGGCATCTCATAGCTAAGCATGATAAATGTTGCAGACTAGTTATGTGAGCTCTGTCTAAAAGCAGTTTGCTGCTGTTTGAATTTTAAAGTTATAGAAATTATAATGTCCACATAAAAAAAAAAATGGAATACTGAATTTTGTCTAAATAAAACATTTCCTTTTGTGTTCTTACCATTTCCATAAAGATCTGTAGAATAAGCAGCTGTTAAATTAAATAGTTTCAATAAGTAAATTATTGCCTTCTAATTGAATGGCCTGTTTCCTGAAATAGACTGATGAAAAACCTGACCCAGGAAATTCACTTCTTGCTGATGCTTTTTCCTAGTGCGTAGATGGGGAAAAGGTAATACCAACCCAAGTGATTAAAGCTGAATTATGAGAGGGAAGAAAGGTGAAATCTCAATAGATGAGATTTATTTTCATCAGTTGCACTTGGAAAAACTAATGAGAAGTTACTACTTTAGTTAATAGAAAGCAAAGAACGAGGTTAGAGGCAGTGGGGAGTACAAGATGAAGTGTAGATTTTAGTTATTAGGCTTGATTGTGTTTTGGAAAAACTTGTTTCCTAGGCTGAGCTTTGGTTTCTTGCTTAACCTGAATGATTTTAGATACAGAGAGTGAAAAACCCATTCTGGTGGTAAGCTAAAATTTTCCCAAGTACAGCTACAGTAATAAAAGGAAATAGCAAGTACTTAATTTCAGCAACTTTGAATGAGTTGTCTTTGCAACAAAGAACTAGAAAAACTTTCTAAAGTCCACAGTTTCACTTCCAAACTACATTACCTCCTTGTATACTCCCCTATGTTTGCAGTCATGTGTATGGAGGGCAATATCTTATTTCACAGGATGAAGGATGACATCTCTGGCTGCCACACAGAAATACAGCAAAAAAAAAAAAAAATTTCATCAAATATTTGGGTTAAATTCAAGGGTTTATGGCTTTGATTTAGAAGAAAATGAGGTCATGCTTGTTAGTTATGTGGAAATACACCACTTGAGGTATCAGTTGTGACAGTTGCATCCATAATTTTTTTTTCTTTCATGATTTTCTTTCCATCAGTCCTGGAAGGAACAAAACTGCTGTTCTGGAGGAGGCATGTTGGCACTGTAACAGAAAACAGCAAAGGCAGTTTTTTGTTTAGCTACTCTTCAGTTTAATTCTGTGTGGTGGGGCAAAGGAGTGAAAATGGGTTTATGAGAAATACTCATGTTGCAGGAGAAATGCAATTCTCTCAGTGGATTATTCTAAAGAAATAATGCTGCCTGGCTTCCACATTTGTGAGACTAGTACAGGTGAGGAGGTATTGGCTAATTTTCCCCTTATAGATTGCAAGGTGGTGTCATCTGGATTCCTAATGCAGCATGTGATGGGTCTGGGTAGGAATGTGTGTGTGGAGCTGAGGCATCCAGTACTTTTGGAGAGAAATGACAGTTGGTGAGAACAATAACAGTGAGATGTTACTGCCCACTTTTGGTTATTTCATTTTCATTTTATTCTCTTCCATAAATAGGAGGTGCAGGGTTTTTCCTTACTGTAGTTTTTGTTGGCTCTGGTTATTCTGTCCCAGTGCCACAGCTGTGAGTGCCATGTTACAAATACAGCATCTGTCAGCACTGAGCATTTTTCTCTGAGAAAAACTCTGCTTAGAGTTCTTCTTTTTTCCTAATAAGTTGTCTGACTGTTGGAATATCAAAAGACTTCTGTCATATTTCTCTTTAACCACATTATTTGTTGAATAAACAGATACTTTTCTCTTTCCCCTTACGTGTCTTCTATTTTTGTTTTTATATTTTTAAACCTTTAGTATTTTTTTTGGTCCTGCAGGAACTTTCAGCCCGGACAGTTCTTGAGCTGTGGTATCCAAAGTCAGCCAAAATGCTTCAGGGTACTTGAGTTTCCAGATTTCAGAACTGCTTTTCTAATTTTTTCAAGAGCATCATCACATGGTTGTTTGTGGTGATGTGTGATGAAAACTATACTAGAGGTTGTGTAGCAGTAGGATATGAGATGCAATAACTACCTGATTGAGATTGACTACTGTTGGGTTGCTTCTAACCAATTATTTTCTGGTTTTAAATTAGATTAGACTTCTTTTAAATTAGACTAGATTAATTTAAATTAGAATAAGACTCCACTTTCTATTTTAAATTCTGATTCTGAAAATTATTGCAGGCATGTACTTCAGCTCAGTTTTATGTACTACATAAATCTGTCCTTTTTATTCCATCTCCCTCCTTTTCAGTTAGTAGTACTGGAGCAGAGCAGAATCTCTGCAATCTTACTTAAAAAGTCATCTAATTACTCTGATGATCATAATAAAGTACTTCTGTGAAGACAAATGCAAAAGAGCCATGAATACTTCAGTTTAGTAAGCAGTAGATCTGAACTTTAATGTTTATTTGTCATACAGTTCTTTATCATTTTTCAAGCAGCAGTTAATTTTGTATCTTACCATTTTAATGCTACCCTGTGGGCTATTATTTTACACTCTTTTTTTTTTTCCTCACAGTTTAATAATATATTAGAGGGGGAAATAAAGATGAGGGAAGAAGTAGCATTCCTTTGGAGTGGAAATTAAGGAATGTACGTGGAGGAAATAAAATCAGTGGGTGATCATCACAAGGATACTGGAAGAAGAGACCAGCAGCAGTGGTACTGTCTGGATGGGGGAGTGTGAGAGTCCAGATATGGGTGTGTGACAAGTGGAGGAGAGTGGAGAGAAGCTGGTACTGAGGAAGGCTTGGGAAGGAAAGGTTGTCCAGAATTATGATGAGGAAATTGGTTGGGCTGCCCTACAGATTGTCTGAGGGTTGATGAGGAGGAAAGAGCTACTGTGCACTTACAGAATGGGAGGAATTTTAAAGGAGGAAAAGATTTACTAAGAATGTAACAGTGGGACACATGGAGGAATCCACAGCAAGTAAACTAGAAAATTATGTATGTTGTTCCAATCCTGTATTTTTGTCCTCAGTTCATTGTTTTCTGTGGTAACAAATATCTTCTTTAGGCCCATTTTTTTTTGTTCTGTCTCACACAGGAGGCATTTATAAAGATCTACTTTCTACTAAAAGCTTTAAATATGAGAAATGTCCGTGTTCTTTAAATAATGTGATTCAGTTTAAGTCTCAGAGGTGTTCTACAATCAAGTCATTGATCATCACAACATTATATGTAATATGTCACATTGGAACATTCTTTCATTTTGATGGGAACAAGACTGAGCCCATTCTACAGATTAGGAAGGCATCACAGCTTTAGGCAGCAAAAATTAGCTATAAGAGGAAACTGAAAGCAATTAATTCTCCATCAAAGTAGTTTTCCTAAGGTTGAAAATGTAACCAGTCCAAAAACCTCCTGGACTTGGCATCCCAACAAACAATGGATGGTATAAAAACAGTTAATTCTATTAATTGCTACTATTTCTAGGAAATAAAAGTTGGAGAAGCATTTGAATTAGGCTTTCCCACATACCTGTTGCTTCAGGCCTTCTGTTTCACTGTGTTACACATATTTCTTCAGTGTTACACAAAAGAGCAATGGAAAAGACCAGATATATCCACTGAGGCAATTAATTTATGATGGAATTTAACTAGAAAGGTTCCTGGAAACCAGAAATGTGAGTTTCCCTAAGAGGCAATAAAGAAAAAATACTTCAGTGAATTTTAAGTTAATGATTTGAAGACAGTCATATTTCATTAAGTCCATCTCTTTAGGATTTTGGCAAAGATTAATTCCTTGAAAGTATATTCTACTTAAGAACCTGTCGTATATATCATGATGAAAGATGAATCTTTCATTATAAAACATATCTTCACTAAGGTATGAGAGAGGCAGGAAAACTGTCTTGCCCTGTAAACATTTGAATGTATGAAAGATTAAAATAACAGATTAGGAGCTCTGCTGGAAGCAACTTTTGATTTACTTTGGATTCTGGTTAGTTTAGTTGATGTTGGTATTTTCCATTAGCTTTCATTCTACTGCAGTTTTATAATATTATATAAAATCAATGATCATTCAAGATAATGAAAAATAGGGATAATTTTTTTGAAACATTTGTGATTGCATGTAATGATAAACTGCATACATAACATTGATGCAGTTTTGATTCCTTGTGTTTCTGCAATTCTGTATGTTCATTATAGGATATTTGGGACTTTGGCCACTATAGAAAATAGTGGAAGCTTTTCATTCTAATTGACACCCCTCCCTGTTTACATTTTCCAGGTGATTTTGCACTGGTAAAACGATGTTCTGTTGTTTGAAACCACACTCAGTGTAGTATGGTCCTGAAGTTTTTCTTGCTTTTCTTCACCAAAAGTCCAAAGAGTCTTGTATTTGCTTTGTGAGTGCTGCAGAAAAGTATTTTTTCAGTCTTCTTGTTTCCCTGTCTCTTATCCCACTGACATTCTGTGAGAACATCAACACCCTACACAATCAAGGGAAAAGCATTGCACCAATCTTAAGCAAATGTTTCCTTCCAAAGAAACTGAAATCTGATTCTGCATCACAGCAGACAGTGGAGTTGGGGACAGTGTGTGGAGAGAGCACAGAGTCTCTTTTGAGGTGGTTTGATATTGAACTGTGTCACAGTAGATACAGAGCAAAAGACAGCCCGTAGCAGATTTATCACCGAGGTGTATTAAAGGAGCAACAACGTCAGTTTTACCCTACCTGATTATTTTACACACTCACTCACTTGCTTCCCCCCTCCAAGTCATAATCAGTCTCAATTTCCTACTGGGAAGACTGCTGCTAAACTGGGAGGGTTGGGCAGAAAGTCATGTTGGTTCATGCAGTGCAGATTTGAAGTTATCAGTCTCAAGCATTGCCAGTGAGTCCCTGGTCATCCACCAGCATTGCTCTCGGTTGATCCAAACATTTCCAGGACCTTCATTCCCATTACAACTTGATTTTTCTCTAACTGAATAGCTTATAGGCCAAAAAAAAAAAAATGGTTCAAGATCAGCTTCATAACCGATGGTTCTCTCTGTTCTCTCTTTATTAAGTGGAAAATAAAGTATGTGATATTTCTGTTCAGTCTAGGTGTTATCAAAATTTACAATTAGTCCCTCCTGGTTGTATTTAGCAAGTAATAAATTTATGCCTCCAAGTTGAAAACCAGCATGGTGCAGGAGCACACACACACACTTTTAAGTGGCAGCGTTCTCAATCTTGGCTCTTTTTCACCTATTAAGATCCCTGTCTTTGTTGATTCTAATTTAATACTTGTATTATATTTTTTAAAAAATTAAACCCCCTTTTTTAATCAAGAAACAGTATTTCATCTCTAAACACTGATGGTCAGTACAAAGGTGGAAATAAATCTTTTTCCCCTTTTGAGAAGAGAAGGCACTGATCTGAGCACTGGTTTGACAAAACTGAAATTATGTGAGAAATTTCCCCTGCTGTAGTTATTTTGTCTAAAAACTGATAACTTATCTGACATCATCTGGGAATGTGTTGTGTATAGTTCCTAGAAGGATTTTTGCTTCTCAAACCCATGCTAGTAGAAACTCTTACACTGAAAACACTGCTGTCATGAAGGGCTGTTGGAAAAGAGATGAAAAAACCCAGAAATTAAAAAAAAAAAATTAAACATTTCAGTATCATTTGATATATTTAACAGACTGAGTATGTGTCCTGCCTGTATGCAGTTCTGTTCAGCATAGAAATAACTAGGATTGGTGGTGTCTGGAAAATTAGTCTGTCAACAGTGTTGTGGATGCTGCTTCAGAATATGAGTTGATTTCTTTCTGTTCATCAGAGAAAAGTGCTATTATTAAAAGAGCATAATTTAAAAAAAAAAAATCTATATGTTGTTACTGAAGCTTTTTTTCCCTAAAGTTTGCTTCGAGTCTGATTTCCTGTGTTTATTGTCTCTTTTCTCCAAGGGAGATGCATTAGCAAAGCGTGGCTTTGTGATGGCGATATTGATTGTGAGGATCAGTCTGATGAGGATAATTGCGAGGGCTATATGTGTGGACCACCAAAATACCCTTGTGCTAATGATACCTCCATCTGCCTACAGCCTGAGAAGCTCTGCAATGGGAGAAGAGATTGTCCTGATGGATCTGATGAAGGCGATCTTTGTGGTACTTTCTTTTTAGACACATTTTTCTGATTACTCTTGATATTGTCTGTCTCAATGCCTCCTGTTGGAAAAAATGTTCCCATGTTAATCTTACTGAAATTTTATCACCGTAGCCTATGGGAGGATTTTTTTAAATTAAAATCATACTGAGTTTATGCTTTCAGTTTTCTTCAAATAAGAGTAAACCTAGTTCCTTAGTTAAGTCTTTCATTTTCAATCCCCTTAAAATACTCTTGGAGGCAAACAATTTAAAAGGTGTTGGTATGTAGGAAAGGACTTAAGCTCATTTGTAGTTCTCTCCAAGTACAAGATCTTGAGTTCCTATCATAGAATGGTTTGGGTTAGAAGGCACTTTAAAAATCATCCAGTTCCAATTCCCTTGCCATGGACAGGGGCACCTTCCACTAGATCAGGTTGCCCAAAGCCACATCCAGCCTGGGCTTGAACACTTCCAGGAATGGGGCAGCCACATCCTTTCTGGCAACCTGTGCCAGGGCCTCACCGCCCTCATAGTCGAAAATTTCTTTCTAATATCTAACCTAACCCTGCCCTCTGTCCCTTTGAAGCCATTCCCCCTTGTCCTGTCACCCCAGGCCCTTGTCCAAAGTCAATCTTTAGCTTTCTTGGAGCCCCTTAGATACTGAAAGGTGCTCTAAGGTCTCCCTGGAGCCTTCTCGTCTCGAGGGTGAACAATCCCAATGCTCAGCCTGTCTCCATAGCAGAGGTGCTCCAGCCTTCTGAGCATCTTCATGGCCTCCTCTGGACTTGTTCCAACATGTCCATGTTCTCCTTATGTTGGGAGCTCCAGAGCTGTATGTAGTGCTTCAGGTGGGGTCTCACAAGAATTCAGGGGAAAAATCTCCTTCCCTTGAAGTCACCCTTTATTTGATGCAGCCCAGGGCACAGTTGGCTTTCTGGGCTGCCAGAGAACATTTCCAGGTCATGTTTAGCTTCCCATCTACCAAGAGCCCCCTGTGCCTCTCAGGGCTGCTCTCAACCCATTCTCCACCCAGCCTGTGTTTGTGCTTGGGGCTGCCCTGACCCAGGTGTGGGTCCTTGCACTTGGCCCTGTTGAACTTCATGTGTTTTTCACAGGTCAACCTCTCAAACCTCTGAGGGTCCTTCTGGATGGCATCCTTTCCATGACGAATGTTTTCACACTAGATATGTTAAAAATAAATATAAAAATCTGGTTTAGAAATGTGAAATTTGGTTTGCACTTCTTTGAGGCCTTTTATGCATTTTAGTTGCCCTGGTGACTTTAATAATACACAATATAACTGAGAGCCCTTGTAGCCCTTAATTTTTATTTTTTCTTTTCTCCGTGTTATTTCAGATGAATGTTCACTTAACAATGGTGGATGTAGCCATCAATGTTCTGTGGTTCCTGGGGGAAGAATTGTTTGCTCCTGCCCTGCAGGATTCAGTCTTGGTATAGACAACAAAACTTGTGAGGTTATGGATTACTGTACCAAGCACCTGAAGTGCAGCCAAGTATGTGAACAGCATAAAAACACTGTCAAGTGCTCATGTTATGAAGGCTGGAAGCTCAGTAAAGATGGAGAAAATTGTGTTAGTACTGGTAAGTTGAAATTCAGTGTCTTTTCAATATTCAGGATGTTAATAGATGTTGTAGCAATTTACTGAGAGGTTATTTCACTTTTCTATATGAAAATATAGTCCTGGGTTATCCAACTGTGGGGCTGATGGCAAACTAAGGACTCATTAAAGCTGTCCCTATTCTTGGTGGACAAAGGAGTATTGAAATATTAGGTGGTTGCTTATAAGATTCTCTGAGAATGTTAATAACAGTTCCTAACTTGCTGGAAGTTTGATACCTTTTTCATGTATATTTAATATGCATGGGAGATATATATATATTATATATATATGTGTGTGTGTATATGGAATATGGGGAATTTACTATATATTTTTAAGAAATGGATTAATCTGTGACATCATGATTAGCTGGGGGTTCAGAAGGTTAATTTTGAATGTGCAGTTATGTGCTGCCTGTTAGCATTCATGATTTAAGCAATTTTTTCCCCCTAAGACATTCTAGTACTTGTTTTTTGACATCACTTAGAGACTTTTCAGCTCAGTAATCAAGATGAAAACCACCATGAGCCAAAAGAGGAGGGAGGAATGCATTCCCCTGGTTGTTCACTACTGATAAGTACTGAAGCAGGATTTAGAAACTCTGTTAGGGGTCTTTTTCAAGTGCAGCACTGTGTGTAAAATACGAACATGTACGTGCAATATAAACTGTCATCACATCTTTACCTGCCTCGTAGGGAGTTAAAATAGTATTGATTTTGTTGTCTAGATTTTCAGAATTTCAGTTTGGGATTTTTTTATATTTTTATTCTGTAGTATCTCTGTTCTTTTATAGTCTCTTATCGATTCTGAATAGAAATATTTCCCAGACTGTCAAAGTGGAAAGATCAGAATTTGCCTTTTCTAAAATACAGACGATTACATTGGTTGCTAATTACTAAATAATTTCAGGTGACCTGCAATAAGGAAATTAGGCTTTTATTTCTACCTTGCTGATTCTGAATTTTTTCATCAGGTGTGAATCACCTGACAAAATGAAGAGTATGTGGAATAAGAATTTCTTGATCATGATATCAACTGAATTCTGAATTATCCAAATGAGCAATAGACAATGTTCTAGCTAATTTACACAACATTTTGAACGCTTGTATTAGTAAGAAAGCAAACAACTTACTTAGGGCCAAAATATTTATTGGGTGTAATAAAAATCATGCCTCTCTTTTTAAAACAATGAATAATCAAAGCTGAGTTTTATATCATTGATATTCTCTTGAGGAGCTTTTAGCAAATGCTCATGAATTGCTCGTCTTGCCTTTGTGCTTTATTTTTAATTTGTTAAGAATGTGGTTTACATTTGTCAGGCTGGAATAGCTGTTATAATTTCTAGAATGGTCTCCAAGTTCAGTGTTTGTGACTCTATAATTGTTACTATCATGTGTAAATAGTTGCTGCTGTGGTATGGGGTCAGATTTGCATGTTCAGACTTGACTGAGCTGTGCTGATAGTAGACTCAAATCAGGCTTCACTCCTATATTAATGTAGTTCTGTGTATCTGAAATTTATTTTATTCATGTCAAAGTTGTTATTTTATGGCAGTGTCTTAGTCTTATTCCCACTGATTTTTTTTGATCAGGCTGATTCTTTTCATTATGGATATTTCCAGTAATTCAAAAAAGTCTGTTCTTACTGGATTACAGACATGAAAGGGATAAAAGCATTGCAGGCAGACTTAGTAACTCACTGGACGAAAGCTTCAAACAAACTTTAAATTAAAGCAGGTAGAAATGACCAGTATTTGTAAACTAAGGGGAAAAAAAACCCAAGTTGAAATGCTCTCATTTGTGCTATAAAGTGAGGCTACGAGTTTCTCGGTTTTCTTTAAGCCCATGAGATATTTCTGCTTAAAGTTTACTGATGTTGGTGAGGATCTAAAGTTAGAGATAATTTTTTTCAGATTTTCTCAAATAATTTAATACTAAATATATGATCTGAGACCTGAGATGTCAGCTGATATAAAGAAAAATGATACCTTTCTCTTTACAAACTGGAAAGACTTGTGCTAATGGCATCAAAGCTGCAAAAAAATTATTCCATATTGAATATGGCACATGCTTTTATAGTCACTAATAAAATAAATTTCAGTGTATTTAATTCAAAAGTTTATTTAATTCTAGAAGTACTCTGAAGGAAAGATCCTCTGATACTTCAGTTCTTTACTGTGTGAAAGGCATTTTAGTAAAGTGAGAACAATTTTGGTCCCATTTGTGAATCTGTGAGGCTCACAATGTCCATACCATTTATGTCTCTGGGCAAGAGATCTTGAATGAACTTAAAATAAAGCAAAAAAACCTTTTATATAATACTATTATAAGTAAAGTTCAACGTGATCTTGCAGAGATAAGCAGTCCCCCAAATGCCAAACTACTATTTCAATAATTCCAGTTGGCATGAGGTAATTCTTAGAATAGCCATCATGATTTAAAATGCCTTGAACCAGGAGTAGGTGTATTATATTAGAGCAGTAACTAATAATCTGTTTTCTTTGAGGAAAAAAATTACTCAGAGGAAAATGATTATGTTGCCCTTGGCTACTTTCTTTTTTTTTCTCTCTGAAATAACACTTTCCTATATACAGGCAAACATTACAGTAGTCCACAGCAGTGACCTAAAAAGCCAGTGTGCAGCATGTTTTCAGAATATTGTAAAAACATTTTTTGTGAGTCTGTCAGAAATTTAATGGGAATATGAGTGTTGAAAATGCGGTAATGATTTGAACTTTTTTTTTTCCTGATTGCATATCAGAATCAAGTACTGTATTTGTCAGAGGAATCTAATGAATTGCCAGAGAAATATAATGAGTTATAGAATAATAAGAATATAGAACTAAAACGCTTAAAATCAAGCAGTTCTTTTCTTTTTAGTTCCCCTTTCAAACTCTTTCTTAGTTTCCTGTTTTCTCTTATTTCTGCTTATGTTGTATTCTTTTCTTGGGGTTTTAAATGTTATTTTCTTCTCCTTCAGTTTCTTTACTTTTCATATCTCTTGTTGTTGTCCAGTTTGCTGTTCTGGCATTGTTACATTACTGACTTCCCAAAGACTAAATGTTTTTCCTATATTTAAATTTTTAGTGATTGAACTAAGAGTATGTTGCAGAGCTCCATTATTCCAATAGAAAGTCAATAAAAATTATATGTGTTCATCCCCTTGTCCCTAGTTCCTCTTGGAATACTTTTCAAAATAAGTTGTGCTATTCTATTGTACTTGCTCTTTTAGTTGATAATAAACATACAGAAAAAAACCCCTCTTCTTGAAAGATACTTAAATTTTGTGTTAACATTCAACCTTTCAGAATTGGGTTTTCTAAGCTTTGGGGGAACTCTGTTGCATCACTATATATACATAATATATTTGTATGATGTATCTGTATGTTTTATCTGTTTTAGCAGGTTTGAAATTGCAATTTGTTGTGGTTTCCAGATTGCTTTCAATACTAAAATGGAAGGAGGATGGGAGGGAGGTAGCCCAGTCCTCTCTGAGCAGTATCAAACTTTTAATGAAGCTTTTTTTTCAGATTTCTTATGAAATGATTGTTTTTCTTTGAGGTAATTGTCATAAAAGCCTGGTGTAGATTGCTTGCTGCCACTGTTACAGTAAGCTTCAATGAAACAGTAATCTTCAGTTTGAATTATTCTCAAGAAAGAACCATTGGAAAAAGTGAAACATTATTTTTTATATACAGTCTTTTTTGATTGTATTGTATAGGCAGTTTTCTTCTACCAGAATTTTTTTTCTTACAGCTGTAATGTAGTTCATACTTTGTTTTTATCATATATTTTTATACACTTATCTATATGGTAAAAAAGCTTGGTGCAGTTCTGAAATAAGAAGGTACAGAAATGTACAATTTTTTTTCTCTAATAAATTGTTAACAGTTGATTTTCTTTAAAGTTTTAGGGAATGTAATCAATATCCTATACATAGATTTGCGATTTTACAAAAATGCTCTTAGTCAACTTGTAGAATAAAAAGTATTTGCTTTCAATTTCTAGAAGAGGAATCAAATGGGAAAATAACATCAAAGTTTGGTTTTATAGGGTAATGGCAGTATAACTTTAAATAAAATTGATTTGATTGAGCCGGAAAAATCTAATTCACTAAAATACAGCTCATTTTATAGAACCATTGAATGATAAGGTTGGAAGGAAGATCAAAGGCTAATTTTAATACTGCTCCTGTTTATCTGCTTTCCAAGACCTTCAAGACACCCTCAGTGGTAAACTCCAAATTTCCCAGGGGTGAAATATTTCAGTGCCTCACTCTCCTAAGATTTTTGTTTTTCCAGTCTTTCTGAGTCTTCCTGGTCCAGTTTAAGCCTTTAATCCTTGGCCTACTTGTTATTTATACAGAAAATAGGATTTTTCCCATTTTCAATGCATAAGCTTTTTATGTCTTCGGAGAATTTTATGTGCTTCCAGTCATCATCTTATCCCACTTTTTTTTTAGACTAAGAAGTTCCAGATTGTTCATTGTTTCCTTGCAGGCTGTGCTTTCTGGGCCTCTTACAACACTTGCTCTTCTCTCCTTGCACTTCTGTAGGTGATTGACATTGTTTTTAAGAGCTGTGTTCAGAGGAGGGTACAGTATCATAGACTGTTGTCAATAAAGCTTAGGGGAAGGGAGTGGAAGAGTTATGTCATATTTATTTCAAGTGTCAAAATCCCATTGAACTTTAACCCTTTCCATCAGTGTTCATGATAATTTTTACTGTAGGTTATTTAAGATGTCTTTCCTCTGCTTTGAATGAAAGAAACCCATCCAACATAACATATGTTTATTAGGTGTCTTTTTTTTTTTTCCCATTGTGGTGTTAATTACTGAGAAATAAAAAAGAAACCACTATTCATGATCGTGATTTGTGGTCTTATGCATGGGAATTGCAAAACTACTGCATAATAGCAGCAAATTTATCAGAAATTGGGAAGTACCATTAAAGTATTTCTCAAGTTTAGATAACTGGTGCTTGTGAAATAGCTACTAATGTCAGTGATCCTGCTCTTTATTAAGTTAACTACTGCAGAGCTTTGGAAATGACTTTGTAGGAAGTCATTCATTGCTTTCACAAACAGGAGGATCATTTGGAAAGTTCAAGACAGAATTGAACAAGTACTTCAAGAGCAGAAACAGCTCTGCTGAGGTACCTGATCAACTTAAACCATCATCATTTAATCTGTGTGTGCAAAGGGTATCAAGAGAAGAAAGTAATGAAGTTAATATTTTCCAAAAGAGGTATTAACACATCTTTTTACATGAGGACAATTTGTGTGACTTTTTCTTTAAAATTTTAGAAGAACAATGCAATACTGCCTATTGCCAAAAATCTGTCTCTTATATAAATGGGGGTTTAATTGTATGGGAAACAAGACCCTCAGTATAATTTGTGTTTTACTCTAGGAGAAAGAACTGGGGAAAAAACCCAATTACTTCCCCACAGGAAAGGATTGCTGTGAAATCTTTACTCAAGTAGATATGCCAAGTTAATTCAACAATTCACAGAATTCAATTTTTGTCTTCCTTTTTTGTTTTATTAAGTTTTCCTAATTTAAAATATGTAAGAACTATAATAAAAAAATCAATTTTATAGTATGGTTGACCTATGCAGAGTGTGTTTACAGATGTTTATGTGCAATTTGATGTAAACTCACTGACACAAATCATGTAACATTAATTGAATAAAAATGGAAGGAGAACTGTAATGGTAGCTGGATTTGTGATGAAGTGCATCAATAAGCATGTACAATGTTAATTTTCTTGCTTGTTAGTTTGGGGTGAGGGGCTTTTAAGCACTTCAATTGAAAACCAAGGTAGGTTGTATATTGAAAAGGTACATTATATCTATTTTAGGAAAATATTTCAACTAACTGCTATTTGAAACAATGTATAATTTAATGGATTAATATTTTCCGAAACTTTGGAAAAATCAGATTTTGATTTTGCTACTGTGACTTTTTAAAGCTCAAATTATGGGCTACAAAACACAGTTCAATAGTTGAGTTTGATATTTCTGAATTTAATGTTTAATATCAATCGTTGGGATCAAAGGTAATGCTCGAAGGGAGAGGTCAAAAGTTTGTGGGACTGAAAAAGTATTTTAAAGACTCCTCATCAGAAGGTGAATTTTTTTAATCCTCTGTTCCTCATGATTAAGTGTTCTGTTCACCCTCTACTTGTCATTTATATATCAATATGTAACAATATCTTCTTTATTATCCTTTTGAAATGTATAATCTTCTGCTTCCAGATCCATTCGAGGCTTTCATAATTTTTTCTATTCGACACGAGATCAGAAAAATTGATCTTCACAAGCGTGACTACAGCCTCTTAGTTCCTGGGCTAAGAAATACAATAGCCCTTGACTTTCACTTCAGTCAGAGTTTACTGTACTGGACAGACGTGGTAGAGGACAAAATTTACAGAGGCAAGCTCTCTGACACGGGAGGTATGGATTTAATCTTTATATTCTTAACAGTAAGAACAACTGCAGTTACAGGGTGTTGGACCTGTTCAATCATAATTGAGCTGCCATTCACAGAAACAGAATTTATGATTGATGTTATTCTGCCTTTGAAAAGGTGTATATCTAGATTGTACTTGATGTCGAGCTAGACAAGACTTTTATTATCGAAGTTTCTTTTTGCAAGAGGCTATAGGGGGAAGAAAATGGCAAATGCTAAAGGTTGATATTTCTTCCTGGTCCAATGAATGCAATATTGATTTCTTTCACTTTTTTTGTAATTTACCTTCATCTTCTTGAAAAAGTATAAGAATTTATCACATGTCTGGTAAATATGTCTGTCACCTCTCACTAGGTGACAGATCCTACTTCAAAATTTTTATTGGATCCAGAAAGACTTGATCTTTGTCCTGGTGACCTAACGATGGCCTATAACTCAATGTAATCTCATAACATATACAAAAGAGCTTCTACAAAATGTTCTTTGTTGAAGTGCATGTTCCAGTGCTTTCGTTCCTGCATGAGCTAACAGGCATAAGAATCTCTAATTTGCCTCTTTAAAAGTTCACTCATGCATTCACACAT
>JAWWLV010000183.1:4786545-4799508 GCA_035041135.1 Platyrinchus mystaceus
TTCTTTAAAGGCTTTGACATATTCTTCTTGTATGAATTAGTTTGTCATATTGTCTGCAGCTTTTTGGGCAGGTGGTTCAGGTGTGTAACTGTTCACTGCACGATGGAGGAGCTCATCTTGTTTGTTTTGACCTCCAATAGTTGATAACTTTATGGTAATTCTGAAGCTCTTGTCATCATACTCTGTACAATGGCATATCATGAAGAATTGTGCTAACTTTGCCCTAATAATATTCTTGTTTATCTAGCTTCGTGATGATGTGTAAAGTTTTGTTAGGTAGTATGTTGACTAATTCTTGAAGTGAATGATTACAAACTGGAATAGGAATAGTGATTAGAGGAAATAATTTTTTACTTTAGAACACACATTCCCTGATCTGTTCTAACCTGCGAATTTCCAAGATCCAGTGCTAAAATAATCAGATATAATCAGGTGGTATAAAGATTTTTAACTTGGCTGACTACGGCAGGAAGATCTTTGGCCTTATGAAAAGCAGTGCTATTGAAATTGTTGAAAGTGAGCAGAGGATTAGATCTATAGCTGGTTTTAAATATGAGTGGGAATTGATTGTCAGCAATTTAAAAGGACCCTTTTGATGTAACTGTAGTGCATATATTTGAAGGTGTGGGCAGAATTTAATCATGTTGTGCACCATTAAAGTATAAGATCAAACCATGTCTCGCTAATCTGATGCCATGAAGGAACAGGTTCAATAAGAAGTTAATGGGGAGGGTAAGTTGGTCCACAGTGAAAGAGCATATTGAGAGGTTGTCAGAGTAACTGTTCATTTGGCAGCTGGTGATGGAATGTCGGAGGGGTTTTTTTAAGGGTTACTGGTCAAGAAAAATAAATGTTTTGTTTAAATAAAATTGGAGAGCAGTCAAGAAGTAGTATGATGACAGAATGACATATGCATGTCTGTGCTCAGTACTGTCAGAGAAATAGATTGACAGGCAATCAGCAGTGGAAATCAATTAAATAATGCAAAAGGCTGGCCACTGGGTGAAAATGCCAGTTCTGTGGGTTGCTATGATCAAAAGGAAAATACATTGCTGGAAATGATTAGAAAAGAAATAAAGAAGTACAGATAGTGAAGTGTGGTGCTGTATAAATCCATATTACTCCCACATCTTGAATACTGTATACAGATCATATAAAAATTATTGAGAAAGCTTGACAGGCTGATCAAGAGTATGGGAAAGGTTTTGGTCTGAGAAGAGGTAGGCTGATACGGATTGAAATACAACTTATAGACAGGTTTCTTATGATGGCAGTCTGTGAAATCATAAATGGCATGGAAAAGGTGAATAAGGAATGGTTATGTGGTTATTCATAATAGAAATAGAAAAAAAGTATTAGAATCAGCACAAGGAAATAAAAGCCAAATTTTTGAGAGTGAAAGCAATAACGTATCTATGTGCCTTCAGGAGAATTAGTTTTTATTAGAAAATAAAGAATGGGCTTAGCTATTATTCAGTGAAAGCAGTATGAATATGAAAGGAATATATAAATATGTGCTGCTAGAAGTAATTTTTAGATTATGATAGTTTGCTCCCGGAGTTGTTCATTCATGTGGAAACAAACACATCTGCTTTAGAGCACTTCTTTTTCCACCAATTTTATATTCCACGCTAAATAAAAGGAATTGTGAGGGGAATTGTGATGCAAACAGACAGCACATGAATTGTACTGATTCCTCTTTATGGGTACTTGGAGCAGACTGGAACCACAACTTCAGTGGAGAAGAGCAAAATGCACTACTTGCACCAAAAGACAAGTTGTATTTATTATTTTTAAACCCTGAACAAATCAGTCACAAATGTTTGTGTGCATATAGAGAGGTTGAGATTCCACAGAAAACACTGTTGTGTGCTGTTGGCAAATAAATTAAAGGAAATTCTGTTTTACAAAACATACGACTAAATTTTAAATCTCATGGCAGCAATGTTAAAAATGTCAAAAAATTGCAGGAGGTTGAATCACTAGATGGTTTCCTTAAATCCCTTACAACCTAAATGAATCTATGATCTTCACAAAATTGTCAAAAATCTGAGTTATGTTTCCTTTCTGATGTATAGTTATATTTATATAACTTATATTTACTTATATTTACTAGTAGTGCAATTATAATTATTATCTGTGAAGGCTCCTTGAACCTTCTTAGCTTCAGTGTTGTTTCCTTAACTTCATGGTTTTTGTCTTCCACGCAAACTTGTGAAAAGAGGTCACTCCCAATTTTCTTGTATGTTACTAAAGATACAAGAAAATTAATGTATTGTAGTTTTTGGGAAAGGCAGAATCAAGTACAGTCATCCCATGAGGATAATGAGGTGTTTAGAGCCTATTTAGTTAGCAGTCAAAGAAGATATTAAATCATTAAGCAGTAATAAATATTTTTAAGCTTATTGACCCCGATGAAGTTTAGGAGATCTGACAGAGAGGATAAGGGATGCTGCTTGCAATAAACTTTTGGGACAAACTAAAGTCTGGGAGAGTGCTGAGGGTCCTCCAGTGCTGCCAGTGTTTAAAAGGGCCGAATGGGATGACTTTAAAACAGTAAAACTGTTATTTTTTTTAATAGAATCATGATGGAAAGAATTTCATTAACGCGTTAAACCAAGGTTTTAAATGTTTCATCCTTCCTGTAGTACTGGTTGGACAAGTGAGTAGTTAAAGGGTTCAGGAGCTGGTGGATAAATTTAAGGAAGCACTGAGGAAAAGGATGGTTCCATGAAGCAAACTTTGATTTTTGTCTTCAAATTTTAATGCTTAAGCTAAATTTATTTTGCAATGAAATTCATATATCAGATTTCTCTAGGTGTCTACTTGTATTGCAGGCCAGCACAGTGCTGGAGGAATATATTCTAAACAAATTGGTTTTGATAATTATAAATTTGTCTTTATGACTCAGTCATTCCTACTTTTCATCAGAGTTACGTTCAAGGATTTTTTTAGTAAAAAGGAAAATCAACATTGTTTTCTCTTTATGCCTGAAATGTCTCTTCAGCAGTGCTCTAGAACTGTGTGTGTATAATAATGAAGATAATAAGAATGGTTTCCAGGTTTCATAAGACTAAGAGGTCTTCTCCAGTCAGCTTTCTTTCTGTTCTTTAAAGCAATTTTAGCACACCTTGTTCAATCAGTGAACTATAGGAAACTACTCATGAAAAACTACACTTCTTAGGAGATGTTTTTCTTTAAAAAAAGTAGAAATACTTTGCCATGTCTTTTTTCAAGTTATCTTTGCACGTTAGATTTCCACCTCATATTCCGGCAGAGAGATCAAATTGAGAAGACATATTGAATTTGCCAAAGATCATCTCATAATCTAAGCTTTGACTAAGCTTTCACAAAATTAAATCTGGTTTTTCAGTCCTCATCATGTTAACATTTTTTTAATTCCATGTGTCCTTGTTAGGAGTGTAAAATTCTATACATTTAAATCTTGTGAATAGGCTGCAAAATTAATATCTTCCTGGGAAAAGTTTATCCAGTGGCTTCATGAGGTTGCAATGATAAATTTTGTGCCTGTATTAACAAAACAAAATTAAAAATATATGCTCTTGGACAAGAGTTGAATATTAGCTTGGAAAAAGTGATTAGAGCACAAGCCCAATTTGTCACTGAGGCTGGGTTTGTCTTTCAGTGGAATATTTACCACCTTCTCACCAGTATAGCTTATGCCAGTGTGACAAACCTTAATTTTAGAAGGTGTTTTTACTTATTGTGTGTTTCATTATTCAATTTTAGCTTCCAATCCATGTGCTGCTAATGAGGGCAGAGGTCCATGTTCACACATGTGTCTGATCAATCACAACAGAAGTGCTGCCTGTGCCTGTCCACACCTGATGAAATTGTCCTTAGACAAGAAAACATGTTATGGTAAGTTTTCCCCCCAAAGCCTGAAAATTGTATTAATTTTAGAATTTTGAACTGGACAAATTAATCTTAAACACAATCTCTGCAGTGCTTTTTAAAGATTTGTTTTAAAGGGGCATCTACTTTTTTGAGAATCAATAACTTATCCTCATAATTGAGGTCTGTGGTGCTTTGATATTTGCTACCACAGCCATTTCTTTGTGCTGCTCATGTGTGTGATATGTTGGTAAAACTTATCTCTGCAAACCAGAAAGCTTTGTGCTCTCCTGTGCGTCATCCGAAAATTATGAGTCAGGTAAGCTGAATAACAAAAAGATGCTTAATAGCTTAAATCTCTACCTGTTCTAGAGTTGCCTTGGTTTCATTTTCAAGGATTAAAAAACAAAGAGTAAATGTTAGATGTGCAGCCTTGCAGGGGAGTTAAAAAAAAAAACCCATTACAATAAACACTTTTAAGCTATAAAAGCCCTCAAAATGTCAAATAATTGTGTGTATTAACTGTAAAACCTTGTACTAAATTACTCTTTTCAGTGTTGATTAATAACATTTAGGAAATAAAAAAATGCTGTTATTTCAAGGATATTGCAGGGGGAAAAAAAGTTACTTTTACTGTTCCTTCACAGGCATTTGCTCTAATAATTTAGACTTTTGAGATTAAAAAGAGAGCTTTGTTTTGCCTTTAATGTGTCATAGTTTTTCTTTAGTGAAGGTGTAAATTAGAAGAATCAATTTCCCTTTTTTTCCCACGTGTTTGCCTTCCACTGCTTACACACACCTTCATCGTTTGCTAAACTTCCCTGTTACAGTGAATCCCTGTTCCCCTGAGATACCAAATGTGTCTGATCTGATGTGCAAATAAAACTATTTTTTTTAATGGGCAAGGCAGGGAAAATCTTTTATAAAAAAAACATTTCAGCATTTTTTTCTTACACATTCTTAAGATTGATTTAGCAGTGTGGTAACACCACGTCCATCTTCCAGAATTATTATATTTTTCCCATGATTTTTATGCTCTTTACACATTATTTCTCAAGTGTCACTAGGCTGCAGGTTTTCTGGAGATGTTTAATCACTCATATAAACACTATTTACACATTTGTAAAGCAATCTCAAATGAATGACTCGGATTTCTGTTAGAGATATAAAGAGAATGAGGAATAATGTTTTCCTTTTTTTTCTAACAGAAAGAAAGAAATTTCTTCTCTATGCAAGACGTTCAGAAATAAGAGGGGTGGACATAGAAAACCCATATTTCAACTTCATCACAGCCTTCACTGTTCCTGATATTGATGATGTGACAGTCATAGATTTCGATGCTGTTGAGGAACGCTTATATTGGACTGATGTGAAAACACAGACCATCAAACGTGCCTTCATCAATGGGACTGGCTTAGGAACCATTATTTCAAGAGGTAAATGGCATAGCATTGAAGTAAAAATAATTAGTTCTAGGTAAATGTGAGTTGTAAGCATGCTAAAATATGGGCATGCAAGTTCTCAATCGGTGTAGCTTGCACTGGTATTGGATAATTGATCTAAACAATAAGCAAGCAGAATTACTTTCTTTAGGATTCTAATTCATTTTATTGATTCATAATTCAATTTTATGTAAACAAATGGGGATGTAATTTTAACATTGATTTTTATACAAGATTGAAATGCGTAGTAAAAAAGGGAAATAATGTTTTCAGGAGAAGGTGGAAAGAATAAAGATGACAAGCAGGAGAAGCACAGTATCCTGTCATAGCTTTTCATTGAAGCATTTCCTATGTCCTATGGATTTCCTATGTCCTTTGGCTAACTCTGCTGACCTGGTGAAGAAATTAGCTCTGTCAGAGCTGTTTTTTCTTTCCATTCCATGTAGATCTTTCAGCTTTGGCACCATTGCTGAAACACACGATACAGTAGCATTGTACTTTTCATGATACTGGTGTAACAGATTTTTTTTCTGTACAGAATATGTTCAGAACTACAGAAATTTAATTAAATATAAAGTCTATACCTGATTGCTTCAACCCTATGTCAGTAGAACTGGTATTAAATTGATACAATTCATTGTCCTTGGTGGTGTTTGTTTGATTGTTCATTCAAAACTGTCTATCTGAAGGCAAATTTTACTCACTCAGGTTCCCCAACTGTTAAATGTATGTTTGAAGGGGAAGAGGAGAAAAGAAATTAGTCAATTGTGCAAGATCAGACCTTTTCTGATTTTGTGAACAAATAAAACCAATGGTTTATTATCTGGGGGACTTCAGACAGTTAATTAAAGCTCTGCCCCTTGTGTCACTTTAGAAGAAATTAGTTCTGTATTAGCACATTTTGGGAAATGATTGGACCAATATGGCAATATCCCCATTTGGCTATGCAGATTGATGAATTCATTTATTTTGTGTGGCTAACTTCTTTTTTTTTTTTTTTCCCCCTGCTGTCTCAGAGACAACTTTATTAACAATTAGACATGTTTTCAGTCCCAATAATGAGAACAAGGTTTAGAGTGCCTCCTAGAGCTCTTTACACCAGGTATTCCAGAGCCCAACAGAGACTTGTTGTTTGCTTTTTTAAATGGTAGTAAAATAAAAACATTGTTTATTATAGAAAATATATAGTGAAAAAAACCCATAACTTGTCAAGTAACTTAATGAAACATACTATGTGTGAGTGTTTGCTTATCAGCATTCTTTCATATTCCTTTTATTGTGGTAGCTTCTGTGGTGGAATTTTTGTGGGAGTTTTTTTTGTTCCAAATGTAGCTTATTATATAAAAGTTTGCAAAATTACAATTTTCTGGCACATCAAAACATTGTAAATACTGTTTATTATATGTAAACCACCTCATTTGCTTACAGTTATATTTTTTATACTGCTTATAAGTACATAAGAAGCTTTGTAAACACATACAAGTGGGATTCTCACTGGATTGAGTCTTATGCCAGTGTCACAAAGATGCCAAAGTCATACTTTAATCTTTTTAAGAGTATGAAATGTTTATTTTCTAGTTTCTCCAACCAAAAAACCCAGAAGGGCAGGGGATCAGTTTAAAGTGGGTCAAGGACTATGTGTTTGGTGTTCTCTGGAGTTGGCAAACTTCCTAATGCCCAATCACAGCTCAACCTTATGTCCATGCAACCAGTCCACAGCCACATCCACGTTAGTTTGTCAACTATAATAATTCTGTCAGTGGAAATTACCACGTTAAGTTGACAAAAGATGTGTATAAACAATGAACTACAATGCAATATTTAAATCACCCTTGGCCTGCTCCTTGCCTACGAAGATCAGAATCAATATGAACCAGCTCTGTCTCAAGGCAAAGAGACATTGATATCTAGAGCTTGAGCAGTGACTTTATACCCAGTATTTAAGGCAGATATTAACATATATTAACATTTCTTTTAATACCTTGCTTAAAAAGACCATCACATACTAAGACACTGTGAAGCAACCAAATTGATCACATCGTACTTAAGTTTTGCTGCCTCAGCTGCTCAGCCAAAGCCCAGAGTGGGAGGGGGAAGAGAATCAGAAGAGTAAAAGTGAGAAAAGTCGTGGGTTGAGATAAAAGCAATTTAATAGGAAAAGTAAAAGCTATGAGCACAAGCAAAGAAAAATAAAGAATTTATTCATCTCTTCCCATCGGCTGACAGATGTTTAGTCATAGTCAAGAAAGCAGAGGAGTAACTTGGAATCTTCAGAGCCTTCAGAAATAAACCCAGAAAACTACTTCAGTCATGTAGCTACTTCTGTGCCATAGAACTGTTCTCTAGACCAGGGGTTTTAATTCAGATCCTCTGTACTTGAGCTTTCCTGGTGCTGAAGGAATTAGATTTTTAAACTTCAGCATAACATTGTTTTAGAAAGCCACTGAGTAATAAATGCTTTCTTAAGTAGAAAAATACAATGCAAAAGTTCAGCATCTGTCTGATTATTATTTTTGGACAATAGATTTTATGCTATGAATATGCAGTGTGATTTTCATGTTCATGTTTTTATTTCAAGTGTATCAGGCCCAAGAAGAAAAATAAAGATTATTAATTTTTGGCAACTAGTGAATAAATACACCTGAAGACAATATTGCACAACATTATTAACAAACTGTAGAAGAAATTATTTTTTGTTTTTCCCCAAGAGTGAAAATAATCCAGAAAGAAAATCAAAAGAACAACTGCTTTCCTTTTTTGCAGATATTCAGAGTATCAGAGGTCTTGCAGTGGATTGGATATCACGTAATTTATATTGGATTAGCTCGGAATTTGATGAAACACAAATTAACGTGGCACATTTGGATGGTTCCTTGAAAACCTCAATCATCCATGGAATTGATAAACCTCAGTGTCTTGCGGTTCACCCAGTAAAAGGGTAAGGTATCTGCAGTTTTGATAAGTAAACTACAGTAAAGCTAGTCAGAAGACTCTTCTTCATTCATATTTTGAGTTTGCCCATTCTGTTTTCTCTCAAACTTAAAATAAAAGCATGCATTTGAAAGATTTCTTGCTGAAAATTTCTTACCTGAATGCTGGTTCCTTACCAAAGCTGTTGATTAAATCATGTAATCACTGGTTGCGCATTTTGCCTCCTTTTAAACTGATGAATGTTTTCTCTAATGATACATTAAAAACACTGTGCACACAAAGCAACGTTTTAAATATGTTCATTTTCTTCTTCAGTAAACTCTACTGGACGGACGGTAACACAATTAACATGGCAAACATGGACGGCAGCAACAGCAAAATACTCTTCCAAAATCAAAAAGATCCTGTTGGTAAATACCTATTTTCCTGTTTCTTTTTTATTTGAGTGATATGTTATGGGCATTATCTTGAACTGCTATTTCAGTGTACCGTGGTGTGATTCATTTCATGTATAACAGTGTCAAGAACAGGCATAAAGTCATGAAAACATTGATGTGATTTTTTGTTTCACAATTTAAGATATTTTTGGCCCATTCTAACTGAAATCTCCTGTAGTAGTAGTGGATTATTATTAACTTGCAGGGTTACAGTAGGCTGAAGGAGAACCCATCTGTATTTCTCAATCTTTTTATCATGGTCAAAAAAAAAAAAAAAAAGGTAGAGAGCAAGTTTTTAATAAGTTATAGATATATGGGAGAGGGTGCTTTGACTGCAAATGTAGATCCTTCCTTACCAGAATCCCAGTTGCATGATCAAAAGAGAAAATGGCTCTTAAGTTTTCACATAGAGAAAAAAGCAACAATTGAAGTGTACGTTTCCTATAATGACTTAGCCTTGGTTTTAGTACTTGATAATTCATACAGTTGATGATAAATTATGACATTTTTTGGAAAAAAAAACAAGCTCTCTATATGTACTTTTTTTTGTTCAAATCTCTTACTTTAGATAATTTAATTTTTTAGAGAGCTAAAGCAGTTATGTCAATTGTTGATGACTTATTAATGGCCCATGAATAAAGTGATTATATTTTAAAGCATTTGTTTTTTCATAACTGAATACATAAAGCAAACAGAAGAATGTTTTAAAGAATACAATAAATTTGACATAAGAGCAACGCAACATGCTTTTAAGACCCTAAAATCTATGAATTTTGTAGAAATTACTTGATGACTGTTTTAATGTTATTTTGATTTGCTGTCTGTCCACTTGAAGAGACATTTACCTTTTTCTCTGAAGAAAAAAGAGTGGTAAATCCACAAATTCTAAGGTGAAATATAAGCATATTAAATAATATATTAGGACAATATTAAGAAGCATGTGAAATATGCAATATTTTGCATTGAATATTCTGTGATCACGGGTCACAAGGTCCTACATTGCAATCCTTATGGTTTCTCTCACTGGGTTTGTTGAATGGCAGTGAAGCCACTGAACCAAATACTAAGAATGCTTGTTCAAATCCATATTTGGGCAAGGGAAAAAACTTGTTTTCTTTCTGTAGCATTGGATTAATTTTTAAAACCTTTGAGATCGATGATAAATCTTTTAAATAGGTCATACTCTAAGTCGAAGGTTCTTATTGCATTAAAATGAGATAGGATATTATTTGAAGTGTAGAATATGTATTTTATAAAGAGTGTATACATATATATATGTGTGTAAAGGGAAACAAAACTTGTACCTGTCTCTTGCTGGAAAACTTTTTAATTGGTATCATCTTGGCTCAGTTTTTTTGTCAGTTAGGATGGACATGAAAATAAATTCATTTGCGTGTCTGATGAAAAATGATCAGTTATACTGTAGATCAAGTAAGTATTAAGTTTCCAATATCAAACTCTATATTTGAATATAGGCAAAATGCCTGTTTCAGTGGTTTAAATTATCCTTACCATTAGTATAAGACATTCCCATGGTAAGAACAAGAAAACACTTCTGAAGAGCCAGAAAACAGCAGTCTTAAAACCTTAATATAATATTTAATTTCTAACTGAAAAACTCTCTTTCTCCATAAGTGAAACTCTGGTTCACGCAGTGCTAATTTTTAGTGTTTGGGGAGCTCACAAGGTAGATGCAAAAGACAAGTATCTGGCTTATTAGAGCTGGATATCCTGATAATTGATGGGGTTTTTGTTGTCTTGGTACATAATTTGGAATTTGGAGACTGAGGAAGAATTTTCCTGTCTCTGACCTAAAGTCAGCTGAGTAATTTTTTGTGTTTGAGTTCTATGAAAAACTGGCTCCCAACAAGTACATACTAGATATGACTTGATGGTCCATTCTGTAGCTCTAAAAGGCTCAAATGCTAACAAAACACATATATTGGTTGACAAAGCAACTGGAGTTCCATTAAACTGTATTCTTAGGAATCCAGAATTAATGTTATTTTCATACTTTCTTGGGCAGATCATTCGATCACTGGAATTCCCTGAGACCAATATTGCACAATCCTCATGTTCAGGTGAACTTTAGCAGCTGGGTCATAAGGTTTAAGCCAGTCACCCACAGTAGAATTCATCCTGAGTATCTGTGATGCTTATGGCTAATAAGTCACCTGTTTTCAGTAGCAAAACCAGGACAATTCCTGAAAAAAATCTAAACATGTTTTGCCTACATTAAAAATAACAAGGGTTGGTAATAGGTGGAAAGCGTTTTGGGAAGAATAACGTGGTAGACTTGACAAGAAGGAGATAGGAATGTTCTTTTTTTGTCATTTGTTTCTGTGTAATTGCAATACCCACGTGGAGAAACACCAGCTTAATATCTGAAGTAAAACCTGACAAGACAGGATTGTAATTGCTGTGTAGCTTTTATTGACAGCACCTCCATAAAGAGATGTCATCCAATTGACATCAGGGAGCAGCTGATTAGTAGCAGTCGGGAGTTGCAGTGAATAACAAATGCTGTCCATCTGGGAGTAAGGAAAACATCCTTGTGTATTCTCTTTTAATCCATAGGGAGGTTCATCATCAGTATTTCCAGGAAAGTTCCCTCTGCTAGGTCTAAGTACTGCAAGTGCTGCTTGTCTCCAAGATCCATGGCACTATATTTTTGCTTTGAGAGATGCTTGTTGTACAAGCACGAAAACGTGTGCGCAGACACGCTGCAAGATCAGTCTCTCCTGAAGGCACAGCTCTGAATCCTTATCCTCTCTTGAGTGTGTTTTGTTTTCTTCTGGGTGATAAAATTGCAGAGGGGGAGAAAAAAAATGTCAGTAACTGTAAAGGACCTGGAAAGCTGTTTTTCAGAAGCTCAGAAAGCTGAAACCTTTTGGTCTGTCGTGTCAAATCTGTGTAAAGAAGTAGTGACATGATGGCAGCTGTAAGTGCTGCAGCACAGGGCATTGCTTCCTCCTGTCAGGGTTTTCAAAATACTTGTCCAGCTTACAGGATGGAAGAAGACTACAGAACAATATCTAAAGTTTGACCTATGCAGTGAAATACAGTATTTTTTGGCAACTCACTGCTGAATACATAACATGAATTCTGGGAAAGCTCTGGTACCAAAGCAAATTATTATGGCATATGTTGTCACCATGCCAAGAATATTTCACTGTAGAAAATCTCCTGCTACCCATTCTTGAACATTTTAAAATCATTATAGAAGTCTGAAATACATTATCTTTTAGCTCTTCGCTTTTACTTCCAGAAAATTATATGCTTTGTTCGTTTAGCAGGTTATTTTGCAAGTATGTTTGTTTCTACAGTTCTCTTGCTTCTAAGTCAAAAGAACTGATCATGAGGTCAGTTCACTATGAAGCAAAATGAAAATTAATACTATGCATTTATTAAGAATTTGGGTTAGAATTTGGTATTTCAGCATTCTAAGCAGAGGGCTATGCATGTAGGGAGAGAACTGATTTTTATAGTTCCGAATCACAAAAAGTAGATTGTTTTCTAAGTCTTTATGTATTCATAATTTTAGAATAAAAATGATGGTTCCTGTTTTGCATTTGGTAGTTTTTAATGACTTCGCTTAGGACCTCAGCTTATTCAAGTAATTCTTCATTACCAGATAATTCTCTTTCATCAGTCAGTCACTGATTTGTGTAGATGCTGGGAGAAGTACAAGGCACAAATCTATCTAAAAGTGTGGGTTTTTTCACTATAAATGACCAAGTTTTGTTTTCTCAACTGTTTTTTTTTAAAGTGTGAGTTTCCTAAATACACTTCTATTATGAAAACAGCTCAACACTAAATGTATGTTATCTATTCAAGCCATAGTTAAAGTTGTATGCCTTAATTACAGGTCTATCAATAGATTATGGGGAGAACAAGCTTTACTGGATCAGTTCGGGAAATGGAACCATAAACAGATGCAATTTGGATGGTGGTAACCTTGAAATAATAGAATCAATGAAAGAAGACTTAACAAAAGCTACAGCTTTAACCATTATGGGTAAGTCCAGCGATAATCACTTTTTAATTATTCAAAGTTAATTAATAATGAAATATAAAAAGCTTTGGGAAGCTATTGTTGGTTTCATGTAAATAATACATAAAGTACATTCACTAGCGAGACCGTATTGTCTGTGAAAAAAGTTCTTTATATTTGAGTGAACAGACAGTTTGCAATCTGTATTGCAAGTATGTGTTTCTAAATATAGTCTTGCATATATATATATACACACACAGTATGAAGGTAACAGATTGATGGCTTATATTTGCTGTAGTCACTT